>JAGXJF010000048.1:0-377416 GCA_019208055.1 Stipa capillata | reverse complement strand
TAAGAACTTGCCAGCTGACACTGCTCCAAAGCACATTGAGCGGGTTCATCTTCAACCCATATCGACGCATCCTCGCAAAGGCTAATCGTAAGTCGGCTAAATGATGATCAAATCCATCCGCGTCACGACGACATCATCAATGTACACTTCCATATAGGCCGAAGATCATGAATATCAGTTCATAGCTGCGTTGATACGTGGCGCCGGCATTCTCAACCCCAGAACGGCATGACGACCCACTCGAACAACCCGACACAGACCGGGCCAAAACGAAAGGACAGTCTTGAACATGTCCTATTTGGCATAAGATTTGATTGTACCCGGCATTGCCGTCTAAAAAGCTAATCACCTTATGTCCTGAAGAGTCATTTATTAACATGTCGGGTCTATTGGCATGGGATACTCATCTTTAGGGGTAGCTTATTTAATCCCGACAGTCGATGCATACTCTATTTTTACGCAGTGTTTTTCTTCTCGCCCGTGGCACAATATTAGAGAATCCACTCCGGCATACCTACATGGCCGAATAAACCGCTTCACACAGCCTGATCGAACTTCCTCTTGATATCGGTCGTAGACAGATTAGGTTGAAACGCCTAGGGAGGTTGCTTGTGTGACCTGAAACCCAGAGCTTAATGGTAACTTCTGCTCGACTAGACGTCTACTCAACTCGGCATCTCAGTGTAGTCCAGCAAAGCGTCAAGACGATTCTTTAGTAATGTGCATACCTTGCTCTTCTCTGGTCGGCTTTCATATTGCGTTAACACACTCGGTCGGGAGTACTGCCGTCGCCATATCGACTTCCTCAAGTGGGTCGGCCGATGAGAATCCATGTCCGAGTTTCTCCATATCATCAAAGTCTTCGATAGTTTCATGCATATCGTTCTTTCCGGAACGATACTCTTCGGTACGCTTTTTGCAGCCACCTATGCTGTCTTCTTTATTCATTTTAAAAGATAAGTCATTAAGCCGAGTTATACAAGCCGGCTGCGCCGTGACCGTACAAACCATCTCGACCGATACTAATGTAGTCATAATCCGATAGTTTCTACCTGACAAACATCTCATATCGCCGTGTTGCCAATCGACCGGCGTTTCCGTGAGGGCGATGCAAGCCGATTTGTCTGCCTCGATGACCTCCACATCGTCATCTACCCATTGGATCAAGCATTGGTGCATGGTAGAAGGATGCAGCAATTTGCATGAATCCAATCGCGTCCCAAAAGCACGTTGTACCGGCCTTTGACATCACGACGAAGAAAGCAGTCGGCAATGTCTTGCTTCCGACTGTAAGCTCTACCGAGATCACGCCCTTCGCTTCAGATAGCTCTCCTGAGAAACCGCTAAGCCCCATGTTGGTCTTCATCAACTCGCTCTTCCTTTCGGCCCAACTTAGAGAAGACCGAAAGAGGCATGATGTTAACTCCAGCGCCGCCTTCGACAAGCATAACGCCAACATGGTCTCCCCGTTGATGTGACCTTAACGAACAACGGTTTTTCAGATGTTGCCCATGTTTCCTTGGCTTCTCGAATATAGCATTTTTCGGTCCGAGTACAAGGTTCTGCAATTTCCAACTCGGGTGCACGAAAATCCATGGGCAACTCAACACATGTTGACATCCATATCGGCGAGTATTTTCCTTGATATCGCCATTGGCCATGTCGTCTCCTTCCTTCGAGATGGCGCTTCTCCCTCCAGGTCATCTTTGCTGGGGTCATTGGCCTTGCTCGGTTGAACCACTCATCGCGCTTCTTCTCAACCAGTTCTTCTCTGAGCTGATCGCCCGCAGTCGCTGTACCCGTCCGCTTCTGAGTGTGCGTTAATCCTGTAGGGCAACCACTGAGGTTTTGGCTTCACTCCTGGCTCAACCGATTTGATCTTGCTGGCCTGTTTATTCGGCATAGACTTGTTGCTTCATCTTTCCGTGCGCCGGGCTTGGCTGCACTGCTGGTCTCTGGAATGTCTGAGTTGTCTATCGTGCCGAAGTGTACACGCTGAGTCCCCTGCTAGTAATGCGAGTTGATCTGTGAATCGATCAGCACGGCAGACTGTCTGCGCCGACTTCCTTCTGGAACCCGGGTACCATCCGAGTCGGACGCAAGCTGGACTGTGGTGGTACCGCCTGCCTTGGACTCGTCATGCTTAACCGGTACCCAAACACGTTTCACTGGCGAGTTGTGTTTCTCTGTGCTCCTCTCAATGCTGCCAAGTGACTCTGTGCGCCGAGCTCCTTACGCTGAGGGGCAATCTCACTCGGTGACCTGGCTCTTGGGTTAAACCGAGTTCTCTTCTCACATGGGTGTTCCCTGAATCCGGGTCCGGATGGGATCCAACCCGGCTGGATGATGCCGACTGGTCCAGCAGGATGTGGTGCCCAGGGGTTGAAACCCATGGAGGAAACTGTGGATAGAACGGAGGCGCGCATCCCCAATATGCTGGGCCCGCGCTGCGAAGTATGGCGGCCGAACGTATGAATCTCCTTGCCAGTACTCAGTGACCATGAGAACTGGTCGGGGAAGCGACCTCGGACGCTTACCGCTTCTAAGCCGAGTGAACACATTGTTCGCCGCACGTGAGGCATACTTGTCCAGCAATTGTTTCACTCGTCGGCTTTGGCTTTGCGACTTGCCCTTTTCCTTTGTTGATCTTCCAGACTCTGACTTCAGATTTTTAGGCTTATCATCTTCAGAACTGCAATTATCGTCAATGATGACGTTCTTTCCTTTTGTTTGACTCGGCCTGATCTGACCGAATTAACACCTTCTTCTTTTCCAAGTCAATACGTTGATTGGAAAAGGGTCACTGTCGAGCTTCATCTTAGTGTTCTGAGCAAATGTCAATCGTACCGTCATTAATGGCCGATTGCACCTGTCGACGAAACACATTGCAGTCATTAGTAGCATGGCGAGAAGGAGTTATGCCACATTGCAATAAGCTCTTTTGCCCAACTCTTCCGCAGATGGAAATTCATGTCCTTCTTTTACCCTGATCAGATTTCCCTGGAGGAGCATGTCAAAGATCTTATCACACTTGCTAATGTCAAAAGTATATTTAATCTCCTCTCTCCTAGTAGGTGTGGATTTTAAAAGCAGAACATGCAAAGGGTTTTGACTTGGACACCTGCACCCACTCGGCTATGCCTATATCTACGTCGCCCTCACTAGCCGAGTCGCTTTCGTACGCTATGACATTGATCGTAGGTTTTTCTTTGTTTCTGTTCTTGTTATCCCCAACCGGCTATACTGCTTAACTTCCTTAGCACGGTTCTCTTGTGCCACATGCTCTCTGCAAAACTTGATTAAGATTTGAAAACTCTGACCCTCTAGCCTATCCCTTATATGAGCGAGTAAGCCTGAAAAAGCAAGGTTGGCTAGATCTTTTTCGCTATAGTCAAGCTGAAACACTGGTTGTTACCTCCCTGAATCCTTCTAATGTAATCATAAACCGATTCATTGTGCTTTTGCTTGACCACTGTCAAGTCCGAAGCCTAACTCGGCTTCGCCCGCTATAAAAGTATCATGAAACTTCTGCTCCAATTGGGTCCATGCTGTAATGGATTTTGGAGCAGCGACGTAAACCATGTAAAGCTGTGACCAGACAAGGACAGAGGAATAACTTCACTCTGTAAATGTCTGACGTGCCGACTTCACTACATTATGCCAAAAATTACCCCCACGTGCTCGAAGTGGACCTACCATCCTCCCCTGTGAACTTAACAAAATCTGGAACTCTAAACCCACGAGGATACGCACTGTGTCGAACATTTAGGATACGGCTTTTGGTAAGCACCGTGCTTTACCCTTGGGTTCCAAGCCGAATTCTCTGAGTGCTCCAGCGAGCTGATCTCTAAAATTTGTGTTGGCTGGGGGCACTGGAGGAACATGAGCATGTAGGTTGGCTCTGGTAATGCAGGTTGGGACTTCTTGTGGACTAAAATACGAATCTGAGTACTGGCCCGTGAGGAACCCAGTACGAGTGGTGTGGTAAAGGTGGTGTATTCTATGCTACCGTCTGGTAGTATGGTTGTGGCACGTTTGTACTAAGGCTAAGACTTCGGTTATCATTGGCGAATCCCTGAGGGAACCGAGTCCGAAACAACAGATGTGATGGTCGCGGAGTGACCTCTACTTGGTGGGCAAATCTATTAGCGTCAGATACATCGGCTGCTTATCCCAATGTTCATTGTTGACAGCCGCGCCACTGCTGATCTGGCCTGATGAAGACTATTCTTCAGGTCTCTAGAGAGTTGCTCTTTAAAGTCATTAAATCGGCTAGTCATTACTTGGAGAGTATTTGTGCGTATTATCAATATCAGACCCATATTTACTAGCTACCGACACCAGGTCGATCAGATGAGCAATGTCCTCAGAACAAGTCGGTTTACTTACCTTGGTGTTGAGCGTCGGAAGACGGACTCGGCACAACTACCTTTTTGATGACGCCGTTCCTCGTCTTCTGGTAGCCGACCAACTTCTGCCGGAGTCGTTTCCGCTTGCTCTTCTTCGAGTTGGCGCTCAATTTCCCGCCGTTCATCTTCAGATAGGTCGTCGAGCATGACGGCGATGATGTTGTCGGGGTTTGACGATGCTTCCGTCCTTGGATCGGTGTTCATCGTGTAGCTCATTTCTTCGTCTTTCCCCAGCGGAGTCGCCAATTGTGTTCGCGCGAAAATTGGATCCGTGGAACACCTAGGTAATGTGGAGTCGCCAACCGTACTTTCGTGTACGATAAACGATTGCTTTCCAGGCAAAGCAACAAAGATCTTCTTGCTAACGTGAAGAAGGAACGACTGTTTTCCGGCGCAAAACAGCAAAGATCTACTGCTAAGAAAATAAAAGGTAAAGGTAATAGATTGATTTGTGTCGATTGTTGGATGTCCCCATCGGCCGTCACCCTTTACATATTTATAGGGCGGCTGGTCTTTCCGTAGGAGATCGGGACTCCTGATTCTAACCGAATACAGATATGCAATCTTTCCTTATTTAAAGGATCCTGATCCTAGCGTAATCATCTTTAAACAGAACTCCTCCTTGCACACGAGTACCTTCCCGAATCCGTAATAACTTTCCTGTGTAATTCTCCGCAGTTCCTTGTTTCCCAAGTTGAAGTCTCCTGATATCTCCAAGTCGAAGATCCTGTTGTCGGAAGCAGACTTGAATGCGATCAACTTGGTGTATCAACCCATCAACCCAGTGGCGTCACAACTTGTTTCCAATACTCGGTGGTCGAAGCAGGCTACGTGGACCTCAGGGTCTTCTGTGAGTACCTTAGTACTCGGGACGCGGCTGGTACTCGGGAAGACTATTTGAGTTCCCGAGCTGATCCACTCGGTGCTCGGGGACGTGAGAACATGGGTACTCGGGCTGCGAGTACTCGGGGTCACAGGTACTCGGGACCACTAGTACTCGAGGACGCAGGTACTCGGGGACACCAGTACTCGGGCTGCGAGTACTCGGGGTCACAGGTACTCGGGACCACCAGTACTCGGGGACGCAGGCGCGCTGGTGCTCGGTGTCCGGAACTCGAGATGCTGCAATAGTTAAGCCTGTATAAAAGTTTAACACTAAAGCCACAGTTTTGTTAATCCATTATTTCAATTCCCAACTGCAATATTAATTTGGCCAACTGGATAAATCTTAAAGCCAAATTTACCTATAAACAGGTGGTAGAATTTCAAGTCATTCGGAAGAGATTCGGGATGGGTATATGCTCCGATTTCGTAGAAGTGCTGTGAGGGCACTTAGCGGCAGATGTGAGTTTAGGTGTCACTGATTAGTTAGAGGGGGAGGGATGCCGAAAGTATGTTCGTGGCGCGGAGAAGGGCTGTTGCAGCAGAGAAATGTTGCCGCGGTATTGCCGCGGTAGGGAAAATGATTGCCGCGGTGGGAATCGGCTGCCGCGGCGGGAAGGAACAGCGGCGTGGCATTGCCGCGGCAGGGGTGGCTTGCTGCGGCAGAGAAAGATAGCAACGGCGGTGGCAGAGGCCTTGTCGCGGCAGAGAAAATGGGCAGCGGCAGCTGTCGTGGCAAGAGCGTGGCAGCGGCAACGGCTGCCCTGTGCTGTCGCGGCGGGGACGCAAGGGCGAACGGTCCCGCATGGAGACCAAGGATAGAGCAGGGTTTGTATCCCTTGCTGGACAGGGTTTCGACAAAGCGGAGATCGATAGAATTAAGAACGAGGGGTTTTCGTGTTTTGATATTTAGCTTCATCGTGATTTGAACTAGAGTTTTAGTTAGGTGTATTTTCAGCTGATATTATTAACGAAAAAGTTTTTGTTAGTCCTAATTTTTAGGTTTCGAAAATTCGGGGCGTAACAGATCCCTAACGTGAGATCTCGATTGGAAGTTTTGTAACTTTAAATTGAATTATTTTAATTTTTGAGTTCAGAGTTTTGGCTTGTTTTTTAGATGAAAGGTGAATAATATTTTTGGTTGAAATTTTGGTTTCCCGAGTTCTGAGGCATCACCAAATAGTGTCAATGTGCTCAACTGAAGAAACATGTGGTGAAGGCGTACCAAGGTGTTGGGTGGGGTGTACGGTTACAGTAGTCATAGACATTCTCCGAGTCAAAAGTAACCACGAGCATTATTAGGAAATAAACTACTTTAAAACAGAAGAAAGAGATTAAACTCCCCATCCACCCCAAGTTTGATTCCTAGAACTGGTCCGGTGATACTTCCTTTAACTTGTTGTTAGAGCGTTTGCCATGATTAAAGTAAATATGAAACAATGGTGTGGACTAGGCTCGGAACGAGCCCTTGAGCAACTTTGCTTTGTTCATACAAAAAGTCATAAAATAAAGAAGTTACAATTAAGATTCATAAGATTTCATGCTTTTCGGTCCTCTCTTCCCCGGTAAGAATGAAATTGGACGTTCTCAGCCTAGAAAGTGAAAAGAACGAGATCTAGAAAGAATTTTACTAGCTGAACGAGGTTGTCAACTATAAAATCTAAAGATAAAGAAGAGGAACTTCAAAGGTCAGTTGAAATTGGAATGGCGAAATTAGAAATTTCTTTCCCAACAAGGAGCTACGTAGAGGGCGATATATAAATAAAGAAAAAATAGGTTTTGGGAAGGAAATCTCAGGTACGAACATATGTTTACAGCGCCAGAAAGACTCAGTCATAGGAACTTAAACCACCTACACGCTGGTAAACGAAAACCCTTCAATCTCTCTTTCATTTCAAGGATCCAGAGAAGTGTTTTCGTAGTCATCTCCAATTACGAAATTTATTATCTATTATATTTCTATGAATCAAGATATCACCTCATTCCGGTATACATAGTAGCTATCTGCTCTTCTACTGGGAGAGGGTTAGGTAACCCCAATGAGCAGTTTCTAGTTAATTGGGCATCTTCCCTGTCTCCTACGCTACGCTCTCAACTGGATCAATCGCTTTGTCCTAGTCGTAGACCGGGTGAAACTCTTCGCTCCTCATGGAGTAGATCCCACATCCAACCAACCTTTTTGACTAGGGAACGAGAGAATTCCCACTACCACAGGCAGCCCAGCCGGAGCGATCATATTCACGCTGGTACAATAGTAGTTAAGCTAGAAGGGGAACACAAAATGACCATCACTTCCCGAACCAAACATGAATCTTTTGGTTCATTTGGCTCAATTAATGAGCCTTGCTATTACTTAAACAAGCATGAAATGTATGCTTGCATATTCATCCATAGGGCAAATCGGATATGTAATTATTGGAATAAATTCATTTTACATCATTCAACTTCTACCCTAAAGTCTATAAACTATTGTCAACTACAAAATCATTTTGTTGCACCTTCAGACTATTAAAATCACCATGGTTTTGGCTAGCATGACATCTACATGGACAAGCTTGCATTGAAGTTCCTAGTAAAAAAAAGAAGATCCTAGTATGTAATCTCTCATCCATCTACCCTTCCATTTCCTCTCTCTTGTCTTTGCCACTAGATGTGAGGAAATACGATATCGGGGTGCCTCAGTTGTGGGCAACCGCCACAAGGGTAGCGATGAAGGCGAGGTAAGGGCAACATAGGGAGAGTAAGGGATGAGAAGACATATGCATCATGAAATCAGGGTTTTTTTTGTAGTGAACGAACATTCGCTATCGACGAGGAGGGCACAGGATCGGGGTGGTTGGATCTCGAATTTGACCTTGTCAATTGATAGAGGGAGAAGGGGAGATTGCATACATATGGTTGTTTAAAAATTGAATAGGTTTAAATGAGGAGTGCTGCTCATCGACGACAGGTCCCATTTGACCAAGCCTACCGGGTCACAAGCCAATTACCGTGGGGAAAAGGAAGTAAGGATGTTGGAACACAAGATGATACACATGGTTATTGGAAAAGGCTCGTTGGGGATAGAGATATATATGCACACTTGACCTCGTGGCATATCCATGCTCACCGTGGCATATGCAATCCACTCCACCAACCAGTGGTTGAGCACTTGTCATGTCCTCGTCTGATGCAACGTAGAAGTCTCGATGGTATGGTGGAGTGGAGCGTCACAAAAAAAGGTAGGCTCGTGAATCATCAGCGCCGATGGTCATGATGAGAGAGAAGAGAGGGAATGGAAGAAGCGATGATGTTGAAGTGGAAGACAAAAAAATGAAGAATATACTTTGTTCACTGACTTAGCTTATGTCATATCACGAATGTTTCAACGTCGGTGCCACATCAGTAAGGGTGGTATCGCGCCATGGTTTGTTTGATCAATTTCTCTCTCTGTTTTTTTTAGAATTGGTCTTGATAGTTTAAGGTATAGACAAAAATTTCTGTCATTGAGGATTTCGAACAAGATTTAATGCCTAAAATGTATTTGCTCATTAAATCCAACCGAAGCATAATTATCCAAACTAAGGTTTCACCACTAATCTAGAAAAAAACTGAATTGCTATGTAGAGACCGTCCCTTACAACGATCGGTATGAGTCCCTTTAGGTTCGACACGTGCTCCTCAAGAGGGGGGGAGGGAGGTGCTCTCTGACACGCCCACACGGAGTCTATAAGAGGCTCCTCCTCCTCGCAATCGTGGTCGCCATCTTCCTCCTCCCTCACATCACCGTCACCGTGGAGGCGTCATTGATTGAGGTCTCCGATCGCTGCCTCCATTCGTCACCACAGGCAATAAAAACCATGACGTCTTCCAGAGTTGAAAGAAGATAAATGCACAGTCATCGAAGAAGAGGAGTGCCGTTAGAGCGAGGTCGCGGTTTCCATTCACCTATGGGTGTCCGCTGGGGGCGCTCTCCTCCTACCATTCACCCAAGATGTTATCTACAGCCGAATCCGTTTATGGTAGACTCGGTCCAAGATACAGGCTTATGGTCATGGTCTCATGGAAGGCTGGCCTGCAAAGCCCAGACATATTATAACGTCGCCCAACTTGAGTTCAGGCCCATCGTTACTCGTAACTTCAACGCGGTCCAACTCCAGCTCGCTGCGCACCTGCCGAGTAGCTGCTGACCACCGCGATCTCAAGAGCCGGATGCCACGACCATGAGCAGCGTGGTCCAATTTATTCCCTGCTGACCGTGGCCCGCCCATTCTTTCACCACCGGCGTCGCTTGTCGTCGGCGTGCGCAAAAGCTGGCGCATGCTCCGCGTGCTGGAATGCCAACTTTTTTTTAGCTCGCGCGCACAACAGCTTCGTAAACTAACCTCACTCCCATGGTTTTCATTCTCCGCTCGCCGATAAGTTCCCATGGATCGACGCGATTCTCCATGAAAACGACTTGTCACCTGCAAAAAGTCTAAACATTTTTCCCTAAACAAAGTCTTAGTCACAGGCGGCGACAGATGATGAATGGTGACACGTCAATGCGTCAGGATAATAAGCGCCTGGGGGACAAGATTCCTCGCCTTGGATCTCATCTCAACCCATACAGAAATTGCGCCATGCAGCCCGGGACCCTGGCCAGCATGCATGCCCCGCCATGGACTCGTTCAACGAAATCATGAAAACTCCCGAGTCCGGTCCATTTCGTCGTCTCTAAAAGCCACTTCCTCACCTCGAGTAATTTTTTCACTCGCAGTAAGTTATTCACACACTATCAATATCACCTAAAATGCTCTAATATTTATGTATGCATTTTCACGGTTATTTTGTGTTTACATCTTTCTTTTTTCTTCTATTTTCATAATTTAATTATCTTTCTTGATTATTTTAGAGAAAATGTATATTTTTGTGCATCATTTATTCATGCATGAAACAAAAGGAAATATGAACATAATATTTTTTTATGAACGTGGAAAAATATTTTGTTTTTGATTATTTTATTCATAAACGTGAATTTTTTATTAATATACTATTTTTATTTGAATATTAACAGTACTAGATGAACTAAAAATTCTCGAATGTTGCAAGTGTTACAATAATTTTGTTATTTATGAGTTGGATGCTCTTATGGTAAAAGAGAGGAGATGGTGGATGAATACATGGGAAAAGTGAATGAACTAAAAATGAGAATGAGATGAATTGATGATCTTTTATAAAATAAAAATAGTTGTATAATAAAGAAATAAAAACAAAAAATAAACATGAATTTAAAACAGTTTGTACGATAAGAATAATACGTGAACCGACTATCAGTGGAATTATTACATTTCTCCCATGCTGTACCGCGACGGCGACGCGACCAAACCGCGCTATAAAACTCCCTCCTTGCCGCTGGAGGGTGCTTCACATTGCCATTGCTCCCAACATGGCACATCTCGCTCATCTCGTCGCTCTCCTCTCCCTCTTATTCTCGTCGTGCCGCGCGGCCAGCAGCAACCCGAGCGCTGTGGTGCTGCCGGTACGGAAGGACGACGCGACGGGGCAGTACGTGACCGGATTCCGGCAGCGCACGCCGGAGGCGCCGGTGACCGCCGTGCTCGATCTCGCGGGCGCCACGCTCTGGGTGGACTGCGAGGCCGGGTACCTGTCCTCGTCCTACGCCCGCGTGCCGTGCGGGTCCAAGCTGTGCCGCCTCGCGCGGACGGGCGCCTGTGCCACCAGCTGCGTCGGCGCGCCGTCCCCGGCCTGCCTCAACGACACCTGCGGCGGATTCCCGGAGAACACGGTCACGCACGTCAGCACCGGCGGCAACCTCATCACCGACGTGCTGTCGCTTCCCACCACGTTCCGCCCAGCGCCGGGGCCGCTCGCCACCGCGCCGGCGTTCCTGTTCACCTGCGGCGCCACGTTCCTGACGAAGGGCCTCGCCGCCGGCTCCACCGGCATGGCGTCCCTCAGCCGCGCCCGCTTCGCGCTCCCGACGCAGCTCGCCGCCACCTTCCGCTTCTCCCGCAAGTTCGCGCTCTGCCTCCCGCCGGCCTCCGCGGCCGGGGTCGTCGTCTTCGGCGACGCGCCCTACGCGTTCCAGCCCGGGGTGGACCTCTCCAAGTCGCTCACCTACACCCCGCTCCTCGTCAACAACGTGAGCACGGCTGGCGTCTCCGGCAAGGGGGACAAGTCGAACGAGTACTTCATCGGCGTGACGGCCATCAAGGTGAACGGCCGCGCCGTGCCGCTGAACGCCACGCTGCTGGCCATTGACAAGAAGGGCGTGGGCGGCACAAAGCTCAGCACGGTCGCGCCCTACACCGTGCTGGAGACCTCCATTCACGAGGCGGTCACCGACGCGTTCGCGGCGGAGACGGCCATGATCCCTCGCGTGCCGCCCATGGCGCCGTTCAAGCTCTGCTACGACGGGAGCAAGGTGGGGAGCACCCGGGTGGGCCCCGCCGTGCCGACCGTCGAGCTGGTGCTGCAGAGCGAGGCCGCGTCGTGGGTGGTGTTCGGGGCGAACTCGATGGTGGCCACCAGAGGCGGCGCGCTCTGCCTCGGCGTGGTGGACGGCGGCGCGGCCCCGCGGACGTCGGTGGTGGTCGGGGGCCACATGATGGAGGACAACCTGCTGGAGTTCGACCTGCAGGGTTCGCGGCTGGGGTTCAGCTCCTCCCTGCTGTTCCGGCAGACGACCTGCAACAATTTCCACCTCGGGTAGAATGGTGGCAGCTGCTATAGTTCACCTGGATGGGAGAAGTTGATTATTGTTCAGGCTTCAAACTCCCGAAGTTTGTGTTTGTATTTCTTTGCCCGAAGCAGTACTGCCTTAGAATTTGGGCAGCCGCTGTTTGAATAATCATCGGACCGTATCTATTCTGTGCGAAAGCATTTGCCTTTAGTTTGTCCAAACTTCCTACTTAGTAACACTCATTCAAGCACCAGAGAAAACTGAAGCATTATCAGACTTTGCAAGCGCATATTACATGTGGTGTGTGAAGAAAAAGAACACGATTTCCGGCTGGCACGTTCCTTTCGAGCCAAATTGACCACCACACCAGAATTATCGAAGTGTTAGTCAACTGGCCGAGCAAGGTTGTATAGCTCCGCCCAAGAGAAAATTGCCGTTCTACACTCAAGCAGAGGAGCAAGTGTCCAGAAGGTCGTGTACAGATTCCGGATGGGTCGAACATAGCGAGCAGGCGGGGTTATGGTTCAAGCCACGTTTAGCTAGATTATCCGCACGGAGACACTTGTTCAATGTAGCCAACCATGAGAAAAATTTGCACTTTGTAGGAACCTGTAACTGCAGCAAAAACACATGCAGAACATCTGTTACTGACGTATTTCAAAAGATACGAGCCACCATCCAAATCCAAACATGAGGCTACAAAGTTCAAACAACCTTGGACCTGAAATAACATCTGGCCTGGAGGTCTACAAGGCCTTCAAGTATTCAAATGTTGTGTAACCGTTCGCAATATTAATAAACCGAGTACAATTTGCAAGTCCTCAACTATCAACCAAATGGGTATCTCATCTTTTCTAACAGACTCAATAAAACTACAACTAAGCATTATTAAGAAGGATACTTTTGAACTCCGAGCAAGTTCCTTACAAAGATGTACAAACTCTCATAAGAACGAATCAAACCAGTCAAAAGAATTGAATGCAACCCTGCATCAAGTAATTTCAAGAACATCATATGTTCTGAATATTCTTAGAGATCACATAATGCACATTAACAGATACCAAATCATAACCTACGCGTTAGTCGTTAGATCGGTGTTCTTGTAGGAGCATGGCGGAAGGCCGAGCTTGGAGTGTAGAGCACAAACTGTGTGGTGATAATGGTCGAACTCTCTGTTTCTTGTTCGATCTTGCCCTCGCTCTGGTGTAGCACTAATTTACAGACCAAGATGCTACTCCTTAAGTCTTCTGCTGATGTCTTAATGCTGAAACTTTGGAGGCTATCCACTCATTGGGTGATCCAGAGCAAGTCAGAAGTTCAGTGTTGTGTCTAATAAACTTTGCAGGGTTTTGTGCCAATTCCCGTTGTTACTAGCTACCCTTTTATATTTACCACAGTTCTGATGCAGTTGATGCAATGCAACCTGAAGGAAATCGATCACCTTATCTCCACTATGACCATCAATCCAGCTTCAGGTGCAACCGATCAAGTATCATTGTAGAAAAAGAGGGATATCGCTCTAGAATAGACATTTCCATATGTAATATTACTGTACATGAACAGATCAACATTTTAAACCAAATAACAAGTCATCCCACCCGCATGAACCATTTTGCACACAGAACTACAAGATTGCACGCAAAAGTCTGATGGTGCACATTAGCATTACATCTAGGGAGAGAGCAAGTAAAACACGGAAGTTCTCTACTCTCGATAAAGTGACGATTTTATTTATTCGAAAGAACCACAGGGACTTCACATGAGTAGCGGAAAGAGTACGATTTGAAAATCAACACCGAGTTCATTCCTGTGTAATGTTTGTAAATCACAACATACTGGAATAATCGATCTAAAAGGCATAAATGATTAAAAGAACCAGTTGAACATACCAGGTCAAGGAGCTTCGAGAAGAGCACACCATCTACTACGTTTCTAGATTTTAACAGGCCACAGGACGCAAAATGGCAGCTGCTAAACTACAAACGTAGATGATTCTGAGTAAACATGGGCTACCAATGGGGTAGCATTGCCCTCTGAAAAGAATCATGGATCATGCCTTGATCTCAACATTGGCATTGGAAACATATAGCTTAATCTAGAGTTATATCATTCTAGAAGACCGGCCTCTTGGATAAATCATCTGGCACATCTGAATCCTTCAAATTTAATTTTACCCTCATATGCCTTAACAACATCTGGCACATCGTCAGCATACCTCAATACATACCTGCCTGAGAAAATCCTGGAACTGCCAAGCAATGCCGGAAGCAATTTGATATCTCTCTGAATCTTCCCCTCCCTCATTAACACGCTCAGCACGGCGCACCTCGGCAGGATGCTCTTCTCCATACTATAACCTAGAATCACAGGCCGCGCCATTACATCAGTCATTCCAGTCTTCAGCTCGTCCAGGAAGAACCGGGCCTTCTTTTTTATGCTGTCATCGGCGAAAAGCATTATCGTGGGCTGCGTCTTGAAGGCCTTGAGCACCTCACCCTCGGACAGCCCGAAGCTCCGGTACAACGCCAGCTTCCGCAGCCATGTCTCCCTCTTAACGCTGCACATCACACGGAAGCAGTACAGAAGGCGCGAGTCCGGGATGCACATACCGATCGCCTTGAGGTCCTCGAAGATTCTGCTGATGCGATCCGGCGACATCATGAGCACGCCCATCTGGATGACGAGGAGCTTCGAAATGGCCGCCTCGGTGAGGCCGCAGCTGCGGAGGGATTCCACGGCGGGGCGCATGTTGTTCTCGACGTCCACCGTGAGGGCGCGGGGGATGCGGGAGAAGGCGAGGCGGATGTCGTCGTCGGTGCTGATGATGCCGCGGAGGAACTGGATGCAGGGGACGAGGTGCTTGTCGAGGCTGCGCGCGAGGAGGAACGGCGCGGAAGCGAGCTTGCGGGGCTTGAAGCCGAGGGAGGCGAAGAAGTCGAGCTTGGGCCGGATGATCCGCTCGGGATCGACGACGAGGAGCATCGGGGCGCTGCGGGCCGTACGGACGATGTCCGCGTCGGTGAAGCCGTAGCTGCGGAGGAGGGCGCACACAGCGTCGGCCTTGTCGGTGGACCTGATGCGTAGGTTGCGAGCAGTTGCGACCGCGGCGGCGGCGGCGGCGGGGGAGAGGCCGCAGGAGATGAGGTAGGAGACGGTGGCGGGGCAGGGCTCGGAGTTAGGGCCAACGGCGACGTCGGTTGATGAGTAGCAGTGGCCCAGAGGTGTGGACTGAAGGGGATTTGTGCCGCCGACACCGCCGGGGATTTGGCGGATGTGGAGGACGAGCCGCCGCCGGCAGATGGAGGCGAACATGATGGATGGTAGACTGTAGTGCGGGAGGGGACCTGGAGACTGGATTAGCGGAGAGGGTTCGATGCACCCGTTTGGGGTTTTGGGTTCTGTTGACCTTGGGCGCACGTATGTAAAACAATTTGGCAAATCATTCTTTGAGGAATCAATCTAAAAGATTTTCCTTTTATATTTTCTCATCCTCTAATCTGATTTTATTTCCTATTTTCTATATTCCACTCTTTTATATTTTATTGATATCCTATAACTAGCAACATATTTTAAATGATTCTATTTATAATGGCTACTTTTATAACAGTTATATTTATGACTGTCAAATTCAAACGGCACTATTTCTAACGGCTGTATTTGTGATGACATTATTTCTAACGACTATATTGGTAAGGACTATATTTGTAACGGCTATATTTTGTAACAGCTATATTTTATAACGGCTACATTTTTCTGGTCTATATATGCAAGGCCATTTACTCTTCCTAGCTATTCCTTCTTGCAACTCTTCAATTTTACATACATTTTCATATGCATATGATATATTGGGTAGTTGTTCAGGTATTCAAGTGACGCCTCATGCTTAGGTCTGTTTACAATTATGGGGTTGTGACACCCACTTAGAAAAGTAAGCTTTTGGAAGGGCATCTCCGTGTTCCAATTTACCTGCTATCATCCCGTTACAATCGAATAAAAAACAGAGCACATAAGTGAAGTTTTTCTTTGCGGCGGGAGTCGGAATCGGGAGCATCTTTGCGTTAGACTCGCGATGAGCCTTCAGTGGCCGCGGCGATGAGCCCTTTGGTAGCAAGCCCTTCGTCAACCATGGCAATGAGCTCTTTGGCGGCCAGGGCGCGACACATTGACGAGCCCCCTAGGTAGCCATGGCGCGGCACCGGCAACAAGCCCAACAATGAGCTCTTCGGCGGACAGCAACCAGTGCGTGGCACGGCGACGAGCCCCTCAGCGGCCACGGTGTGGCATCGGCGACAAGCTGTTGGGCGGTCTCGGCCATGGCAAGCACCCCATGCACACCCTTCATTTCCTTCACAACAGTATACCACGATGTCTTCTTCCAACACCTCTCCATGGCTTAGGAAAATCTACGAATGGCTTTGTTTTTTATGTTTCTGTCTCTATAGTTTCTCTCCTTTTCCTACCAAAATTGACCATAAATTTTAGCTTTCTCTTTGTCCCCTACCATAAAAGGGCTATAAATTTGGTTTCACTTATTGAATCTGTATGGCATGGGCGTTTTTGTCACTTTAGATTGGTTATAATTTTTAGAAGCGCTTCCACCCTTTTTGAGATTTTGTTTGAAGTTTGAGAGATGATTTGGTCCTATTTCATTTTTAAACTCCATTTTGATGATTTTGTCCGAAATTTCGAAGCTACAGCAGATGCATGATTTGGGGTTAAGGAAAAGTATAGGAAGGCTATTTCATATCTAAACACTATTTCACAAGCGAAAGAAATTATAACTATTTCAAGTGGGAAGTTTTACGTAGTTCCCGGGCGGGGCCTAAACAATATCCCGGGAGGCGCTGTCTTCAACCCAGGTTGTCCCCAGAGGGCAGAGGCCCAGACGGCCAGACCCGCCTGGCAGCACCGCTTCCCCTCCCTGTCCCGAACTTCATCTCATCACCCCAAACCCAAACCCAAACCGAACCACTCCTCACAGCTCGCTGCCCACCCCTACCAACTGATGAAGACCCTCTTCTTCTCCGCTCACCCCATGCCGCCCCTCCTCCCCTCCCCCCACCTCCGCAAGCTCCTCCGCCTCCGCGCCTCCTCCTCCTCCTCCTCCACCTCGTCTCGTCCTCGCCCGGGCCGCCGCTCCCCAGCGCCCGCCCGCCCCCGCTCCCCAGCGCCCGCCCGCCCCCGCCAATCCTCCTCCCTCTACGCCCGCCCCAGCCTCCTCGACATGGAGCGCGACCGCGCCGCCCGCCGCGCCGACGTCGACGCCTTCCTCGCCTCTCTCGGCGTCGACCCTGGCGAGCTCGCCGGCCTCGAGCTCCCCGTCACCGTCGACGTCATGCGGGAGCGCGTCGAGTTCCTCCGCTCCCTCGGCCTCGAGCTCGAGGACCTCGCCGCCTACCCGCTCGCCCTCGGCTGCAGCGTCCGCAAGAACATGGTCCCCGTCCTCGACTACCTCGGCAAGATCGGCGTCCGCCGCGACGAGCTCCCGGAGCTGCTCCGCCGCTACCCGCAGGTGCTCCACGCCAGCATCGTCGTCGACCTCGCGCCCGTCGTCAAGTACCTCCAGGGGATGGACGTCAGGCCCGGCGACGTGCCTCGCGTGCTCGAGCGCTACCCGGAGCTCCTCGGGTTCAAGCTTGAGGGCACCATGAGCACCTCCGTTGCCTACCTCGTCGGCATTGGCGTGGCGAGGCGGCAGATCGGCCCCGTCATCACCCGTTTCCCTGAGGTGCTGGGCATGCGGGTGGGGAAGATCATAAAGCCTTTCGTCGAGCACCTTGAAGGCATTGGGCTGCAGAGGCTGGCTATTGCGAGAATCATTGAGAAGAAGCCGTATGTCCTTGGGTTTGGGTTGGAGGAAAAGGTGAAGCCTAACATTGAGGCGCTTCTGGAGTTTGGGGTGAGGAAGGAGGCATTGGCATCCATCGCAACACAGTACCCCGATGTTCTTGGAATTGAGCTGAGAGAGAAGCTTGTTGCGCAGCAGAGTTTGTTTGAGTCGAGCATTTTGGTCAGCCATGCTGATTTTGGGAGAGTGATCGAGAGGATGCCACAAGCCATTAGCCTTGGGCGAGCTGCGGTTCTAAAGCATGTTAACTTCTTGACAGCTTGTGGCTTCTTGCTCTCTCAGGTGAGCAAGATGGTCATGGCATGCCCCCAGCTGCTCGCATTGAACATGGATATTATGAAGATGAACTTTGAGTACTTTCAGAATGAAATGGAGAGGAATTTGGAGGAGCTGGTTGAGTTCCCTGCATTCTTCACATATGGCCTTGAATCGACTGTAAGACCTCGGCATGAGATGGTGGCTAAGAAGGGTTTTACATGCTCTCTTGCATGGCTTCTTAACTGTTCTGATGAAAAGTTTGATGAGCGCATGAAGTATGATACAATTGGGGTTGAGGAAATGGAGGCAGACAATTATTTTGACATGAATTCGTTAGCGGAGCGAGTACAAGATGAAGAGGATGAAGAAGATGTGGATGAGGATAGCGATTTTGATGATACCGATGATGAGTTCATTGGATAACTTGCTTCCTAGTATGAGATGTTAGCTGACAAACTTGCATTTATGTCTTGAGCTTGATGCTCTGTTGTATATGATGCAGTAGTCACTAGATTATCAGTTTTGAAGGATGTGCTTGATAATCCAAATGCTGGATATAATCAACTTGTAGCTTAGAGATCCAATATATTCAGATGTTTTTAAATATTGCATGTTTAACACTGTAACGATGTAGCTTTCATCTTTTACTGACAGATTTGGCATTTTCATATGGAAGCACATTATCGCACTATCTTTCTCATGTATGGCATAGAGGATAGCGATTATGATGACATTGATGATGACTTAATTGGATAACTTGCTTCCTAGTATGAAATGTTAGCTGATGAACTTGCATTTATGTCTTCAGCTTGATGCTCTGTTCTATATGATGCAGTAGTCACTAGATCGTCATTCTTGAAGGATGTGCTTGATAAACCATAGGCTGGATATAATCTAGTCATAGCTGGAGGTCCAATATATTCAGATGTTCTTGAACATTGCTTGTTTAACTGTGTAATGATGTACCATTCATCTTTATCACTGACATATTTGGCATTTCCATATGGAAGCATATTTTCGAACTATTTTCAAACTTTCTTTCTCATGTATGCATACAGATACGATAAACTTAATTTATATAATTTAGACAATTCACATGTTCCTGAATATGGAACTGCACTATAAACCGCGCATATTCTTGACCCAGTGCATTTGCAAAAATCTGAGCATATAATGATAAATTGTGCATTACGGGCCTAACGTTTTTCTTTAGAACTGCAACAGGTATGGTGCCCCTCAATTGCCATTTGTTGGTCCTGCAATCTGGATTCCATTTTTGTCACCTCATGTCATTTTTCACAGAATATATCATTTCTGCATAATTAAGTTTCTTTTAGTAGATTACGATTATGTATTGGAGAGAGATATTCGCATCAGGATTGTGACTACTATGAGAATTGTTAAAGATCGCGAAAAGATGTCTTTAAATCCATAATTTATAGCTGTTAGGATTTAAAAGCTTGTCACGAGTTGAACAACAAAATGGCAGAATTTCAGCATTTCTGGAAAAGCGAAGTTCAGATAGTAGGTGGTCGCTAGTCAGCCAGCCCCATTTGGTTTGGTACGCTGATGTCTTTCCATATTCCAGGAGAGTCTGATTGGAACACAAGAATTTTTCATAGGAAGCATGTTCCGGTAGGAATCGGGGAAAATTGATGCCATCTAAACGGAGTCGGGCCTTTATTTTACATGAAATTCTTGCGTTTAGGTTCGAGAGCCACTCCAGCATCCATAGGAATTCAGAGCACACAAGTGACAAGTCCACAGAACCTTATCATGAATTACCACCAGAAAACTAACGGGGACGCTGGTACTACAGCCTGCCTGAAAAGGAGACGGAACAAGCCAAGAAAATGGGCGTCCAACATCTGCTGAAGCTGAGGATGGCGTCCTACTCCCACCCCGCCTCGCCGCCCGCCACGCGCCCCCTCTCCGCGCTCTCATCCCTCTTCCGCATCCCCTCCTCCGTCGCCGCGCCGAGCCCCGCGTTGTCCCCTCGGCCCGTATCCCTCTCGTGCTCGCGGACGTACTACCCGACCTCCGGCCGGTGCTGCAGCAGGACGGTGGGCCGGCGGTTACCGGGGGTCATGGCGATGTCGTCGTCGGCGCCGACACCGGGGCCCGTGCAAAAGTCGGAGGAGGAGTGGGAGGCCATCCTCTCGCCGGAGCAGTTCCGCATCCTCCGCCTCAAGGGCACCGAGTAAGAAGAATACAAGATTGATCTTTTCTTGGCCCTGTTATCTGTTCTCCCTGCAATTATGCAATACATGTTCGTGCACTTTGATAAAGAATAGGATGGAATCATGGCTATCTGTTTCTGACCAACAAAGAAGGCTCTATTTTTATAAATTTGCAGATCAAGTCCTTAGTATGTTCAGCAAGTGCAAATCTATATACAAATCAACCATATATGAAGTTATGAACACGATGTGCATTCAATTGCAAGACCTGACTCGAACTGACTTGCCATTGATTCCTGAGTGGATAGCCAAATATCATTTGATTTACTAACTGAGTTGCCACCAGTATTGGCATGCACACAAGTGACACTAATCCTAGTCGCAGACTTGCAATGCATCGACAACAATTCGACATGCTACAAGCATTGGTTGATTTGCAAACACTTTTATAGCGATTATGAATGCAAGGGCCATCTGAAGCTAGTAAAATCACCCTCCTTTATCTGACTAGAACTTTGTCAAGATGCTTGTTAAGAGTGTTAAACAAAATCAAGAAGCAGCTGTCCTATAGATGATAGTTATCAATTGGAATAACTGTAGTTGAGAATTCTTGTTTAAAAGTATCCAGTCAGTTGCCTTTTGAGTTCAAGACCTGTAATATGCTTTCTTATTGAAGCATGACTGCCAGACTTGTCTCTAGATACACCATCTTCAGTCTTCACCGTGAGTATGTATCTTGCTGTAGTGTTCGTTAGTCGGTTACTAAAGCATCTACCTCAACCAACATCAACATGTCATTGGGCACGACCACATGACATGAAGTGTAAAAAGTGTGGGCCAATAGCTGAGCCACAGGTGCTATAGTGAAGTTAGTTACGGAAGTACAAAAAGAGTTTTGGCTGTTACGATCTTGTGATGCTCGTTTTATTTGAAAACCACGACCATATTGCAGACAATTGAGTTGGGGCCGGACTAGTTCTTTTCTTTTTTGGCACACAAAGTTGAAACGCAGATTGATTAGTGGTTTTATGAATCCATAGTAGCAAGGAACAAAATGTTCAAAAATAATCCAGGAGGAAGACAATCCTTTTCATTAAGAACTTTTTTTTGAACTAAGGCTTTTCATCAAAAACTACTTGGATTTGTAGTTTACTTGCAAGATCCCAGTAGAAACTAGGAACTAACAATTGTGTTCTACTCTAAAACTTTAGTCCATAATAGCAAGATACTACCAGGTTTTTTTGTGTGTATATGGATTGTAGTTTTTAACTCTATTATCAATAGGATCAATTATAGCAATTCAATCTTTTACCTGTCCTCGAAGGCTCGAACCACAAACATGTTCCTTAGTTGAACTATCAGACTATCTACTTATCTAGACTGTGAAGCTTAAGAAAAGTGAATATGTGTTTTATGGCAAATTGATTTCTCCTGTCCTCAAACCACAAACAAGTTCCTCAGTTAAACTATCAGAATATCTACTTATCTAGAACATGAAACTTAAGAAAACTGGATAGGCATTTTATAACAAATGATTACAGTATTTCCCGCAAAGTTAGCCATTTTTTTTCTTAAGAAAAGAATGCCATACAGTTGATCATTAATAATTTGCTGCAATTCAATCCAATACATGGGCCTAGTTGTTTGATCATGGACTGACCTGTGAGCTGACTCTATCTTCTTCCCTGACCTACTTTCCTTATCAGCATTTGTGTTAAACTATTTACTGGTCTGTCATTGGAACTGTGGAAATCTGTTAACATCAGTGTAACATGTGATAAATGTCAATTTGATCATCTGTTTTGTCAGGTATCCTGGAACAGGTGAATATGACAAGTTCTTTGGTGAGGGTATTTATGGATGTGCTGGGTGTGGAACCCCCTTGTACAAATCATCTACAAAGTTCAACTCAGGGTGTGGTTGGCCAGCATTTTACGAAGGGTTTCCTGGAGCCATAAAGCGGACGGTACAGTTCTCTCATCCATTTCCAATGATTTGGTTAGGAACGGATATAGTTATTTGCCTTTCTTCTCTTCTATTCATTCCATGCTCTGATGCTTACAACTGTGACATTGCTTTGCCTGCTGCTTCAGGCTGATCCTGATGGGAGGCGAGTTGAGATCACATGTGCTGCTTGTGGAGGACATCTGGGCCATGTGTTCAAAGGAGAGGGGTTCAACACGCCTACTGATGAGCGACACTGTGTTAACAGTATCTCACTCAAGTTCGTTCCAGCATCAGAAGAGGCTAGTTGATTGACAACCGACGAGGATCACAAAAATTCCCTATGAGAAATGGAAACAAAACCTTTTGTGCAGCTCCTGTAGTGAACTATTACATGTGTAATTCTAGCTTTAGTTTTCCCAGTGGAAATGAATAGAGTGAGAAGCCTGTGGATTCGATAATAAAGCCATCTGAAGAATGCAGCTCACGTTGTTTCCCGTTGTGCCCAAGCATAATATCATTGTGATTGATATGTCAGACTTCGACAAACCAAGTAAGCCCTAAAACAAGGCAGAAAGAGAGGCAAAGAGTCTAAAGGCAGTTCTTGTGCAACAATAGTATCTTAACTGACATGAGTAATCCTCTACGCGAAAATGTTGATGCTATGACATTTATCAATGTTTTAAAAAAGTGAGTGCTAATAGAAACATTCAATCCAGTTCAGTCATTGTTGCCAATAAAAGCGAACTGATCTTCTGTGTCTTTTTGGTTGAAAGTACAGTACAAGTTGTGATGTTACAGATCTCTCCATCAATAGTTAAGAACTCCAACACGCTGCTTGTGCTCTTGTCGTTGGTAGTACCTTCCGTATGCAGACTGGTAGAAGCAAATATACAGTTTCAGTTTGATGCCAATTGCCAAAGCAATAGCATAATATTTGGAGTTAGATTGGAGAAACGAAACGAAGTGCAGTAATTGGTTTCATAAGCTTTAAACATTTGTAACCAACTAGAGAAGCTTAAACCACTAGTGATATGTGATATGTTTAGTTACCTGATATTTAATAGTGACAAGTCTACACAAAGCTAGCCGCACGAAAAAAGTTCATGTTTTTAATTTAACCAGAAGGGAGAAGATTGCTGGTTAGTTCAAAATGCGAGAATGTTATGTGATGAAAACTACGATCCTGCTTATGAAGAGCATTTATGTAAAAAAAAACTGAAACAATATTTTTTCAAAAGGAATCTTGACAAGGCAAGAAGCTCCTATAATTCTATTAAGAATAAGATAATGACCTCGTTTATAAGGGAAACCAGCCTGAAAACCTTACAAAACTCAGTTTATTAGAGAAAACCGTGTGAAAACCCCGGCAATGGATACACCACCTAGCTAAACTAGGTTTAGGACACATCGAGGGCAGCACGTCCGTCGGTCCATCGCTGCCGGAGAGTGAAGATGAGTCCGAAGAGAAGCAGACTTGGGCCTCTCCAACCACATAGAAGACAACAAATACAATGCACTGCAAAAGCCAACCATGCCACCGCCGACCTTGCGTTGAGGTCAGGGTCCTCAAGGTGACGCCTCCAAGGAGGGAGCGACGTTAAAGACGCTGTCAACACCTGAACCGTGACCAGAATTTAGGTTTTCACCCGGGGAACTCAAAACCTGCAGGGCGGAAGTGTGACGGAACTCCATGACTAAGCTTCCAAGGAGGGTAACGATGCCCAAGAGCGTTGCCATTACCGGCATTGACAAAAAGCCGGGACAAGGTCTTGACCTAGAGCACCGCACCTGACCATCAACAACGAACGTCGATAGGACGCCGCCACTTCACCTACTCCTAAGGATGCCGCCCCAGTTTCCAATTTCTCTGCCACACCCTACGCAGCCCGCCTACACCACCATCCAAGGCCGCTGCCCTAGCATCCACCGCTTGCACGCAAGCTGTGACCACGCATGGCTCGGACGCCCTGCAGCCCTAGCTGCATAGGACGATCGTCCGCAATCCACGGCCGCCGCACTAATACTTTGGGCCGCCGTCCCAACATCCAAGCCAAGCTGACCCTACCGGGCTGTGCAGATAGCCCCGCCGCACCTGCAGCTCAAGACTGCTACCTAGGCGGAACATAGCAGCCAGCCCCACTCCATAGGGCCGATGCTGTGTCGGTTTCTGTAACAGTATGAAATTTTTTCAAAATTTGAAAAAACATTTAAAATCTGAAATCTTTACTGGGCCACATTTCTTCCCCTCAGACCACCTCCTTCTCCCTTGGCCCGCTTGGTGAAAGGTCATCTAGGCCCCAATATGGTTTTGATGGTTAATGGCAACCTAAACTGGAATCTAATGTTTACATGGAGTGTAAACAGAATCTACAGGTTCCATAAAGAAAGGTTATCCAGAGAAGGATGGCCACCAAAAAGGGTACAAGGTGGTTTCAAGGACAAAGAGATAGCTGTGCTAGGCAGCTGTGCCACAGCTGAGAAGAAGCCAGTGCTGTACAGGGAGCTGCAAGCAGGGTGATGGTGGCTTGATGCGTCAAGGGCCGTGACTTCAGCTGGTGGCAGGTAAAGCCTAGATTTGCTAGTTTTTTTGAGTCCATAGGAATCACCCGTACTATCAAGAGGGATGAAACAGTAGCAGTTGTCTAAGGGAACCTTGCTCATTGCTCAGAGTGTTGGTCAAGGGGATTGGTGCTTTGAGGCCAATTGCTCTGTGTCAATAGCTTTGCACAAAAGTATGTAGCTGTGTGAAAACCCTAGAGCTTTAGGCACCTGTGTGACACAGCTGTGTCACAGGTGGTCTTCCGCTCTGTGACTCAGGTACATCTCTGTACCAAGGGAGAGCTTGTAAATGCTAAGGTACCTGCACTGCGATAGGCGGTCTGATGAGTCAGAAGTCTGTCGGAGGCTCTCAACTTATAGGTATTAGAGTTTGAAGTATGCTGAGGGCATGTCATGTGCCAGGACCGGGCTGAGTAGTGCGGCTATCAGCTAAGGGTTCACCTGTGTGCGCCGCCGGTGACACAGGTGTTGGTCTGCCTGAGCCGGGTACAGTTGGGCGTAGGGTGTAGCTGTGTCACCGGTGGTTGACACCGGTGGCTCACTTAATCCTACGTGGCAACAGGGTAACGGTCAGGTGCCTGTGGACCCTATATATAGGGGACCAGGGGAGGACTCTGTCCTCAACCTTGCTCAAATCAGTGATTCGCATACGACCGTTGCAAAGCCTCCAACCACTCCACAAGAGCCAAGAGCCTAAGGGTTAGTTCGAGTGGGTTTGTGAGCTAGAGCACGAGCAAAGGTTCCTCCAAGAGATTGCTGTTGCATCATCTGTTACTCTTGGAGATTGTCTGCTCCTAGACGGGTGTAGGAGTTGCTGGTATCACCCAAGCTTGTGTGGGCTGAACCAGTAGTTTGTGAAGGTGTTCTGAGGTCTGCCTGCTGCAAGGCAAAAGGATCTCCACAAGCAAAAGGAAGAGTCCTGAAGGATCAGGTACTCGGAGAAGAAGCACGATTTAGTGCTGGCCAGCTCTTAGGAGTGGTCTCTCCAACGGAGACGTACCTTCTCTGCAAAGAGTTGGGAACTTCGGTGAAAAACCCCTGAGTCTCCTTTACTTTCCTGTATTGCATGCATATCTGCTTATACTTGCTTGCTTGTGTCTCTTAGACTTGATCTGCTAAGTTCACCTTTTCACCTGTGCTAGATTTCCTTTATACCTGTGTGTGATCACCTGTTACTCAGTTGCTTCATTCACTTGTATTCACCTGTATCAGCACCTGTGTAACAAGCAGTCTAAGTAGAGTACCTGTGTTAGGTTAACTCTTCACCTGTGTGACAGCTGTGTGTTAATTCACACATAGTTTCTACCTGTGTCACGTACCTGTGTCACAGCTGTCTACTATTAACTTGTGAAGTTAATCTGACAACTTAAACAAAAGATTAAAAGAGGGAAATTTTATAAGCCAACTATTCACCCCCCCTCTAGTCGGCATCTCGGTCCTTTCAATTGGTATCAGAGCAGGTTGCTCTTTGATTTGGCTTAACCGCCAGAGTAAAGGATGTCGGGCTACGAGGGTAAAATACCTGTCTTTACTGGATCTAACTATGCTTTCTGGAAGAGGAAGATGCAGATGCATCTTACCGCGATCGATCCAGATGTGTGGGATATTGTTGATACAGGTTATAAAGTAGAGAAGACTGATGCTCCCACCATCAACGACAGGAAGAATATCCAGAATAATGCCAGAGCTGCCACTGCCATCTTCATGGGCCTGCAAGAACATGACTTTAACAGAGTCAGCACACTGGAGTCTGCTAAGGAGATTTGGGATACCTTGCAGCAGATATACGAGGGCAGTGACACCTTGAAGAAGTCCAAGAGAGGACTGCTGGAATCAACTCTGGAGAGATTTGAGCATGAACATGGAGAAGACATAAATTCTCTATACTCAAGACTGACTCTCATCACCAATCAACTGAAGGCAGTGGGTTCCAACAGAGTTGAGGATGAAGATGTTATCAAGAAATTCTTATCTGTGCTGCCCAAGCCTTACAGAACCCTAGTCTTGATGCTCAAGGAGAAAGAGGGTTTCAGTAGGATGAAGCCTACAGAAGTGCTGGGAAGAATCCTCATTCATGAGATGGAGCTCAAGCAAGAGGGCAAGCACAGCTCCTCCTCAGGACCAAAGAAGAATATTGCTTTGAAGACCACTGCTCAAGCCCCACTGCCAAACAGTGATAGCAGTGATGATCTATCTGATGACATGTCAAGTGGAGAAGAAAATGAGCTGCTCCTTCTTACCAGAAACTTCAGAAAATTCTATAGGAAGAAGAAGCAGTTTGGATCAACAGATAGATTCAGAGGCAAGAAGCCCTCCAAAGACAACAAGTGTTTTGAATGTGGCAAGGAAGGCCACTTCGCAGCTGATTGCCCCAGCAAAAAGAAGGACAAAGGGAAGAAGAAGGATTTCTATAACAAGAAGAAGACTTTCGGCAAGCATCCTTCTCATTCCAAGAACAAGGCTACTGCAAGAGCCTATGTAGGGCAAGCATGGGTTTCAGATGACTCTGGTTCAGATGGAGAATCAGAAGAAGAAGAAGTTCAGGTTGCTGGGATAGCAATCTCCATGGCTGACACACCCAGCTGTGTCACAGCCAAGTCAGACAGCTCCAAGCTGAACTCCAAAGCTGATCAAGCTTCATCCACTCCTGCTCCCTTATGCCTCATGGCTAAGGACTCTAAGGTATTAACTGAAGATGATTTCCCTGATTATGCTGAACTAATGGATATCTTAGAGAGAACAGAGAAGAGATACTGCAGGGAGAGGAAGGAAAACATATCCCTTAGGGATAAGCTGAGGGAGCTGAAAGAGACCTATGATGAAATCACAGATGACAGGAAGGATCTCAGGTTAAACAATGAGAGCCTGGAGATAGCTCATGAGAAGCTCAGATCAGCACATGAGCTTCTTCTCAAGGAGCATGAAGAGTTAAAGGCAAAGCATGCCTTATGCATTGATATTTCTGATAATATTGCTGAAGCTATGCCTTTACCTGCTCCTACTGTCATTGAATCATGTTTAAACTGTGCCAGCAGAATCAATGTTCTAACATCTACAGGTGGAGTGGTAGACAACTCTAAAGAGGCCTCAACCTCTATTGTTACTAACTCTGTGGATGCAGCTGAGCACAACAAGCTCAAGGAAGAGCTAGAAGAGCTTAAGAGGCTCATGAGAAAAGGTCTCTGCAGTGCCAACATTGGCATGCAAAACTATCAGCTTATAAGAGCTGAATATTGAGAAAGAATGAAGACCGAAGATGCTTGGGTTATTCTGTCTCTACTGCTAAAGATAAACTGCCTGCTGCCACTAACACTTGTCTTGCAGCAAAATTTGTGAAACAGGCAGGAACTAATGACAACAAGAGTGTTGGTCATGAGCAGAGAAAGAGGAATGAAGCAAGCATTCCTTCTAACCCAGGCTATGTTTTGCAGAAGGACATGAAGGAAAAAGTAGTGGCCAAGTACATAGGTCGCAGGCGCCTGACAAAATGGTTGCCTGCCATCTGGGTGCCTAAGGCTACTACTCTTGCCGGTGTCACCGGTGGCTTACACAGCTGTGCACCCACCTGTGTCACAGGCAGATCTAACAGGCCACTAACCCATGTGTCTAAGGTTGCTGGTGATTGCCAGCCAAAGAAGATTAAAGTCATATCATCTGTTGCTGATGCTGCTAACCTTAAACATAAATATGCTATATATACATCTGCTACTTCTGCTTATGATAAAACTGCAAAGGGAACCAAACATGTTTGGGTCCCTAAGTGTCATCACTAATCTTGCAGGAAACTGTCTCTAGTGGAACTGATTGGATTGTGGACAGTGGATGTACACAACATATGACTGGAGGCAGAGAGGAGTTTGTAGAGATCACAAGTGAAAATCTTCCAAGTAAACATGTGATCTATGCAGACAACTCTAAAGGAAAGGTAAATGGCATTGGTAAAGTTGCCATTTTTGAGAATCACTCCTTATCTAATGTAATGCTTGTTGATCAGATAGGCTATAGTCTGATGTCTGTGTCACAGCTGTATGACACATGCATGAAAGTTACTTTCTATCCTGAAAAGGTTATAGCTTCCAAACTATCTGATGATCCTCAAGTATTTGAAGGATGCAGGTCTGGTAAGCTATATACTGTGAACTTCTATGAACAGCCTGCAGCAGCTCCATGGTGTCTAATGGCCAAGACCAGTGCTGGATGGCTGTGGCACAGGCGGCTAGGACATGCAGGGATGAAGCTCCTAAACAAGTTAAGCAAACATGACTATGTTATAGGCTTGGAGAAGGTGAAGTTTGAAAAGGACAAACCCTGCAGTGCATGTCAAGCCGGCAAACAAATTGGAGCTGCCCATCGACCTAAGAACATCATGACAACCTCCACTCCCTTCGAGCTCATTCACATTGACCTCTTTGGTCCAACAACCTATGAGAGCTTAGGAGGTAACAAATATGGCTTTGTCATTGTAGATGATTTTTCTAGGTATACTTGGGTGTTCTTTTTGAAGGAGAAGACACAGGTGTACAAGAAATTCAAGCATCTCATTGTCAGAGTACAAAATGAGTGGAAGGTGAATCTTGTAAAGGTCAGGAGTGACAATGGGAGTGAATTCAAGAACTCCAAGGTGGAAGCATTTCTGGACAAGCATGGAATCAAACATGAATTCTCAGGTTCATATGCTCCACAATAAAATGGAGTGGTGGAAAGGAAGAACAGAACTCTGATAGAGATGGCAAGGACTCTACTAGATGAATACAAGACTTCACCAAGATTTTAGGCTGAAGCTGTCAATACTGCCTGCCACTCTATCAACAGGATATATCTTCATCCACTACTCAAGAAAACTCCTTATGAACTGCTCACCAACAGCAAGCCTAATATATCATACTTCAGAGTATTTGGTTGTAAGTGCTACATTCTTAGGAAAGGCAAACGCCTAACTAAGTTTGAAGCTAAATCTGATATTGGTATATTCCTTGGTTATTCTACTAACTCCCATGCCTATAGAGTCTTTAACACTTCCTCTCAGGTTGTTGAAGAATCTATAGATGTGGATTTTGATGAGTCTTATGGCTCCTAAGGAGAGCAAGTTGCTATTGATGTAGGAAATGAGGATATTCTAAAGAAGTCCACTGGTGAGATCAGACCCACTATCAAGGAGGAGCCTGCCCCACCAAGTGATCAAGAACCCTCTACTGCATCAATCCTTGAAGACACTGGAGTTCATGATATAGAGTTCGAGTGCAACCCAGCCAATGATCAACTTGACGCAGACGCCTTCATGCACCCAGCTGTGTCACAGGAAGAACTAACGGTGTCACAGGCAACTCCATCAGCTGTGACACAGGCAGTTGACCCCGATCCCCTTGTGATCAGCCGGCTGCAGAAGGATCACCCTGTGGACAATATCATCGGTGCCATTAATAGGGGAGTGACCACTCGATCTCGAATTGCTAATTTTTGTGAGCATTACTCCTTTGTTTCAAATGTTGAACCCAGAACCATAGGTGAAGCTCTAAAGTATGCTGACTGGATCAATGCTATGCATGAAGAGCTCAACCAGTTCGAGAGAAATGAAGTATGGTCACTGGTGAAAAGACCTAAAGACCATAATGTGATTAGAACCAAATAGGTCTTCAGGAACAAGCAAGACACCAATGGACTGGTGGTAAGAAACAAAGCCAGACTTGTGGCGCAAGGATTCACACAAGTAGAAGGTCTGGACTTTGGAGAAACATTTGCCCCAGTGGCAAGACTTGAAGCCATTAGAATCCTATTAGCATATGCTGCTCACCACAACATCAAGCTTTACCAAATGGATGTCAAGTCAGCATTTCTAAATGGTAAACTTTCTGAACTTGTATATGTTGAGCAGCCACCTGGTTTTGAAAATGATAAGAAACCATACCATGTCTATAAATTGCACAAAGCACTATATGGTCTAAAACAAGCACCAACAGCATGGTATGATACATTGAAAGAATTTCTAATCAGCAATGGATTTAAAATAGGCTTAGTTGATACAACTCTATTCACTAAAAGAAATAGAAAAGGATTATTTGTGTACCAAATATATGTCGATGACATAATATTTGGTAGTACTAACCGTTCTTTGAGTGAAGAGTTTAGCAAGCTGATGACCAAGAGATTTGAGATGTCTTTGGATGGAGAACTCAAGTACTTCCTAGGACTTCAGATTCATCAACTAAAGGAAGGGACTTTCATCTCAAAAGATAAGTTCATCAAAGACATCATCTCTAAGTTTGGCATGAAGGATGCAAAAGGTATACACACTCCCATGCAAACTAATGGCCATCTGGATCTAAATACTGAAGGTAAGTCTGCTGATCAGAAGGAATTTAGATCTATGATAGGTTCTTTGCTTTATTTGTGTGCATCTAGGCCTGATATCATGCTTAGTGTTTGCATGCGTGCTAGATTCCAAGTTAACCCTAAGGATTGTCATAGAGTGGCAGTCCGCAGGATTCTGAGATATTTGATTCACACTCCAGGGTTTGGCTTGTGGTACCCTAAAGGTGCAAACTTTGAGCTAGTTGGCTATTCTGATAGCGACTATGCAAGGTGTAAGGTTGACCGAAAAAGCACTTCAGGCACCTGTCAATTCCTAGGGCACTCATTAGTGTCCTGGTCATCCAAGAAACAAAATTCAGTAGCCCTTTCCACTGCAGAAGCTGAATACATTGCTGCTGGGAGTTGTTGTGCTCAATTATTATGGATGAGGCAGACCTTGAAAGATTTTAACATATCTTTTAATCAAGTACTGTAACACCCCAATTTTCCGAAACCTAAAATTTAGGGCTAACAAAAACTTTTTAGTTAATAATGCCAACCGAGAATACACCTAATTAAAAACTTTAGTTCAAATCGATGAAGCTAAATATCAGAACACGAAAACCCTTGCCCTATTTTCCATCGATCTCCGTTTTGTCGAAACCCTAGCACCCTGAACCCCGTCCGTCAACCCGGGCAACTCTGCTCAACACCTTGCCTTTGTACGTGTCCTCTCGTCCTTGCATCTCTGTCGCGACAGCCCGTGGCAACTAAAGCCGCTGTCACGCTCTTGCCACGGCAGCCGCCGTCAACCATTTTCTCCGCCGCGGCAAGACCTCTGCCATCGCCGTCGTTATCCTTCTCCGCCGCAGCAAGCCGCTCCTGCTGCGACAAGTTTCTACCGTCGCTACCATGCCTCTGCCACGGCAACTGCTTCCCTGCCACGGCAATACCACACTGCCGTTCCCTTCCCGCCGCGGCAGCCGATTCCCACCGCGGCAAGTCCTTTCCCCTACCGCGGCAATACCGCGGCAATAGTTTCTCTGCCACGACAGCTCTCTCTCTCCGCCACAGACATATTGTCGGCATTCCTCCCCTCTAGCTAATCAGTGCCACCCTCCGGAACCCCGGTGCCACGCCCCGATTCCCATCTACCGATTTAATCCCGAACCTTCTCTCGAAACCCTAATGCGACAACACCGTGCAACAGGACGTTCGTAACCGCGGCACCTGGTCGTCAATGGACCCGAGTCGAGTTACAAAGGTTTCCAAGAGTTCCCATACCTTGCGTCACCCTGCCGCACCCATAAACCCTAATTCCCTCCTCCCTGATTCGACGAAAGGGGCAAAACCCTAACGCATTACGCGCGCCGTATACGCCACCGTATCGATGGTACCTCACCGCCATCACACCCTAAGCCGACAATAAGACCTCATCTCGAGTTCTGTGTTCCTGCCCCACCTTGCCGCGCTCCGAAACCCTGGATCCGAGCTCCCGACTCCTTTCCTCCCGATTTAAATCTCAATCTCTCTAAAACCCTAACCCGTCGTTAACTCAGCCACAGTCCTAAACATATATGTGAGCATACCAGCAATATTCCCTCAAGTGTGTATGGACACACGCACTCTGAGAACTCTGCGTAACATTGCATGCGCCATTTGAATTCTTGCCACCTTTCCTCTCTCCTAGAGTATACAAATCCTATATATATGCAAAAGTCGTCAAGTGTATGTGGGCACATACACCCCAAACCCTAATTCGTCTTTTCCGGTAAAATCCCTAACCACCCTGGTTATTTTCCTCTCCTCACCAAATGACATAAATATATCTTGTCCACCTTTACCAGATTACCGTACCGAGAGAAAAATATCTGTCCCAGTAGTTTTACCAAATAACCGTGTACCATTTCACCGAATTCATCCATATATTTCTGCTACAGCCAAAACCCCAGTCACCCGAATTGTCCAATCCTCTGCTCCGTGTGCATGCAAACATCAGCTGTCAAAGTTAAATCCCGTGCACTGCACAAGCCATTTCATTTATTCTCCCTCGTGCCTATTTCTCTCTTATCCCATCACCTGGCCCCTATCTCTCTAATCAAATCACTGCATTTACTCTCCCTAACTCCCGTCCTGTCTCATCGCGGCATTGAATCATCTTCGAGCTGTCTCAGTCCATGCTCCATCTGGCTCAATTTCTCCTGACTTGTTCCCTCAATGCACTGTCTCAGACACGAGTGAACGTATTAAATCGCTTCCCGAGCTGTCTCATCTCCTCTGCTTCTCTTTAATTTTGCTCCAGCTCAAGTCGTGTCACGAAGCCCTCAGTGTCCCATGTGCCTCTCTTCCCCTTAGGCTATAAACCCATCTTCTCACTGAGCTACCCAGATATTTCTTCACCAGCTCTGGTACAGCTGAGTTACTCCACTCCTCTCTGCCTCTCCATCTCGCAGCTGCTCCTCCCTCTTGAGCTTCTTCTTCCCCAAAGCTCTTCTCCCTCCTCTAGACTTCCTCAGCTACAACCGAGCTCAGCCCTGCCACTTTCTCCTCTCCCCCACCACCTTGCTCCCGAACCAGAGCTCCCAAGCTCCAATCCTCCTCTGCAGCTCCTGCCATCCAAGCTCCTCACAAGCCAAGACTCGGGCCCCTCTCCTTCCCTACCAGTGGAGAATGTGCCGCCAGCCACGGGTGCGTCTTCCCCAAAGCCGGCCGAATCCCCGTCGCCCTCACCATTTCCAAGTCGCCACGAGCTCCAGCCTAGGACCTTCTTCCCCCTCACCGGCGAGGCCCCCAAGCCGCCGCTCTGCTCGCTCCAGGGGCCACCTCAGCCGCGACCTCCGGGAAGCCCAACGCCACCACGGGGGAGCTCAAATCCCCAGATCCGCCGCCCCCTTGCCGGCCGGCCACCGCCCTCCAGGCGCCACCGCCGGTACTCCCCTTGCCGCCGCTGGTCCGCCGCAATCCCCAGCTCAACCCGCCGCCGGCCAAGAACTCCAGAGCTGCCGCCTGGTCCGCCGCCCCCAGAGCCCTTCTCGCCGGCCTCACCTCCGATCCAGAAACCGCCGCGCCCTCGTTCAGCTCGAATTCGGTGAGGAGCCCCTCCGCTGGCCCTTTTCTTCTTCACCTCTGGCCATGGACCCTAAGGCCATCGCCCCTCTCCTGATGTCCGGCCGTCGCCGCCCAGGGCATCTCCCCGGCGTCCTCCTCCCGGCTTCCCATCGCGGTGGTCAAGCCTGCCGCCGGTAAGGCTCACTGAGCCACCGCCGTGCCCCTCCCTGCCTTCCTTGCCCCTTTTCCTTTTGTTTTCCCAGCACATGTGAGCGACAGGGGGCCAAGAACAGCAATCAGCCCCATAGCTCTTCTGTTCTCCCTCTGTCCTCTGCTCTCACTCTCCCTTGTTAATTAAATGAGCTGGGCACAGTGTCTATTTAGCCAAATACACGCACACATTCCCCAATGGCTGGTTTGTTCTATTTTCCAAAGATAGCCCCAAGTGCATTTTTTCGAAATCGTTTAAATCACAAACCCCAACTAACAGTGCAGGTTTTATAATTTTTGGACTAAATTGAATTACATATTGAATCTATGTCCAATTGGATAAAGTTGGTATCCATATATATAATATATGTAGCATAACTAGGGTTGTTTTAGTAATTCCTTAAAAGCACGATTCATCATGTAACAAAAATAAATAAATGAAAATGAACATGAAAATATCAAAGGCTTCCTATTAAGATCATATGATTTTCCTAAGTACTATAGGTACATTCTCGTAAGATGTCAAAAAGTCCAGGACTCTATATGTAAAATTTTTCAAACCATTACTCAATGTTTGCCCCTCTGAACCGGAATAATATAAGAGAGTTAAGTACCTATAGGTACCAACAAACCCCTAATCATATGAATCCTAACTCTCCAGTATACATAAATGCCATGAATCATGCAGGAGTAATCCTATACCCCGATGTTGAAAACCAAACTTATCTCGAAAGCCTGGAACATTTATAATCTATCCATACAAGTCTAAAAACCCTCTGGACTAAACCCAAGTAATATCAATATATGGGAAAGCTTAAAGACCATGGGAAGGTTAGTTGTCTCCGAGAACCCTAGAATGCTTAATACGCTGTTAAAGAAAAGCATGATGCATGTGGACCTCAAAGCTTCTAATCAAAACCCCTAAACCTTTTAACATGACCCCCCCCCTTAACTCATGTACCCAAATGAAAGACAACCCTAGAAACCGCAACCCATTTAGTATTCTGCTAAGTGAGAAGGTCTGGCTATGCTCTTCAAAAACTTAACCAAACTTCCGTAGCACTGGAACCCTAACATAACATAAGCCTAGAGTGGATATCTCTGTCGGGATGACCTAAAGTACCCTTTCAATCATTTTAAAGCTCCATGAAATCACAATAGCCAATCCAGCGCGTTATGATTGCATGTGTTGATTCTTCCGGTTTTATATTCGATGTTCTTGGTTTTTCCTCGTGCTGTTGGTTTATTCGTCGTTTCCTCGACGTGTAGATACCGATGCTAGAGATATCGCGCAAAGGACCCCGGACCATTGCCGTATAAAGTTCAAGACCGAGCCCCGGACAACTTGCCAGGCAAGCTATTTCCCACTTCGACCATGTCGAATCCCATATTTGCAAAGTATATTTATTTTGATTATGAAACATGCATGCTATGTTTATCAATGATATTTTATGTAGTTAGCTATGCCGATAGCCGCATTTGAGCTAGGGTTGACTATCCGATTCCTTGTAACCCTAGTTGTTTCGTCGATTGGTTTCTGACCGACGAAGGCCTAAGGTTATAGGCAGTAGCCGTTGCTTAGCCCTGCTATAGCTAAAACTAAAGTTTTGACTCAAACCTCCGGGTACGGGAAACCAAAACCCGTGGATAACGTATGTTATCCGCGGTGGCTTTCAAAAGAAATGTTGCCAAAATTCAAAATAAAGTTGGAGATATTTGGATTCGGGTAGGAAGTAAGGTGGTTTGAAGGAAGACGAAGTAGCTGGAGGCTATTCGGTGCTTGCTGTTAAACTGGAGTCCTACTCGAATCAGTTAAGGACCGAACCTAACGTGCCGCTGAATCAGTTCCCCCACCGTACGTCCACATGTCCTTTATGGGAAGGACTTGACTCGGTAACCCGCCTAATATTAGGGTTCGGACCCGTGGAAAGTAAGAAGTATGTGCTAGGTAGGACGATGGGCCCCTAGAGAATTCTCACGACGCTATTTGAGTCAACAGTCCCAGAGGTGAGGCCAAGGCGGGTGTGAGAATTCGACACAAAGGTGAGAATAGTCCCAACTTTAGGATTTGCGATGCAAAATGTGAAGATTGGGTAAAACATCTAGCGGGTCTGACTCTAGTATGAAAGCAGGCGAAAGGTCTCGTTGTAATAATCCTGGCAGTATACTTGCAAAGTACTCCCAGGGTGACCTGCATCTTGTGGGTAAAGCCGTACCACCTCTGCAGAGGGTTTAAAAACTATTCGAATAGCCGCGTCCTCGGTCATGGACATGAACTGATAAGGCCACACACTGGTTAGACTGAGCTTTGGTTGTGAAAGCTGGGAAATGGGATTAAGGACGTGGGCATGATGTGTCCACAGAATGGGCAATTTAGGCCATGTGTCGGTGGCGAGGAAATTGCCAAAGGAGTCCGCCGTATTGCCGGGAGGGACCGGAATACGGTCAGGTGTTGGAAAACCTAGTTATCTGGTAGGTAGAAGCCACCGTTCAATGGGCGGAGCCATAGACGGTGAGTGGAAGCTATCAGGTATTAGGTCGTGAGGTGTTCGGCGGTATTTACCGCATGAGATGAGATGTGATGAGATGTTTTCTTAAAGTGCTTTAGATTTCGAAATGCTTTTACAATCTATTTACGTGTATTTAAAATAAGACCTTACATTTCCACACAAATTGCAACTTAGGGTAGAGCTATCCCTTGAACTATTCCCTGCATGAAATATAGCCGTATATTTCCTCCTATGGGAATAGCTGCGAGTACATTCAATGTACTCACCTGGCTTGTTGATGTGGCCAGACGAAGGAGACTTCAATTCCGAAGATACGTAGGTGAACGCGAAAGCTAGGGCGTAACCCCCAGTCAGTTGCCTGTCGGGTATGGCATACTGATGGGCCACCTCTCCGTTGGATTTTCCGCTGCAAGTTTATAGCCATTGGGCTACAGGTATCAGATTATCGACCTTAACGGTCTGTTTAATTATTTACGCATGTATGTTGATGATATACAGGTTAACTCGTGTGTATCGGCTACTGATCCAGGGACCGATACAGTAATCACGAGGGCTTACCTGGCCTAAAAACCGGGGGCGCCACAAGTACCCCTCTTCTGTGATAATGAAAGTGCAATCAAGTTAGCCAACAACCCAGTACATCACCAAAGATCCAAGCACATAGAAGTGAGGCACCACTTCCTTAGAGACCATGTAGAAAAAGGAGATATACAGCTGTGCCATGTAAGGACTGAAAAACAATTAGCTGATATATTCACCAAGCCCTTAGATGAAACTAGATTCTGTGCCCTGAGAGTGAATTGAATATCATTGATGTCTCTAACCTGCAATAAAAGGTTTGGCTTGGTGTCTAGCTGATGTGATTTCATCTCAGTCATTTGCATCATTGTACTGTGTCACCCACCTGTCTCACAGGTGTGTGCATTGCATCATGCTGAAATCATATCTTATAGTCTGTAAAGTGCACTCCTTTGTGTACAAGTTTTTATCTAGATCAACTCATGTCAGTTTGAGCTTTGCTTGATTGATTTTCTGGCAAGCTGACACTGAGAAGATCACTTAAGGACTCTCTGATAGTGCTAATGCTTTCTTTCTCATCTAAATCAATCCATCTTGGTGTTCACTAGATGAAATACTTGTCACCTGAGTCTCCCAGCTGTGTCTCAGGTGAATGCTTTCAAAATTCCCATAGGCCAGGGTATACATCTCTTTCACCTGTGTCACAGGTCCTTATGTCAGCTGTGACACAGCCACCTTATAACCTCCGGCCTATATAAAGAGTTGCTGCGTCCACACAGAAACCGCTTCGAACTCCCATACCCAAAACTTCCGCCGTGCGCCAAATTTTTCGAGTTCTCATCTTTTTCGCCGGTTTCGCCCTCGAAACTTCTTCAACAAGTTGGAGGAAGCTTTCCGTGGAACTCTAACGTCGATTCCTCCGCAGCAAAGTTCAATCTCGATCAAAGTAAGCCTCTGCAAAACCCTTCTTTGCGCTCAGTCATGGTCTAGGTCTTGATAGCCTAATCCAGTAGCGCATTGGTCCATATTAGGGTTGGTCTTACTCTTGTGCAATCTTTAGATCTCATCCAACCTGAAATCAACCAGCAAATCGTTGTCAAACTCAAAATTCCATGAATTTGCTGTCCGCCCCCGCACATAGCTGTGTCACCGCTAGGGTCTCACCTGTCACACAGGTGTGCCTATTCAACAGGCTAAGACCTCGGTAATGCTTTAAGTCCTCACCTGTGTCTTCCCATCCTGACACAGGTGTCTAACACAGCTATTACTCTGCATCAAATGAACACCTCTTACCTACTTTCTCTCTTATCTATCTTGTTTCTACAGATGTCTTCAGATTCTGAGAGAGCTGACAGTGGTCTGAAATGGTCTGATCCAGAGGATTCTCCAAAAGATTTTGTCATCTCAGATTCAGATCAAGAGAGAGAGAGGCTGAGACAAAAAGAGGAGGCTGCAGAGAAAAGAAGAGCAAAGCAAAGGGCATACAGGCAGAGAGTAGCTGCTGGAAAGAAGGCAGCTGCTTCTAAAGCTGGTTCTCAGGGTGCTCCATCCAAAAGGACAAGGTCCTCAGCTGCAGTTGAGCACACTTCTTTGGGCAAAGAGGCTGCCAAGAAAGGCAAGAAGATAGCAAAGAAAACCCCAAAGTCATCCATTGAAGATGTAGTGTTGCCAAGTGGCGCACTCACAATCAGGGAACCAACTCCTCCGCCTAAAGTGTCTCAAGAAGATCTTGAGCATGATCAGATAATCCTTGAAGAGTTGGATAAGTTAGCAGCTCAGATGAGAGAAGAAACAGATGAAGAAACCAAGAAAAAGCTGTCTACTATCTATACTGCCAAAAGCTTTGAGCTTTCAGAGGCTGCAAGGCCTGTTTCAATGGGCATTCCTGTTCCAACAGAACAAGATAAGGAACTCTTAAGAGAAATTGCAGATTTGCACAAGCAGTTGCAATCAACATCTTCTCATGATGCTGCTGTTGAAATCAGAAAGAAAATCTTGAAAAGCAGGATAAGCTCTCAACAAAATGCTTGTTGCAAGGGTCTAAGGATCAGAGGAGCTTATCTAAAACTGATGCCAGAGATAGTCATCTACTTCAACAGATAGAAGAGCTGCAGAAGAAAGCAAATTCTCTGCCCAGAGGTCTTGATAAACAATATCTATTGGCTGAAATAAGACTCAAGAGGGGTCAACTATCTGCAGATTTCAGAAAACCTCCTCCAGCTCGAACTATCCTCAAGCCAGGCCTCAGCAGGGATGATGTTGAAACAATTCTTGGTCAGCAGATCAATGAGCTGCTTGGAAAGATTATCCGGACACCTCCTGGTGCTGAAAAACAAGCTCTGCGTGCTGAGCTCAAGACCAAGCAGGGGATGCTTTCTGGTGCCATTCCTATTCCTAGAGCTAATGCTCCTCTAGCTGTTCTTCCAGCTCAAGTTGCACTTCCAGCTCCATCAGCTCCAAAGAGAAAGAGATCTAATACAGTGGAAATCACTGAGGAGCCTGCTGCAAAGAAGCCTGAACAAGAATCTGAGGTTGAAATAATCTCTGAAACAACCCAGAGCTCTAAGCCATCTCTCAAAGATCAGTTGGATCAACAGAAGCAAGATCTTCAAGAAATCAAGAAGGAGAAGCTACCACCTGTGTCACTGGTGGCTAGCTCAGGCAAGTCATACCAGAGGAAAGGAAGAAAATCTCAGAGTTCAACCAGCATTGAATCTATTTCCACCCTGGATGTTCAGAAACCATTGTCTCCTTCTCAGTTTCTAGTCTCTGAAGCTGAAGATCAAGCTGCACCAAAGGCTCAAGCGCCTTCATCTCCAAGACCAGCTTCAGAAGTGTCTCCAGTGGCTGCAGAACCAACAAGTCCACAGCTGTCTCAACCAGCTGTGTCTCAGGCAGGAGAAGAAGCTCAGGCACAAGACTCTCACCGGTCTCCCTCACCTGTGCCACCGCCAGCTGACCCAGTTCAGTCAATTCTCGCACCTGTGTCATCACCTGTGGCACAGGTCAGTAAGTCAGCTGAGCAAAAAGATAGCTCAGAGAGCTCATCTGATGATGGAAGAGGTGTGTCTGTGACTCCTCCAAGGCCAAGAGCAGCCAGAGCTGATTCTGATGAAGATTATCAGGCAGAGAGTGCATCTCCAAGTGCCAAATCAGCAGAGGAAGCTGAAGAAGAAGAAGAAGAGGAAACAGTGGCAGAACATGAGGACAGCTCCCCAGTCACTCAGTTGGAGAAGAAGACATGGAAGAAAAGTATCATTATATCTTTTCTCATGCTCTGAGGACTGAGGCAAATCAGATGCAATTCATTTCAAGAGCTGTTGCCAAGAAATTGCCAAGAGTGATCCCAAGAGATCCAAGAGCAAAGTTGCCTCAATGAGACCAAGTTCATTCATCAAGATGAGGTCAACAAACCCATATTTCTCAGAAGATCAGGAGTTTATAGCTCCAACTTGCTCAGACCCCAGATTCCACAATGATCATCAAAGGGGTGTATACCATGAGATTCTTGCCTCAAAAGGATTTGTGGATTGCAAGACCATAGATTGGTCAGCTATGACAGATTCAAGACTGAGAGCAGTTCCTTCTTTGATCCAAGCCTCAGGTCTTGAATTCTTATGCAATCTCCAGCAAGATTATGATCCTGAGATCATCAAGGAGTTCTATGCCACAGTTTGGATAGAACAGGAGAATCAAGATGTTATGCTCTGGAAGACAAGAGGTCAACTTCTTTCAATCACAGCTCCAGAGTTCAACAGCTTAATGCATGCCCCTCTGGAACCAGGCATGCCAAATCTTTTCAAGCTTGCACCAGTTCCTAATGAAGTAAGAAGAAAATTCTATCCAAGGAACTTCAGATTTCCTGCCAAAGCCCCTTCGCACAGCTTTATTTGGAGACTCTCCTGGACCAGCTGTGTCATCTCCCAGTCACACAGCTGCCCCACCTACTCCTCCAAGGTCATCACCTGTTCAATGCCAAGTCCCCACCGGTGCCACAGCTGCTGCACCTGTGCCAGTCACAGCAGATGATGATGATGATGATGACACCTCCTCAGTCCCTGCCAGAGCTTATCAGAACAAGATCATGCCAGTTCAGTTTGCTGCTCTGCGTAAAGAACACCACCAGCTTCAAGAAGAGATCTCTCATCTGAAAGTCAACATGGCTCAAGTTCAATCTCAACTCTCAGATATGTCCAACCAGCTTTCAGAGGTTATTCAGCTGCTGAAGAGCAAGTCTTCCTGAAGCATCTCTTTCTCCTCTGTTCCTTTTTGGGTGTTTTAGTGTCAAAGGGGGAGAGAGTAGAGAGAGTTGAAGAGAGAGTTGAGTGGTGCAAAGTGAAAGGGGGAGAGTATGGTGTAAGGGGGAGAGCATTGGGAAATTATTTTCAAAATGATATATGAAGACTTGGTTCTTCTCTTTTTATCTTATGTCTTGATAACATTGTATCTCTTATGCAAATCTTTTAATCTGATACATGTCTTATGCATTCATATGCTCACTCTTATATGTTGGAATGCTCTGATTTACACATGTTTGGTATGCTCTGATGCACATTTTGCTATGTTAAACATGTGTGAATGCTCAGATATATAGTTTGCTCTGATATACATATGTATGCTCTGATATATACATGTCTGTCATGCTTTGGTATATGTAACACCTCAATTTTCCGAGACCTGAAAATTAGGGCCAACAAAAACTTTTTCTTAATAATACAAGTTAAGATGCATCATATTAAAACTTTTAAACAAATCCTGCCTTTCTTGAAACCCTAAAGTGTGTCAACCCAAAACCTTTCCCCTCTGTTCCTGTATCTTTGATCTCTGCTTTGTCGGGACTCTGCTCGGCAAATGCTCTCAAACCCTGATCTACTCTTTTGTCTCCATACGTGGCTAACCACCTTGCGTTCCACCAAGAACATACCCTAGGCATTTCTCCCCCTCGTATCCAGCCGATGCAACCTAAATCCACATCTGCCGCTAAGTGCCCATTCGGTACTTAAGCGAAATTGAAACATATACCCATCTTAAATCTTCTCCGAATAACTTGAAACTCTACCACCAATTTCGTTATGACCTATCGCGAGAAAGTGCAAAGATATACTGCTTTTATGTATATGCACATACGCGAACCTTAATTCTCGACACCCCTGTTTCCCCCTCCTGTCGTCAAAACCTCAGGCATGTATATATGCATGTATCAGCACCCGAACCCAAACCACAGCCTACTGCAACTTCGCATGTCCATTCCATCCGCATACAAATCCCATATATGCAAAAATATCCAAGTGTATGTGGGCACATACACACCAAACCCTGAACTACCTTCCTCGGTAAAATCCTTTTACCACCTGACCCAGAAAATATCGTCAGCTACCTTACCATTATTCCTTACCAGAATATATATACGCAAATTTCTTTTCATCCTTACCCTTTACTCTTGCCAGGTTACCTTTTTATCTTTCTGCATGGTAAAACCTCAAATAATTACTTCACCGTGGTAATCCCTTCTCTCTTTACCATGCAACACAAAAATATCTTTTTCACCTTTACCAGATTACCGTACCAGGAGAAAAATATCTGTCCCAGTAGTTTTCTACCAATTAACTATTTACCATCTCACCGATTCATCCATTTATCTCTTGTTTCAGTCAAAACCCTATTGATATAATATTCTAGATAATTCCTCACCCACGTGGGCACGCATGTACACCCGCACCTTTTCTCCCTCCTAAAGATGTTTTCAGCATACTCCCTGCATGTCCATACATGTACATCTGAAGTTTTCACATGTCGGGATACATGCCTGTCTATCTACTAGACACTTCCATGCACTCGCATACCTTGTCTCAATCGTGCTTGTAGGGGCACGTATAAACGTGCAGGTACACATGTTACCAAGGTCCATCCTAAACCAGCCGAACACCTACTCGTTTGTTTCTCTCAACACAATAGCCCGCCAATTCCCTTTATTGTGCCCTGTTTACCCAAGCTACCAGCTGCCACCTTTGCTCCTTGCCTTGCCAAATTTATGCTATACCACCTCCCATCAACTCACCCCTCACTCCATCTCCTTTCTTTCTTTATCTCTCCCCTTTTCCCTGTGGCTGCCGAAAGCTCTAATGGATGAATGACTCATTTAATTCCTAGCAACCTTGTCTCACTAATCCAGCACCATGAGCTGCCACTGTCACTACTCACCTGCAGTCGAACCATGCAAGCAATTATTTTACTCTAGTTCCAAACCAAACCGCATTCAATCCAACTCCCCTACTGCCCCCATTTTCCTCTTGTTGCACACTTGGCCAAAACTTTCATGAGCATAATGCCGCCACCAGCACGCCATAGAGCTGACCATGTCCCCTGCTCTCACACAAAAACTGCATGCGCAGTTCCCTTGCCATTTCCCCAAAGCAAACCAAGCACCCCATGCATACCCCTAGCTTTTTCTTTCTTCTCTCCTTTACTTGGTTGCTTTGTTTCCCTGCACATGCACTGCTGGACCAGCCCTCAACTCCTCACGTCACAGCAGCGGCTATATCTTCCCTTGCCATGCATGTCCCTGCCACATGTTTTCTTTTAACATGCATCCAGCAGCAGCCCATACCACCTTTTCCCTGCTAGCACCAGTGCACACCACTCTTTTTCCTTACTCTCTCCTCAAGCACGACAGCAGCCCCTACTTCCCAAGCTGCATGCAACAGCCAGCCATCTCCTCTCCTTTATTTCCTTGCCGGCTCTCTCCCTCTCCACTGCCAAAGCTGCTCTGCTGCCTACACTCTAGTCAACCAAACCATCCCATCTCCCTCACCTTTCTCTTCTTCTCCTTGTTTATTTCCAAGCGGCAGAACCACCAGCAGCAAACACGAGCAGCGCCTAGCTCCCTTCCACCTTCCTCAGCTCCTGCACCTGCCCTCAAACCGAGCTCCTAAAACTTGAGCTCCCAAAGCACATGAGCTGTCCCTCAACTCCCCTACCCGAGCTGATTGCCCCTGCCTGCACACCACTACCGAGCAACAGCAGCTCCAGCTGCTCCCAACTCCTTAGCCGAGCTCCATCTTTTCCACCGGCTCAACCACAATCTCCCCTAGCAGCCCATCTCAATTCCCCACTGGTCTACTCACCCGAGCTGCCCAAGCAATCCCGAGCTTCTTTCCTTGCTCCAGCCCGAGCTCTTGCTCCTCACCATTTCCGGGTGCACAAGCTGTAAACTTTCCTCTCCCCAGCTCAAGTTTCCCCTCTTGTCCTTTGCCCCATAGCAGCCGAACCCTAAGCCCAGTTGGAGCAGGCCCTCCCAAACCGCGGTGGACTCCAGCTCGAAGTAGCTGTCGTGCCAAGCTCTCCAGTTGCCGTGCTGCTGCTCCCTTGCCGCGGCAGCGCCGCGCCACCGTTTGTCCTGCCGCGGCAGCCCTCCCTCCTGCCGCACCAGCTAGCTAGCTAGTTCCCCCTCTGCCCGAGCTCCCCACTGCCACAAAACCCCCCTAACTTCCTCTGCCGTGGCAGCTAAAGCCCCTGACGCAGCTCTATTTCCCCTGCCGCGGTAGCCCTTCACCCCCGCCGCGGCAGCCCAAGTTGCTGCCTAATCCCTGCCGCGACAGCCTGCCGCACCGATTTCGTCCGCCGCGGCAAACTCGCTTCAGCAGTCCCCCACCGAATCCTTGCCGCGGCAGCAAAAGGCAGTTGCCTTTGGCCTTTTTCTTTGCCACGACAGCCCACCCCTACCACTGCTGTTGCCCCCATTTCTGGCCGGTACAGCCTCATCCAAGCCGAATCTCAGGAAAAGTCCCAAATAAAAGTTGTTCAAAACTTTATTTCCCATCTTTTTCATATAGACCACCTTTCGAAAATCTCAATGGTTTCTCCCTGTACAGCCCAGTCCAGTACATAGTTCAAATTTCAAACAGTCTTTTGAACTCCCTTTTTGAATAGGTGTTTAGCTCTAGGTTGCTCCAGCATGTAAACATGTTTATTTTTGAGCATTGCACTAGTTACAACTGTTGGATCGGTGGCTTCTGACAGAGTGAATGTTGAAGTCTAAAATTCTTTTCAAAATTCAAATACAAATAGCAACTAAGGTACTACTGTAAGTGACAGAAAAGACGCAGTGAAAATAACTCGACAAAACACCTCAAAACTGTAACAACAGTGGCTCACACCGGTGACACAGCTGCGTCACACAGCTGAATGACACAGCTTGTTCTGTGGAAAGACTCCCAAAAGTTCTTGGTGATGTGGAGCTCATCGATAGCTTCGAAATGAGTCCAAGATCACTGAATTCCGAGTTCGGACGCAAAAGTTATGACCAAAACAGTAAACGTCCGAAGCAGCAACAGCGGTTCACACCTGAGTCTCAGCTGGGTGACTCAGCTGAGTGTCTCAGCTGAGTTTCAGCTGGGTGACTCAGCTGGGTGACTCAGCTGAGTGTCTCAACTGAGTTTCAGCTGGGTGACTCAGCTGAGTTTCAGCTGGGTGACTCAGTTGAGTGACTCAGCTGACAGAGCAGATTAGTCTAGATTCCAGAACAGAAATTTCGTTCCAACTTTTGAGCCAATTTAAAATCTACCCAACCAAATTCAACCAAATTTCACAGGGAGATGTAGGAGGGTCTTGTGAGTCTAAATCAAGTGCTGATCTCCATAAGAACTCCTCAAATCAAGACCTTTATCCAATTTCCTCCAATCAGCCCAAGAAATGAGAGAAAGTGAAAACTCAGGGGAAAAGGAAGCTCGTGAGGAATTTTGATCTCAAATCAATATAGTGTCATCTCACATGTCCCAGCAACCTATTCCAAACACCAAACCATAGAATTAACCCCTCTACAAGATCAATCACGAAAATCACTTTTCTTGCTCTTTTCTCAAGGAAAACTCGAAAATAGAGGAGGGAAAGGTTGAATCCTTGGGTATGCTTGGATGGGATCAGTATAGAGATGATATCCCCATCACTTACTTGCCATACCACAGATCAATCCATAAGAAAAGCAAGAAAACGAAAATCCAAAAGCTTCAAAGAGAGAGTGACTCAAAAACACATAGGGATTGAGGAAATCTTTTTGTATTGAATTTTCGTGGGTTTTTTTCCTTGGGTTTACAAGCCTCTCATCTAGGCAAAGCACTTCATCAAGTGCAGCTCTCAACAGCTAATCAAAAGGGTTAAGGGTTAAGAAAACCCTCATCATCTATTTATAGTGGGGAGGGACAACCCCCTCTTCCACTCTTGGGCCTCATGCCCTAATGGGCCTAACTACCTAGCACGCATCCCAAAGCGTCTAAATAGCTTAGCCACCTCTCGATTTTCCTTCCACCCTAAGCTACCAACCCTAAACCGCTTCCGGCCGCCGCCGCAGTTTCTTGGTTGAGCTTTGGTGGTTTCCGCGTTTTTACCAAAACGCCCTCGCACTGACTTGGTCCTCACGTCTCGTCTCCACCCGCTTTCTTGTCATCCGCGTACATGCTTTTAAGCCGCACGATGTCGTCGCCACCTCCTTGACCGCATCTCAGCCCTCCAAGCTATCATGCCGGTCCATATGGCCGAACCATCGCCGCACCCAACTCACACCTGCACACAATAGACCAAGCAAAGCGTTGCGAGCACAAGTCTTCAACTTGACCCAAGTCAGTCGAGAAAAATTCTTTATCCACTCAATTTTTCCTTGAGACAAATTGAGAAACTCAAACAATCAATCACATTGCAAATAATTCAAACCATGAATTCATGCAACCAAAAGAATCAACTCCACATAAGATGGCAAAATATTCATCACAAATATTGTCAAGTCCTCACATGACTCACAATCTCCCCCTTGATGAATATATTGCCAACATCTCTCAATCAATCAAATTGGAGTTGGTTTAAAAATTTAAAAGCAATCAAGTTGCAAGAATTCACACTTGGCCAAAAGAAAGAGACAGCAAGCACCGTGCCAAGTGAATGTTAACAAGAGTAAGATCCAGAACATGAGTGAAGGCAAAACATAGTCACTGAAACTCCCCCTCACTCCTATAATCCATATATCTATGATCTACTCCAGAAAATGTGAAATCCATCCAAAGGTATGATTGATATGACTATTTCTCCCCCTTTGGCATTATAATCATCAACGATAAGCATGTATGCATGGAAAAACCCTAAGATGGGACACATTTGGCTTCTTCGCAAACATAAGCTCATAAGATGTCACGTGCAGAGAAGAACGCAGAAAAACTCGATTTGACACATAGCAAGCGGTGTTGACGGCCTCGGTCCAATACCGTCGCGATGTGCCATACTCATCAAGCATCGTCCTTGCCATCTCAACTAAAGTCCTATTCTTCCTCTCCACAACACCATTCTGCTGTGGGGTGCGTGGAGTGGAGAATTGGTGCTCAACACCACGATCAGCAAGAAAATCTACGAAAGAAGCATTCTTGAACTCTAACCCATTATCACTGCGAATTCCCTTCAAAGAACCAGGAAAGAGATTCAAGAGCCTCAAGCCAAATCTCGAAAGAACTCAAATGCCTCATATTTGTGCTCCATGAAAAACACCCAAGAGAACCGAGAATAGTCATCAACAATGACAAGAACATACCACTTCCCACCCGCCGATCGAACCCGAGCTGGACCTACAGTGTCCATGTGTAAAAACTGAGCGGGTCCATCGGTCTTCACCTGATTGACAGGTGGATGAGAAGCGGCAACTTGTTTGCCATGACGACATGGGGCGCATACCAAATCATTGACTAGTTTGAGTTTGGGCAAACCTCTCAGAAGGTCAAGGCTGCCAACTCTAGTCAAGTGGTCAAAACCAACATGCCCCAAACGTCGGTGCCAAAGTTGAAACACTGAAAAACTAGTTGCAAGAAAGCATCTAGACTCAGAAGAACTAAACTCAGCAGCAAAAACTCTACCGGGACGAGAAATACCAAAAGCAAGTGCACCCGAAGAGTCAAGAACACGACATCCATTCTTCTTAAAACACACCTCATAATCATCATCAATGAGCTGTGAAACAGAAATGAGGTTGTATTTCAGTTTACTCACAAGGGCAACATCTTTGAGAATGTTGTTGTTGTTGACTCGCACTGCGCCCTTGTGTGTCACACGTCCACGGGAGTCATCTCCAAAAGTGATGTACTCATCACCGGACGTCTTGTTGAGGGAGGTGAACCATTTTGAGCTTCCGGTCATGTGACGTGAACACCCGGAATCAACGAGCCACATGTTCACCAACCCTCGCCGGCCAACCTACACAAAAGACCAAAAACGAGTGGGCTCAGTACTGGGGTTAGTAAGCAAGGATTTTCGAATCCAGTACTGAGTCACTCGCTGAAAAGGAACAAAAGATCGTGAGTGATTAGTATGCAATGCAACACCTTGAGCAACTCTACGACCCTGACCTAGACCCCGCCGCGGAGGAATGTCACGCACCGGAGCACGTGAACCACCTCCAAGAGGACGGCGAGAAAACTCTAAGCGACCTAAACCTTGTCGCCTACTAGAGCCACCAGAAACCTCAACATGTTGAGGCCTCGTGTGTGTCTTAGGAGCACTCAACGCATTGTTGCGTCGTTGAATTCCCCTAAGAGCACGAACACGGTCACGACGCTCTTCCTTGAGACGTCGAAAGCAGAACTCAACAAGATGACCATCCTTATGACAATGAGTGCATCGGTATTTTACCCTCTGCAAGGTAGTACCAACTGAAGCTGAAGCACTCTTGTCCTTAAGAGATGAATCCAGATAGCCACCTGACTTGAACACTGTTCCCCTCTCCCCCTGTGCTATTGCAATCAAACCTCTACCAAGAGAACCAATGGGATGAGGAGGATGATTCTTATTTTCTTCCACATGATTAAAACCTAGACCTTTGCCTGAGCTAACTCTAGACTTGTCTAAGATCATGTCAAGTTCTTTTCTACCTCCAGAAAATCTCTCCAAAGTTTTCTTGAGGTAATCAACTTCCCTAAGCAAAGGAGCACAGGTAAGACAAGCTCCTGAAGCTGACACTCTAACAGCTTTCTCATATTTTTCTTTGTATGCTCCTAGTTCAAGTTTTAGAGACTCACAAGACACACAAGCAATGCTACAAGTCTCAGCTACTGTTTTCTTAAACCTCTCTCTAAATGCAGCATGCATAGTAGAAACATCATTTTCAAGCTCATGGCAAAATGTGCAAGTAGAGGAAACAGCATGAGAAACATCAACAGGTAGCTTAGAAGCAGTAGCATTAGCCAAAGTGAGTTTTCTGTAAAGCTCAGAGATGTGTCTTCCTAGGTCCTGATTTTCTTCAACTAGTTCAGAGCATTTATCACATACTGGTCTTCTCATTTCAAGCACAGATTGATTTAATTCTTTATTTCTATCTTCCAAATACTTGCATCTTAAACATGGGGAAGATTCTTGAGTGCTCTTAGAACTAATGCTAGCAAGTTGATTCTTAGCATTCTTGAGTTCATTAGCATGAAATGAGTGAGCAATGCAACCAGCAAGATAAACAGTTTTAAGATTGGCTAGATTGTCCTTATAGATCATAAGCTCTTGGATGACAAATATATGCAACATGAAACCTAGAGCGAAGCACAATTTTATCTCATTCAACTCATTCAGAGGTGCTAAGCTAGAGGGACATCCTAGAGATCCACAAGAAGACAAACTAGCATGTGAAACCTTAAGCATGTCAATTTCTTTCTTTAAAGAGTCTAAGTCATCATCCTTAGAAGTGCAAAAGGAGCAAGGGCTCGACTTAAGTTTATCAATTTCAATCATGGATGACTTAAGCAATTCACTTACACTAGCATGAGCATCTTTAGCTTCAAGGAATTCTTTGTGTAAAACATCACAACTAGCACATTCATCCTCATTACTTTTCAGTTTGGCAATTTCTAGTGTAAGAGAATTAACTTTCTTAGTCAGGTCTTTAGATTTCTTGATTGAAGCAAACAAGGCATCATTTTGCACATCAAACATATCAAGCAGTTTATCATGCCTAACACTGAGCTCATCGAAAGTGCAACTTACATCGCTTTCAAGATCTTCGTTGTCGCTCTCTTCTTCGGATCTCGCCATGAAGCACATTCCGGTGAAGCCATGTTCGACCTTCTTCTTCCCTTTCTTCTTGTGCTTGGGCGGCTCCGGTTCATCCTCGCTTGAGGAAGAGGAAGATGAAGAAGAGTTGGAGCTGTTGTCGCTATCTCCAAAAGCGGCGAGAGCTCGACGAAGATTCTTCTCCGCCTCACGCATCTTGGGCCTTGATCCAAAGTTGTTCCTTCTCTTGTCCTGAAATTTAGAAGCAAACTTGTTTCTCTCTTTAGGATTGGGACACTCGGATCGAATGTGGCCTTTCTCGCCACATCCATAGCAGGTGATGTCTGAGGATTTCCTTCTCCTATTTCTCACATTCTTATATGCCCTAGAGAAGCGTTTTGCAAATAACGCGAGCTCATCCTCGGGAAGAGACTCAAGCTGATCATCAGACAAAGAAGACAAGGCTGCAAGAGACAGTCCAGAGGAAGAAGAAATCATGCAAGTGTTAGAGTTGACACTAGGAGACACTATCCCCGATGGATCCGAGGAAGTGTTCCCAACAAGAGCCAAAGTCTTGGTCTTTGAACCATTTCTGTTTTCCGAGGTGATCTCATGAGTAGAGAGCTTGGAGAACAGGTGATCAAGTGTGAGAGTGGCAAGATTGGCGGACTCTTGGATAGCAATCTTCCGCACTTCAAAAGCGGGCTCTAATGTGTTCAACACATGCCTAGCCATCTCTGAGTCAGAGTACCTCACTCCCACACTCCTGAGCTTATTCACAATTCTTTCAAATCTCTCAAAAAGTTCAGAAATTGATTCCCCAGAACGTTGCTCAAAGCGATTGTATTCAACTTTGTATTGATCCGCTCGAGCAATCTTGACTTGGTCGGACCCCTCATGGTAGGTGATCAAGGTCGACCAGATCTTGTGAGCGGTATCAAGATGAGCAACCCGCTCGTGCTCCTTCCTATCCAAACCAGAAAGCAAATAGTTGATGGCCTTGCAATTGTTTTCAACATCAACCTGATTTGCAGTTGTCACTTGTGCAGGAAGAGCAAAGTCATCCCTTTCGATGATTTTCCAAATAGCAAACCCCTCTGACTGGATAAAGATTCTCATTCGATTTTTCCAGAACTCCCAGTCCGTCCCATTGAAGACAGGAGGACGAGTTGAGTATCCGTGGGAAGCCATGGCTCGCAAAGCCGGTCAAAGCTTATAGAGAAGCGAGACCGGGCTCTGATACCACTTGTTGGATCGGTGGCTTCTGACAGAGGGGGGTGAATGTCGAAGTCTAAAATTCTTTTCAAAATTCAAATACAAATAGCAACTAAGGTACTACTGTAAGTGACAGAAAAGACGCAGCGAAAATAACTCGACAAAACACCTCAAAACTGTAACAACAGTGGCTCACACCGGTGACACAGCTGTGTCACACAGCTGAATGACACAGCTTGTTCTGTGGAAAGACTCCCAAAAGTTCTTGGTGATGTGGAGCTCATCGATAGCTTCGAAACGAGTCCAAGATCACTGAATTCCGAGTTCGGACGCAAAAGTTATGACCAAAACAGTAAACGTCCGAAGCAGCAACAGCGGTTCACACCTGAGTCTCAGCTGGGTGACTCAGCTGAGTGTCTCAGCTGAGTTTCAGCTGGGTGACTCAGCTGAGTTTCAGCTGGGTGACTCAGTTGAGTGACTCAGCTGACAGAGCAGATTAGTCTAGATTCCAGAACAGAAATTTCGTTCCAACTTTTGAGCCAATTTAAAATCTACCCAACCAAATTCAACCAAATTTCACAGGGAGATGTAGGAGGGTCTTGTGAGTCTAAATCAAGTGCTGATCTCCATAAGAACTCCTCAAATCAAGACCTTTATCCAATTTCCTCCAATCAGCCCAAGAAATGAGAGAAAGTGAAAACTCAGGGGAAAAGGAAGCTCGTGAGGAATTTTGATCTCAAATCAATATAGTGTCATCTCACATGTCCCAGCAACCTATTCCAAACACCAAACCATAGAATTAACCCCTCTACAAGATCAATCACGAAAATCACTTTTCTTGCTCTTTTCTCAAGGAAAACTCGAAAATAGAGGAGGGAAAGGTTGAATCCTTGGGTATGCTTGGATGGGATCAGTATAGAGATGATATCCCCATCACTTACTTGCCATACCACAGATCAATCCATAAGAAAAGCAAGAAAACGAAAATCCAAAAGCTTCAAAGAGAGAGTGACTCAAAAACACATAGGGATTGAGGAAATCTTTTTGTATTGAATTTTCGTGGGTTTTTTTCCTTGGGTTTACAAGCCTCTCATCTAGGCAAAGCACTTCATCAAGTGCAGCTCTCAACAGCTAATCAAAAGGGTTAAGGGTTAAGAAAACCCTCATCATCTATTTATAGTGGGGAGGGACAACCCCCTCTTCCACTCTTGGGCCTCATGCCCTAATGGGCCTAACTACCTAGCACGCATCCCAAAGCGTCTAAATAGCTTAGCCACCTCTCGATTTTCCTTCCACCCTAAGCTACCAACCCTAAACCGCTTCCGGCCGCCGCCGCAGTTTCTTGGTTGAGCTTTGGTGGTTTCCGCGTTTTTACCAAAACGCCCTCGCACTGACTTGGTCCTCACGTCTCGTCTCCACCCGCTTTCTTGTCATCCGCGTACATGCTTTTAAGCCGCACGATGTCGTCGCCACCTCCTTGACCGCATCTCAGCCCTCCAAGCTATCATGCCGGTCCATATGGCCGAACCATCGCCGCACCCAACTCACACCTGCACACAATAGACCAAGCAAAGCGTTGCGAGCACAAGTCTTCAACTTGACCCAAGTCAGTCGAGAAAAATCCTTTATCCACTCAACTTTTCCTTGAGACAAATTGAGAAACTCAAACAATCAATCACATTGCAAATAATTCAAACCACGAATTCATGCAACCAAAAGAATCAACTCCACATAAGATGGCAAAATATTCATCACAAATATTGTCAAGTCCTCACATGACTCACAACAACCATGCATTCATGTTGCTTAGCTCAAGGTTTAAAAAGGATAGGTTAATTTATGAAACCCTAAAACATAAGCATCCATATATAGTTTAAACTCTTTTTCAAATATAGTCGAATAGATGATTCCTCCATTTGACCAGTGGGATTAGAGTTCAAGTTTCATGTAGCCTAGTGGTCCATCATCTCTTCACTTAGTGCGTGATTCCAAAGCCATAGGAGCATGTGCTTAACACCCAAACCCTAGAAACCCTAGTGTTAATGTCATGCATACATATTTACCCTTCCTAGTGTTATTCCCATCATGTTAAACCCTTCGGAAGCATGTTAGGATCCAGAGCTCATGCATATCTATATGCTCATACACATGTTGCATAGTTCGAAGATGAAAGGGCATCGTAAAACCCTAAAAACCCTAGCCACCCTCTAAGATCGAGGTATGGTTTTATATATTGCTTGAGCATATTTTTGGATCTTAAATGGATCTTCCTCGCGCCGTTAGTGATTCATTGTCTTTCCGACGTGTAGTTGCGACGCGACGATACCTCACGCGCAGGATTCCCGATGTTTGTCGTATCAGGTTTGCGATCGACTCGGCCGTTAACGCCAGGCAAGCTCTCCGCCCTTGATCATGTTGAATCCCAGTTTTACGAAATATTACTTTGTTTTCGAACCATGCATGCTATATTTTATCCCTGTTACTTTATGTAGAGTAGCTATCACCGATGATAGGAAACCCTAGTCCGACCCCGTAAACCTTGTCGCCTTAGGACTATTGTGTTCCGAAGATTTACCGGAAACTTAGGATGATGTAGGTATATATATATATACATATGCTTAGCCCCGCAGTAGATGAATTAGGTTTTCAAAAAGGAAAAGGAAAGCAACACCCATATTTCATGTGATGGAATATCGAAACGGACCGTCGCGTCCGGTTGTAGAGGTGCATGGAAGGTAGGATATGCATGGGTTGGGCTATTCAACCGTGAAATGGTTTTGCGAAACCAAAGTGAAAATGGAGAAGATTTTGATCCGGGTCGGAGATGAAGGGGGAAATGCAGGGAGCATGTTGAGTGTGAGGTAATGCTCGGCGTGGTTCTCGCAGCCCGTTCCGGGGTGAGGTGTGGAGTCCTTCTCGGATCACCTAAGGACCGATCTTAAGTGCCGTTTGGCCAAGTCTTACCGTACGTCCACATGTCCTTTGTGGGAAGGACTTGATCTAGTAACCGGCCTGGACTAGCATGAACCCGTGGGCAGCTAGTAGAGTGCAGATGGGGTGGGTTTAACCCCTGTAGAGGATAAACCCGTGGTTTTAACGAGGTATTATTCGCCACAGAGTTGGAACACCAACCTCCTTGTAGCGATGATACTGACTCAAGCTAGGTGTGGGATATGTCCTTCTGACGGGTTCATGGCTGGGTTCACACCGGCGAAGAGTCTCGTTGTACTAGCTCTGGTAGTATACCAGGGCCCGGTATGCCCAGGGTGAACTACATCGTGTGGGTAAAGCCGTACCACCTCTGCAGAGGGTTAAAACTATTCGAATAGCCGCGTCCGCGGTCATGGACGAACTTGGTCGGGCCACACTAAAGTAGTCTGGCTTTCTGAGCCCCAAAACTGTTTCTGGGTTATGGGTTTAAGGACGCGAACCGTCGTGTTCGCAGGGCAGTTTGCCAAGTTCCCGCCGTAGCGGGAGGTGTGAAGTCGGGTTTTCCCGTAGACACGGGCAAACCCTAGAATCCCCGTAAGTACGAGGTGAGCGTCGTCTACCTGAGGAACCGGGTGATTGGGAACCCCGTAAGTACGAGGCGAGCAGCGTCTCCCTGTGAAACCGGGTAAGTACCGTGCTGTACCGTTGTAACGGTAAGCACAAAAGTGAACTCCCCGTTGCAACGGGCGAGTGTTTTGAGCAATACCTTATCTCGTCGCGTCGAGATGTTTTGATAAAATCGCTTTTACATCTATGTACTTATTTCCAATGCAAACTTATTTTCTCGCACAACATGAAACATAGGATAGAGCCATGTTATTGATAAATACCGAGCATGTGCATATCCGTATTAAACTCCCCGGCAGAGTGCTTGCGAGTACATTCAATGTACTCACCTGGCTTGTTGATTTGGCCAGACCGATGGGCGACCGTTCGAAAGCAACGGCGGTATCCGTGATAACTAGGGCGAACCCCCAGTCAGTTGCCTGTTGGGAACGGCATATTGATGGGCTCATCACCGCTCGATTTTCCGCTGCAAGATTTCTAGCCGTTGGGCTAAAGGTATAGTTTTTCGATCTTAAAGATCGGATTATGCTTTTTATTCTAATAAGGGTGTGTATGATTTTGATACACAGGTAAACTTGTGGGTATCGGCTACTGATCCAGGGACCGGTACCGTAAACACAAGGGCTTATCCGGCCTTAAAACCGGGTGCGCCACAGTATACATATCAAATTCTCTGATGCATGTCTTGCATGTGCTATGCTCTGATATACATATGTTTTGATATGACTTGCTCTGATTGATTATCAGTATCCACTTCAGTTAGACAGTGAAAATGTTAAGGAATATAAGGCTCTGATCATTCAACCAACATGTCTAAACTGATAAGAATGCAAGTCATCAGAAAATACTTCCCATGCTTAAAACTTGTAAACTGTGCATCTCCTGTTAATCAAATCTTTTATGCACAGATTCAGGAGGAGTATATTCTAGCACCATTCACATGTTTCAATATTTCAATTCTATATATTTGAATGTGTGAAGCTTGGGTTGCCACTAACCACCAAAAAGGGGGAGATTGAAAGGTCATCTAGGCCCCAATATGGTTTTGATGGTTAATGGCAACCTAAACTGGAATCTAATGTTTACATGGAGTGTAAGCAGAATCTATAGGTTCCATAAAGAAAGGTTATCCAGAGAAGGATGACCACCAAAAAGGGTACAAGGTGGTTTCAAAGACAAAGAGAAGGCTGTGCTAGGCAACTGTGCCACAGCTGAGAAGAAGCCAGTGCTGTGCAGGGAGCTGCAAGCAGGGTGATGGTGGCTTGATGCGTCAAGGGCCGTGACTTCAGCTGGTGGCAGGTAAAGCCTAGATTTGCTAGTTTCTTTGAGTCCATAGGAATCACCCGTACTATCAAGAGGGATGAAACAGTAGCAGTTGTCTAAGGGAACCTTGCTCATTGCTCAGAGTGTTGGTTAAGGGGATTGGTGCTTTGAGGCCAATTGCTTTGTGTCAATAGCTTTGCACAAAAGTATGTAGCTGTGTGAAAACCCTAGAGCTTTAGGCACCTGTGTGACACAGCTGTGTCACAGGTGGTCTTCCGCTCTGTGACTCAGGTACATCTCTGTACCAGGGGAGAGCTTGTAAATGCTAAGGTACCTGCACTGCGATAGGCGGTCTGATGAGTCAGAAGTCTGTCGGAGGCTCTCAACTTATAGGTATTAGAGTTTGAAGTATGCTGAGGGCATGTCATGTGCCAGGACTGGGCTGAGTAATGCGGCTATCAGCTAAGGGTTCACCTGTGTGCACCGCCGGTGACACAGGTATCGGTCTGCCTGAGCCGGGTACAGTTGGGCGTAGGGTGTAGCTGTGTCACCGGTGGTTGACACCGGTGGCTCACTTAATCCTACGTGGCAACAGGGTAACGGTCAGGTGCCTGTGGACTCTATATATAGGGGACCAGGGGAGGACTCTGTCCTCAACCTTGCTCAAATCAGTGATTCGCATACGACCGTTGCAAAGCCTCCAACCACTCCACAAGAGCCGACAGCCTAAGGGTTAGTTCGAGTGGGTTTGTGAGCTAGAGCACGAGCAAAGGTTCCTCCAAGAGATTGCTGCTACATCATCTGTTACTCTTGGAGATTGTCTGCTCCTAGACGGGTGTAGGAGTTGCTGGTATCATCCAAGCTTGTGTGGGCTGAACCAGTAGTTTGTGAAGGTGTTCTGAGGTCTACCTGCTGCAAGGCAAAAGGATCTCCACAAGCAAAAGGAAGAGTCCTGAAGGATCAGGTACTCGGAGAAGAAGCACGATTTAGTGCTGGCCAGCTCTTAGGAGTGGTCTCTCCAACGGAGACGTACCTTCTCTGCAAAGAGTTGGGAACTTCGGTGAAAAACCCCTGAGTCTCCTTTACTTTCCTGTATTGCATGCATATCTGCTTATACTTGCTTGCTTGTGTCTCTTAGACTTGATCTGCTAAGTTCACCTTTTCACCTGTGCTAGATTTCCTTTATACCTGTGTGTGATCACCTGTTACTCAGTTGCTTCATTCACTTGTATTCACCTGTATCAGCACCTGTGTAACAAGCAGTCTAAGTAGAGCACCTGTGTTAGGTTAACTCTTCACCTGTGCCTTCCACCTGTGTGACAGCTGTGTGTTAATTCACACATAGTTTCTACCTGTGTCACGTACCTGTGTCACAGCTGTCTACTATTAACTTGTGAAGTTAATCTGACAACTTAAACAAAAGATTAAAAGAGGGAAATTTTATAAGCCAACTATTCACCCCCCCTCTAGTCGGCATCTCGGTCCTTTCACTTGGCCCAGTCCCATCGCCTCTGTCTTCCTGTTGCCGCCGCCTGTCGTGCCGCCTCGGCTTGACGCCGGTAACGGGGTAGGCCCCACCTCCTCTGCAGCAGCGCCGCCCCCGACACCGCCTTTCCACGTGTCACCGAGCTCTCCTCCCTTTCTCTGCACCGTCGCCCTCACCCCTCTCAGCGCCGCCTGCCACCTCGTCTGCAACAGCTCGTCGCCCGAGCTCGCTGGCCTGCCAAGCACCGAGACGACGCCATGCAGCTCAAGCCCTTGCCACCGGCGAGGTTATCTCCTCGAGCCTCGCTCCGGTATCTCGAGCAATCCGACCGCCCCCTTCTCCTATAAATTTCCCGCGGGCCCTCTCCCGAGCTCCTCTCTTCCTCTCGAGCTTCCGAGCACCTCCACCTCCTCCTCAACTCCCAGCTCCGCTTCTCCTCCCAACCGAGCCTCGGTAACCCCGCCGTCGTCGCCTCCGTCTCCGGCGAGGTATACCCGAAGTCCCCTCACCGTTGCCGAGCCAGTCTCCCACAAAACCTCCCCTCTTTCTTTCCAAAAAGGGAAACATCTCCCTCCCTAAGTCCCTCCAGAGCCACCAATTGCGGCCGGCGACCCTCACCGGCGACGAATTCGAGCCTCGTCGCCGGCGGCCATCTCCTCCCCTGCCTCCCCTATTTTCCTCTTCTCCCCATCGAGGCCACCGGCATTTTCACCATAGCAGGCTGACCCAGTTTTCTTCTGGACCGGTTCCAATCACAATGGGTCGGTTCAGGCCGGCCCAGTCCTCTTTTTATTTTTTATTTTTATTTATTTGTCGGGCCAAGGCCCAATACCAGCCCACTACCTGAATCACTTTGAGCCCATTTAGTTTAGGATTTCTTTTTCAATTTTTTTTTCTGTTAAGCCCTAAGCCCAACCCGTACCCTATCCAGCCCATACTCAGCCCACAACCCATATCCAACCCACCCAACCAAGAGCCCTAATGGGCTCAATACAATTTTTGTGGAAACCCCCAAAAACACTATTATATACCGTTTCGATCGTCTTGACGCCACGATTCCAATTCTCCACACCGTTAATCCAGATTTTTATTTTTTAACACTCAAAACCCGCAAAACCCTCTCATACCACATTTATTCCAAATCTCCGTCCGAAACCTAACTCGCGTCCTATACCTCCTTCCATCTTTTTAATATCCCAATTCCAACCTCACACACCCCACTTCCTATTTCTAGTATTATTTTTCAAATTATTTTACATTTTGCTCCCAGCTCGTATTCGTTGAGCGCGGACTTATATGTGTTTATTTGCTTGGATCTTTCTGCAAATAGGGAACGATAGTGATGATCCGACACTTGGAAAGGATCCCAACGGTGAAGACCTCCCCGAAGACAACGATCCGACAGACTTCGGTGCAGTAGGCAAGTTACACTCCTTTGTTCATGTTGATCCCACATGCCTTACTATTTATTGTATTACTAGATTAGTTAATTATCTTTTTGCATATTAATTTCATATGAGATATTTTTGAATGGCATGATTGCGTAGTTATACCACCCCACAGCTCCAGTTAATTTTTGTAGGCCATATTCACCTTGAAAGCCTTAGGATAAATATAAGCCATATCAGTATCCTTCACCAGCATTAGAGGCTAGGCTAGACGATATTCGGGAATGTTGGTAACCCTAGTTTAAAACTTGTAGTATGTGGTTTTAAAGAGCAATTACCGACGGTTGGGGACAGAGAAGATGGGGCCCTTCATGTATTGATTGTGCAGCCATACCCCTTCCGTGGAGTAAGGGTAATCTGGTGGATTATTTTACTCAGGGTAGTTAAGGATAAGATCCTTGTGCTAAGTGGTGAACACAGAACCGCTCAACCACATGTTTGACTTGTCAAACCTGGCCTAATAAATCTGCTCTACCTACTGAACAACTACAGAATAGCTTGCCGTTCATCTTCTCTAGAAGGCCCGTAGAAGCGAATGAAGTGATAGGTCATTTATTGGGAAATCATAACTGAAACTCACCCGACTCCCGAATTGCGAAGTTGACACTGGCCCGTTAGCTCCCGGGGAGAGCGAGTGATGTAGTGTTCTTGGGTAGAAACTTCAAAAGATAGAGCAGATAAAAAAGCCTTGTTAACCTACCTCTGTCGACACACCGATGGGCATGTGTAGATCTGCAGTGACACTAAGAGGTATGGGTATCATGTGGGTAAAGCTGAGCCACTCTGCAGAGTTAAATCAAATGGTATTCAAATACGCCGTGCTTCCGGTTAATGAAGCTGTGTTTAGAGGTGATTCTCAGTACAAGGCACAAGTAGAAATTAGTAATGATTAGTTAAGTCTGGCGATGACCTAGCAGGGTTGTCTAAACACTAAGATTTATAATCAGATGTTTTAAGGGGAAGATTTTAAATACTAAGAAGAAGCTTAGGGTTATGCATCTACCAAATGATGAAACCTTATACCCCTCCTTGAAATCCGAGGCATGTAGTTATATAGTGTTTCTTCCCAACGTGGCTTGCTGAGTACGTCATGTACTCATTACTGCACCAATCATCACAGATATACAGGAAAACGAAGAAGGATCTTTTGACGGAGAATACTTCGATGGAGATGAATGCGAATTTTAGGTCTTATCCGCGCTCAAGGCGCCTGTGGCATAGGTTCCTTTTGATTGTAATATAAACTTTGGGCTCGGATGCCCCAGTCCATTGTAAAATAAATTGTTGCTAAGCATATTTTCAGGTTCTGTAATAAAGTTTGGATGTTTAACACTGTGTTGGCAACGTGACAACTCTGCGTCCACAATTGAGAAACTCCTGGGTAATTGCGGGCATTATACTCGCGGCTCTGAAAATCGGGGCCGTGATAGATTCCGGGGCCGCCGCTTGGTTCATTGTCCTACCAGATCTGGCCGAGGGCCAGATATGACGAGCCACCATTCGAGGCTGTCGCCCTAGTGTCCACTCGCAATTGCAGCCCAAGTAGGAGCGACGGAACCCAGGCACTGCGACTGGCAAGATCCGGCCACGACCGTCGTTCCCAGACCGTGGTGTCATCGCCGCGCCACCCCTACCTGTGTCGCCAGGGCCGCACTGCTGGGAGCTTGTCGACCTGCGTAACACCGCAGCCAACCGCACCACCGCGCGTCATCGTGTCGGACCGAGCGCCCGCAGATTTGTAGCCGGATGGCTGTGGCTGGCCCCACGAGCCCACCCACCGCTCCTCCTGCCATCACCAGCCACCCCGCCGCCCTCACGACCAGAGTAGCTAGCCACTGCAAGCAATGCATGCCGCACCCTGAGCACCGGCACGACTGCCCCTAGGGCCGACGCCCCGGCCTCCTAAGCACCGCTGAGCGACGGATCCTCCACCACCGTTTGGAGGTGGGGCTCATCGCCACAGCAGCAGAGGCCGGCGACGAGGATGGCTGGGGGAGCTGGCCTGAGGCAGCTAGGGTTGGGGACTCCCGAGTCGCCCTAGGGAGGATGACACGGGAGAGAGAGAGTCACGGGAGACATCTCTTTGTTTGATAGTCATGGCTTGTACAACTGTGAATATAACCAACAAAGCAGTGGTATCCACAAGGAAATGCTACATTCAATTTGGAGCACGACGCAAGATAGTTAAAGTTGCAATATATCGACTCAGGCTAACCCCTTAAGCAAACATTACCTTATGACAACAATCTTCTACCAAAAATAAAACTAACTTATGCAATACTAGGAGATCAGTGCTAATTTGGATCTTAATGCCTGATGTTGATGAGAGATGAAGAGTAGCCTCATGGATGAGTAACTTCTTTAAATAATAAACCCTTAATGGTTTTTGCATCAAACGTAGGCAATAGTTATAAGTAACACTAGGTAGTTCAGCCTGAATCTTGAACATGATACTTAAAAAACCAGGTTTTGCCTAACTCCAAACCATTGAACTACGAGCTTTGCTCCAATCGTGGCAAGCTAGCATGGTGGGTTACCACTTACCACCTCAATAAATTCACAGCTAATCATGCAACCAAGTCGACGTCTAAAAAGAAGAGAAGAAGTGGAAATCCGGGGCGATGCTTACGTGCTTGGCAAGCCTTCCAGTTGCGGTCGGACTCGGCTAGGAAGCCCTGCAGATGAGCCAAGGGAACAGCGGAATCAGAGGTTGGTGACAGAGAAAAGATGAAATTTGCGTGCGGCAAGAGAAGAGGCCAGCAATTTGCCTGGAGGGAGAGGTAGAGGGCAGCGCACTCATTGAGCTGCTTCACGTTCTCGTCGTCCTTGTCGGCGTTCATCACGTGGAGGGGGACTGGCGGCGCAGGAGATGGTGGTGGTGGTGGCGTCGGCAGCGGCGGCGCGGGCGCGTCCTGGGTGTTGCTCGAGGAAGAGCCCATTCGAACTAGCTTTGGGCAATTGGTTTTGGTGCCACCTTCGACTCAGTCGACTAATGGAATCTCTCGGTCGGTTTTGGACTTGCGAGTTCCAATCTGATGGATGACCTCTGTTCGATTGCCTCGTGCACGTTATTCGCTGGTACATATTTTGTAGAAGCAATCACGTACGTGAAATTTATTTTATCACAAAATATATTATACGGGATATATAATTATATTTAAACTTAGAAAATTTATTTATTTATTTACTATTATATAATAAAAGAAAAAGTGTATTTTTCACCTCTCAATTATTGACTGAGTGCACATTACACCTCTTGACTTTAAAACCAGAAATATCTAACCCTTAACTCTCAAAACCGGATAGAATACCCCCTCACACTATCCCTAAGCGATTTTGACCAGTCAGAAATAGTTTCAGGTGACGTGGCGCCGACGTGGCTGCCACATCACCTCCACGTCATCCAAAAGGTTAGGAATTTCTCAGAATAACTTTTCAAAATAAATTTTTTGTCAGATTTATGATATTTATTTTTTTGAAAATATTTTTTAAAAAAACTGATTTTTCTTTTGAATTTTCAAAATCAGGGAAAAAAATAAATGAATTATTTTGATTTTATTTTGAAATGAAAATTTATTCTAAAAATTTCAATTTTCTCTCAAATCCCTTTTTCTTAAAAAAGCCTAACATTTTGGATGACGTGGAGGTGATGTGGCAGCCACGTCGGCGCCATGTCATCTGAAACCACTTTTGACTGATCAAAACTGCTTAGAGATAGTGTGGTGGTTATTCTATTTGATTTTGAGAGTTAAATGTTAGATATTTCTGGTTTTGAAGTTAAGGGGTGTAATATGCACTTAGGTAATAATTGAGGGGTGAAAAATACACTTTTTTATATAATAAATACCTAAGGTTCAATGACAATAGTAAGACATAGACGCCTCGGCATACCCCAATGCCAAGTTCGTGCAAGCAAAGGAGAAATAAGTGCAAACTGCCACATTAGGAGGTCATTTGGCTAAAGGGGCCATCCTAACCATGTCGATCATTTTGATACCTCTTATGTGCTTAAGAAGGGTAATGATGATAGGTCCAAGCTAAATTTCTTAGTGCTAAGATTGGTGATCATGCTAGGAGGAGTTCTATTTGGGTGCCCAAGGCATTTGTGTCTAACTCTGAAGGAACCCAGAAGGTATGGGTAGCTAAACAAGCCTAATTGTTTTTGTAGGGCTATACCTCCGGCAGGAAGAATTGGATGCTTGATAGTGGATGCACCAACCACATGACTGAAGGAAAAGAAATATTCACATCATTTGGTAATAGAGGATCGTCACATGAGAACATCAGTTTTGGTGACAGTACAAAAGGAAAGGTAATGAGTCTAGGTAAATTGCAATATCCAATGACCTGTCCATTTCAATGTTTTGCTTGTGAAATCTTTGAACTATAACTTAATCTCTATCTCACATCTTTGTGATCTTGATCTTGAGTGCAACTTCACTAAGCATGAAATCTGACTAAGAGTGATGATTGCTCCTTGGTATTCAAAAGCTTTAGGAAAGGTAACTTCTATTTGGTAATTTTTCCTCTAACAATTCACGCATAGTAACATGCTTGCTGGTGAAGTCTTCTTTAAGGTGGCTATGGCATAGGAAGTTGGCTCATGTGGGAATGAGAAACCTTGACAAGCTTCTCAAGGGTGATCATATACTTGGCGTGAAGAATGTGACATTTGAAAAAGATTGCCTCTGTAGTAACTTGGAAACAAGTGAGAGGAAAATATCCTTAACGAAAAGCAATTTTTTCTAATTTGCTCCCAAATGTGATGAAAGAATTTTTTTTTCTTTGTTATGCATTGGATGAGCAGCACACATATCAAGTATTCAATAATATTTCATGTATAATTTAAGAAATGTGTGACATGCAATTCAATGAGACTAATGGTTGTCAAGTGAAAAATGTTTCTATTGATGTAGGTGATGATGAGCTGGCAAACGCCATCAAGAACATGTTAATAGGAGAAGTGATGCCAATACAGGTCAAGGAAAGCAGGCCATCAATTGAAGTGGAGCCTCCCACATCGACATATGACGAGATCCAAAGCGTGGAGGTGCCCCAAGTTCAAAATGACGGTGTTCAACCTCAAGTCCAATATCAAATTCTACCTCAAGACCAACCTTGATTATTCAAGGATTCATAGAAGTTCGCAACCAAATTCTTGGTGACATGCGTAAAGGCACTCCTACCCGTTCTCACGTTGCTAATTTTTGTGTGCATTACTCTTTTGTTTCCTCTTTGGAGCCAACCAAGGTAGACAAGTCTCTTGAGTATCCGGATTGGGTGAATGTCATGCATGAAAAGTTGAACAACTTTGAGCGTAATCAAGTTCAGATGCTTATGGAAAGACCAAGCCAAAACTTCATCGACACCAACTGGGTCTTCCGCAACAAAAAAGATGAAGACAGCCAAGTTGTGCGGAACAGACTTTTGGCCTAAGGGTACACACAAGTCAAAGGTTTGGATTTCGAGGAAACTTATGCCCCGTTTGTTGGACTAGAAGCCATTAGAATCTTGCTTGCATTTGCTAATCATCATAATATCATGCTTTATCAAATGGATGTCAAGAGTGCATTTCTAAAGGGCAAAACCAATGAACTAGTCAATGTAGAGCAACCTTCCGATTTTTAAGATCCTAGGTTTCTTAACCATGTTTCTTGGCATAGATCCTTAGTGTCATGTTCATATAAGAAACAAAACTCCATAGCCTTATCCACTGCTAAAGCGGAGTACATCTTTGTAGGTAGTTGTTGCACTTAGTTGCTTAGGATGAGGCAAACCTTAAAGGATTACGGAGTCAATTTGAAAGAAGTGTCTCCTTGATGTGATAATAAAAATACAATCAAGATAGCCAACAACTCAGTCCAACACTCCCGAACCAAACACATAGATATCCGATATCATTTCCTTAGGGATCATGTGACTAAAAGAGATATAGTCTTAAACCATGTAAGGACAGAATAGCATTCAGCGGATATTGTCACCAAGCCCTTATATGAGCATATGTTTTGTGAGCTGAGGAGTGAGTTAAATATCTTGAATTGTCAAAATTTCGCTTAAAAGTTTGCGCATGTGCTTGATTGCTTTGTTTGAATTTTGGAGCTTAAGATGGGCGAACGCACCAAGGGGGAGTATTGTTCTGTCAGTGAGAAAATACATCTGAAAAATTGTGAACAAATCAATATTTTTGTGGATTTATTATCTTAGGATGTTGGATATGCAAAAATGTGAATCTTTGCATCATAGGATCCCATGCTCAAATGTACAGTGCAAATCTCAGCTCATACATAGTGGCAACACCACAAAAATCACCATCTTTGGTTTCTTATGTATTATTTGCTATTTTAGATCTTTGGTAAATGTTAAGCATTTTTGTTGTATTTTTACCAAGACTTTGAGTTGATTTTGTCCAACTACCATCCAAATTGTTGTTTTGATTGCTTGTTTGTTCTCCAATTGGATGAGGAATGGACCATAAGGAACTTCTTAGACTTGATCTATCTAAACTTATTCATTCAAATCTGTACATGTGAGCTTTTGATCTGAAACTCGGAACTTCCGACTTTTCCTAGAGCATCCTACATTCAATTCAGTGTATCCAGTAGTCAAACTCAGAACTTCTGATATTTTCCCTAGAACTTCTGAGAATTGTCACTGTCTTGCCACATTAGGTTTCTAGAATCTCCAACTTTTCCTGGAGCTTGTGAGGTCTTTGTGCTTAAACTCTAATACGTGTTTATGGAACTTATGAGATTCTTCCAGAATTTTTGAGATTTGCACTATATTCAAAATCGGTCCTTTCGAGTTTATTGTGTTGTTCTCCAGATTCTCGTAATCTTTGAGAAATTTCCAGAATCTCCGAGTTTCTCTGTGAACCATTTTTTCTTAAGGACCCGAACCGTAACCTCCATATCAAACCATGTGATTTGCAACTAGCACCTCCGACTTCTTGCGAACTCAAGGTTACCGCTACTCCCGCACTCTCCTTTCACCGCAACTAAACTCTGTAGCAAGCTCGCTCGTCTTGCACCATTCGTCTTCGGCCTTCCGACGCCAACGCTGGGCATCTACACCGCCTGCCACGGAGTTAGGGCACAACTAGTGGATCCGCAACCTCCTTGAGCGAATCTTGCATAGCAATCCATCTCACAGGTGATCTACAACTTCGTTGTTCGTTCACACTAGAATCCATCTATCTTTCGTAGAAAATCTCGCATTTTATCACTAAATCCTTCTAGTGGTTAGACTCAGAAACCCTAGTTTCCATAGAAACTTGGAACATCTAGAATTTTCCTAGATCTTCTAACTTTGCCTCTATTCTCTAAACAAGATAGAAGTCGGAACTTCCAAGACAAACTCGAATGCTCTAGAAATCGCTTTTGACCATAAATTTTTGGATCTCAAAGCCTCCGAGTTTTTCCCCAAACTTCTGACATTGCTCTCTGTCTAGATAGACGCGGAACTGGAACCCCTAAGAAAATCTTAGAATTTTTGAGTTCTTTGAGAAATGTCTCTACAAACGAATTCTAGAACCTCTGACTTTGATCCTAGAACCTTCGAGATTCTTTGAAAACTCGAGTTTTTTTATGTCTTCCTCCAAAAAAAATGTTTGCAAACCAAATCCTTTTTTATCTAAGACCACATGTATACTCATTTACTGCTCTTCTCTATCTATTCCATAGGATAAGATGAGTTTTTAGAGTCGTTAGAGCAACAACGACTCTGAAGCCAGTCTTCCTCCTTCACCTCAGATGAATGATTTCTCCCCGGAGAGGGATAGATTCGTAAGGAAGGAGGGAACGAGGCCATCTCCTCTTGCAACTGCTAGTCCACGAGTGAGAGTGAAGGATCTATCTGCAGAGTCCTTTGAGGCTTTACAAGGAATGAAAATTCAGTTCATAGGACAAAAGGCCACCAAGACCATCGCTCATCGTCCCCTTCCTACCGATGATGAGGATGGTGATGAGGAGGATTAGGAGCCCAAGTCTCCTAAATCCACTAAAGCAAGGATGGCTTGAGAAGCTAGAGCAAAGAGGAAGGAAGCAGCAACAAGAGCAGAGGCTGCCAAGGCAGAGTCAGTCAAGGTAGCTAGGACAGAGGCCGCTACGGCAAAGATATCCACAACTACAACATCAACAGAACCATTGTCACCCCCTCCACCTCGTAGAAACATGAAGAGGGAGGCACAAAGGCAAGGAGGATCTCCCTCGCAACCTCCGACCAAAAAGATTGCGCACATCAAGAAGCCTGCCCTAGTCAAGAAAGGAATGCTTCCTCCCCTACCTCCATCTCAACAAGTCCCAACAGTTGGAAAGCCAAGGATGGCTATGGATCCCAAGGTAGCAGAGTATGTCACCATAGGAGTAGCTCTTACCCCAATTTTCACCTTCCTAAACAAGGTAAGACTCCTTGCATGGCCATTGACTACAAGACCTTCTCAAATGAAGAGCTATGCAAAATCAGGTGGAAGGTAAATCCTTATGAGTACGAGAGAGATGCTATGGGCTCCCGCTTTTGGTCCATTGAATAACAGGATTCTATGAGTCCATCATCCACTACAGGAAGGATACCATCATTCCTCAACACTTCATCAACTTTTTGTATCTTCAGCAACGCACTTGCTTGGCTAAGTGATTGAAGCTTGCAAAGCAGATGGGCAGATAGATGTCATGAGGCTGCAGCAGGATTGGAATGAGGAGTTGACCTTCTTTGTTGAGTGAAATTTCTCGGCAAGGGTGATGCACTGGATGACTCGTAGGTATCACCACAACAGCACCTTCAATGACTTGTTGAGGCACTTGGTCTCGAAGGAGATGAATCTGACAAGCCTGCCATCCATGATTCAGATAGGCCTCTTGGGATAAATCAGCTTGAACCTTTGTATGAACTCGGGATAGCCCTTCATTTAAGCAAACCACCAAGCTAATATTCTTTGCCAAGATGTTGAACAAGATGTTACACTACACCCTTGCTCCCAAGGTTTGATGATAGGAAAATGGGGTGGGAAACTGCGTCCACGTCATAGAGACAGATTAATTAAAATTTAAACTGTATCATTTAGATGAGGCAAATAAAATCAAGTATTGCAAGTCCATTACTTTCAGAATTCTTACATTTATATAAAAGGCTCTGTTAATTACAACTCTCGAGAGAAAACCCCTAATTAAGAATTCCAACATATCGATTACGACAGACTACAACATATGACTATTACAAAAATGTAACAGAAAATCCTCCTCACCATCGATGACTGATGCCTACTGGGGAAAACTTGTATTTACCTGTAGGTATTTTGTAGCATCGTGCTTATGTTTTAGACTATATATTTTAGCATATGACAACATGGTGCTGATGTGTAACGGACATGAAGATTGGTTTTGATTTGTTTTGATAAGACATAGTATTTTAAATTTGTGACACATGTATGCGATATGGAGCGCATGTTTTATATATTTTTCTTCACATATATTACTACTAACACATCGGAGCGTTAATATGGCGCTTGCGAGTAGCATAACCGAAGTGAAACTTTGTAATATAGTTTTAGTGATTTTTAGCACATATCACATGTCAAGAATCATTTCTATTAAGTTTTGCTTCACCTGTATTACTACTAACACCTCGTAGTGCCACTATGGCATCCACGTGTAGTGTAACTGAAATAAAGCTAGATTGGTTTTGGTGAAGCATGGTGTTTATGATTTTCGGCCTATGCATGCTATATGTGGCATATATTTTTTATATGAATTTTCTCCACTTGTATTACTAATACATCGTGTAACGTTAATCTAGTGCCCGCGTGTGGTGTAACCAAAATAGAGTTTGTGGCATAGCTTTGACAATTTTTTTAAAAGCCTATGTACACTACATGAGCACATTTTATTAAGTTTTACTCCACATGTGTTACTACTAACATCACGTAGCCCTTGTATGGCACCTATGTGTAGTGTAGCAAAAGTGAAGTTTGGTTTTCTCCTTGTTTTCGTTACTACTAAATGCAATGGTGCTGATATGGCACCCGCGTGTAGCGTAACCAAACGAGCAGATTACATGTTATTTTGTATTTCCATTACTCATATTATAGTATTTGTGATTTAACATTTTTATGCTCACTTTCCTGTGCTTTACGTTTGCGGTGCATATTTTATACCTGTCTTGATTTGTATCCATTTTAAGGGCCAAACCAACAACGAGGCCTTCATTCATACTACCCTTGGTTTGTATCCATTTTGAGGACCGAACCAAGGAGAATTTCATGGGGTCTTCATACCTATTTATGCTTGATTTGTATCCATGCGTAGGGACCAAACCAAGCAACGAGGCTTGAGCGCTCGTTTGATCTTGATTTGTATTGCTAGCAGAAAAAAATCAAGGACGCGAAAAAATCAAAAAAGAAAATCACAACAAATGAGAATGGCAAGGCTCCTTGGTTTGTACCGCAATGACCGAACCAAGAGCTATAGGCGAAAGCTCCTTGGTTTATACCACAATGTTCAAACCGAGGGCTAAAACATTAAGAAAAGATGAAGAAGACTCATTGGTTTGTACCGCCATGGCCAAACCAAGAGCTAGAGGGAAGTCATAATCTCACATCTTTGAAGATGCCAAACCTCTCTTCTTCTCTTCAAGGCTCTGTTCTCACGTTATATGTTCTATTTTAGATGAAGTAGAGAGTAGTAGAACTTGCTTACTGAATGAACCAGGGTCCCTATATGCCGATCAAACTCCTATTTATAGAGCGATGAGATGCACTGCTTCTTTGGAGGTTACGACAACTGCCTCGATCTTTTGATTTTTTTTCTATCTTCGCGCTTCTCTCTCCACCACGTCCGAGTACTTAAGTGGCTCCTGCCACAATCAAGCGAGACGTGCGCTTCAACTAACCTCTTCACGTACGTGTGTTATTTGGATATTCGGTTACTCAAGCGTGCTGCTATATGCATGCACACGTACATGGTTAAGGAGGCCACCATCCACTACATTTTATTGACATTGGTTGGCTGAAGAAGTGTTGTATGGCTGTTACGTGGGTCTTATACATCTTTTGATTTGACCGATTAATTAGGGAGGAGCTTAATCTGTTTACTCATGCATGTAATCATGCATGCTAGCTTGACTAGTTGAATAGTCTTTAACGTGATGTTAACTTAACTAGTTGAATAGGTCTTTACAACCTGCATGCGTGGAGTTTACTTTCAGTTTCTTTTCTTGTGATTTGGGAACAAGTTTATTTGAGCTGCTATGAGGTTCATGTGCTTCTCTTTTAATGCACGAAGTGATGTCCTCCATGCGACAATACGTCACTGATATTCAGTTGATTACCCAAATTTATACTTTATCTGCGCTGATATTTTATTGTCAGTGAGCCGTTTGACCAGAGTTATTAGCTCATGTTATAATGATTATTTTATAATATGTCGGTTATTTTGCATAGTAACAGAGTTTAGCCGTTAAAATTAATTCATCATTATGTTTATATATAATTGTTGGCTCACGCCAAAATCGATGTCAACAAGTTTGGAGATGCTAGCTTCATCAGGAATTTCAAGCAAGATCTACTCACGCATATGGTCAAAGGAGAAGACTTTCTCATATCTGATTATATCTTCCAGTTCGTGAAGATAGCTACTGCAGACCATACTCACTCTTTGCCATTTACGCCATACATTAAGACCTTGATGAACCGGATAGTTGACAAGGTCATTATGGGGTCAAGCATCTTGACAACAAGCCTAAAAAGGCGAACACTATTTCCTCCTCTCAAGCAAAGGGAAAGAAGAGGTTGCCGAGGAAGTCGACACATCTAATAAAAGGTGTAGGGCTGAATCCCAAGAGGGAGAAGAAGCAGAAGAGGGAGAAGAGAGTGACACTGACAGTCTCCGTGGTTGGAAGCGTCAAAAATCCTATGATGAAGCCCAACTTAAGGAATTGTTTGGAGAGGCTTCTGCTATGCTCGATCCTTTCATAGAGATCAAGAACGGTCTTGGAGTCATCTTTGACATTCTTCATCGGCAAAAACAAGGAGATTATAAAATTAATGCAATTGGAATCACTCCATTTGGAATCCTAGATTAAAAGTTATGAATTTTCTAAGTTCTATATGTCATTTTTACATGCCTTAACATAAATACGTCGTGACACAGTTGGCGGATCCGTATTTAGGGTCTCTTCGGATTGTAGGATTTTTGGGCCACTTTGGATTGAATGATCTTTTGTATGAAAAGTGGATTTTAGTTCATGTAGGATTGATCACTATTCATCCCTTTCGATCAAAGGATTGTTGACACAGAGAAACTGTCGGGAAGTTTCCTTTGGTACCGCTTTCAAAGAAAATGTAGGGACCAAAATATCCATAACCTATTTTCTTCTTTCCTACGTCTAAGACCGATGCATGTTTTTCCTGCAGCCTATCCAAACGGGTATTCCCTAAAAAATCATCTGATTTTCATTCTCTATTTTGCACACGTATTAGAAGAAAGGAATTTTGCAGAATAATGGAGGATTGCAATCATAAGAATCCTTTTCTATTCATGCCCTGTGATTGTAGTATTGCAGCAAAGGAATTCCATAAGATATGATCTTTTGCTATAAGTTTACAAGGAAACCAAACATGAGTTTCAACCTAACGAAAATTTTCCTTCGTTGGATTTCTCTCTCTCTTCGCTCTCTCACTACTCAAGTACTACTAGCCTCAAAATTCCTTTATTTTTTTGTGGACCATCTAAAAACCTCTTTCAAGCAATTCATTGGTTTTTATTTCTTAGGACTCAACAAGTCATGACATTCCAATTCTATAGTTTTCTATGCCCTTGGTGCAAAGATGCCGTCATAAGAATTTTGTACGATTTTGAATTGTTTGAAATTTTTTTTTGCCACAATGGTTGTTTGGATTATAGGATTCGAGTTACCAAATTCTGGTTTCTATGATTTATAGGATTTCAAAAATACAGAAATAATAAAAACATAGAATTGCAATATCGTGCATTCTAGACTCAAGCAACCTTTGAATTTGAATAGGTCTACTTCCAAGGCAGAAGACTTGTCGTAGTTAATCTGTAAATTTCTTGTAGTGTCTCTAAATTATTTTAGGATGTTGGCTCTAGTCGGAACAATTTGTACTTTCATTTTTGCTATCGTGAACCTTTTGTCTTTTTTTTTCTGGAAAAATATTTCACAACTCATTGCATCCATCTGATAATCCTAGATTCGCCACTACAAGTAGGTACTTGAATTATCGAACCATTAGAAACAGACTAATCTTACGCATTTGCCAACATGGCCGAGAGAACCAAATACGGACGAGATATGTGCAGTTTGATCTTCCCTTCATGCAAATATGAAATATGCATGCACCTCAAGTCTCAGAGTTAACTTGAACCATACATGTGTTTTGCTGCACCCGCTACATTTGATTACAGTAGGTACAGTTTTTAGACTAAGCACATATATTATCTAATAGAGCTGCCTAGATCCTAATAACATATATGTCGACAAACTTCAGGTACATCTATTTGGCAATTTAATTTAAAAAATCCCACATCTCCGTCCTCCATGGGTTTACACAAAACTTAAAGGGCTATAAAGACACTAAATCTTGGAATAATTTCATCGACCTGTGCCCTCCAAAAGAAACCAGCAAAATTTGCAGTTAAAATGCTCCTCTCATCAGAAAATTCTTCACTCAGACCTTTGTAGCCATCCCAGCTGTGTAGAAAGAATCTGATTAGACATATATATGAAAGCCCAGCAACAATGGCTTGATGTGTTGGGGTAATGTAATTTTTTGATCCGTAGGAACGCATGGGTTATTTAGCTAGTATATGACAAAAACAGAATCCTGAAGGAGCAGACAGCATTAACATGAGGAGGTACCTTCCATGCATACATCAGGAAGAAAGCAACCGTATCTGCTGACCACACAACTGCGAATGATTTCACGAAGAATGGGATGATAACGTTGATCAGAGGGACCAGGATAAACAAATAGTTGAGAGCCTCTTTCTCCTTGTTTGAGCAGTCACGGGCCCGAAGAGAAGGTATAGCTGCAGAAGTAGACAATGATCAGTTACTGGATTGCAGAAAAGGTTTCTGTGTGTCAATATCGAACCAAAGCATTTAAAATAATTTAGATGTATGGTATCGAAACACAAGCTAGAGGTTAGATCCTAGACATAGCTCTTGTAGCAATTTAATGGCTTATGCATATAGATCCAGATTAAAATTGTACTTGCAAACTAAGAGTTCTAGTGAAACGAAAAAGGCTAAATTTCCGCTTATTGCGAATCAGGTCAGGTTTATAGTTTTCTATATCTCGAAATTAAGACAAAAGAATCGACGTTGTGCTACAGATTCAGGAACTAATGGCTTGATATGATAACCACAGAATTTGTTGAAGTTCTTATGACAAATCATATTTAATTAAGATAGTTAGTGGCAGTAATGCAAGAAAACAACAAAAAGGGAAGTAAACTTTAATTCATTTTTCCAGTCAGCATATGCATGTCTAGAACACATTTTTCCTTTTCGCGAGGTTGTATAGAATACAGTTAAACAGGCACCATGGTAGAAAGCAATTAAGTAAAATTTTGGTTGCTTTTTTTATATAATGATATGCATTATTTAGTTCACCGATTGCTGAAGGCTATGGCCAAAACTAGCTGGATGAACTGCAACAATAAAGTTTAATTTTAGCTAGTCAAATACCATATTCCCTTGTTTCAGCTGATTCACTACGTTGCATCACTAGTCACTGTTGCTGACATATGGCTTCAGTTAATGGTGTTATGGGAATTCTACTTAAGTACTCCAGTCTCCAGTTGTCCAGGTTAGCATGGACAGATAAATCAGTCCTTAATGCTGATGGGAGCAACAAAATTCTTACCAACTGAACAGCAGTAAGTACAAATCATGTTCTAATTAAGAATTAACTTGCGGTAAAACAAATGTCTTACTTACTGAACATCCAGATGGACCACATCCCCATGAGCCTCCAAATGTCCGGCTCGTTGGAGGGGAACACGAGGTTGAAGGAAAGGGCTCCCCCCACCAGCATGGAGGCGTACCCCTGGACCTCAAAAATGGTGTACAGAGTGCTTCCGGGCACGGCGGGGTTCTTCGTGGCAGTGGACGCTCTCGGCGCAAACGTCGCTGCGGTCTTCTGAACTGCCTGCTCAGGAATGGATGGGGGTTATTACCAGTGTGCTACCGCGGATGATGTAATCTGACATTTTTCGATGATTTGGCGGCGATCGAGTTGATGCGGTTAGTTATATCTGTAAAAGCTTGAGAATTTCTTTGTGCAAATGGGTCCTGAACTGAAACAACACCAACCTTCTTGAGCTCCTTCTCGATCTTGGGGTTAACGGGGAGCGGCTTCTCCACCGAGGACTCAGCCGAAGCACCACGCTGGCCGGCGCCACCGCCTCCCTCTCCTTCTGTTACCGTGCCGGCGACAGCACCATCAGAGCCATCCGAGCTCGCGCGCTTTAAACTGGGACGCGGCCTCCTGCTGCTGCTGCCCGCGCTTCTACAGGGAAGAGAGGCCGCCGGCAACCGCAGCGAGACTGCAACCGGCGGGAACGCGCAGCCGCCGCTGAGCGGATTGCTTAGCAAGGGATGCATCGTTGTTTGAGGTTTTCGTGGGAAGGAGGGCCGAGGAAGGGGAAGGGATGGGGAACGGAAGGTCCTCCCGCCTTCACCTTCTGGCCGTGGCCGCCCCACGAACACCCTGGTATTTCCACCCGTTGGCTTTCTTGTCAGCCGCATACGAGGTATGCGTAATTTATCTGCAGTGCTTTCATGCTTACCGAACGGTAAGCTAACCGAATCTACTACTCTATTTGCAACCATCTTCCACCCTCGTTAATACATACCAGTGATATTTCTTTTAAGATTTTGTGTCTGGTGTGCTCTAACTCATACATGTAACTATGCAATATTACTTTTAAGATTTTGTGTCTGGAGTACTCTTAACTCATACGTGTAACTGTGACAGCCATGCGTAGTCGATTCTGATCGTGGTCGGAAAAACACATCTCTACCTCTCGTGCATCATCATCCACCTCTTAGGAGCGAGCAACAGCCTGCGACGCCACGTGACCTTATCCCCTCTCCACCTCCTAGGTCACCGTTGCCGACGGTCGGAGGCGTCGTCATCTCCAAAGCCAGAGAAGACAAAAAGAATCCAGCTTACAACTGGACGATCTAGTTCCTGTAGCAACTTCTGTGCTTCATCCACAGGTTTCACAAGCAAGGACATCGTAGCCAGAATAACTCAGAATTTTCTCATATGATCTAGCTATCTGCCTAAATACTAATGTGGTTGCATACCGGCATTTCTTTGGTTCAGAGTTGTCAGGATGGAAGGAGTTCTGCCGGGACAACGGTGACAGAAAGCGGCTGGTGCACCATCAACATTATGGAGACAACCCTCTGGCATGTTGGTATCAGGTCATCCAGCACACTCAGCTAGCCTTCGTATATGTATTTGGTTAACGGGTGTTACGGATCTGGTATTAGTTTCTTCTAGATGAAATATTACATGGCCATGTTAGAATATTTTGATGCTTGATGGGTAGAGGTTTTGTAATATTAACTGGAAACCAAATCTTACTGCATCAAATCAAATGGCACATAATTAACACCCTAGCTTGGACAGCACTAATTAATCTACTCTGCTGCTTCTAATGAGATGTCATGCATGCTTATGTACTGAAAAACAAACCTGGGGGATAATGTATCAAGCAGGCAAAATAACTAAGGATATATCTGTAACTAGAGTGAGAGAACCACAACTATATTACTGACTTGTGAGCTCAGCTAAATCGCTGGCCGCAACGGAGAACAGAAATTCGGGTACATCTGATTGCCAAAACATTTTAGTACCCGGCGCCAACCTGGCACCATGCTTTGCGAAGACATGAGCTACATTGTTACAACGCCGATTACAGTGCATAATTTTGAACTGAACAAAGCACAAACAGAGCAGCTGTTTTAACTCCTGGAATATGACTCCGAGCTGAGCTAGATCATGGTCTGAGGACAGCAAAGCTTGACTGAGAATCAGAGCATCCGTTTCAAGAATAATATTGTCAAAATGAGCTGCTGAAGCGAATTGAAGGGCTTGTAGACAAGCCATTGATTCTGCATGTAGCGCATTAGCAAGATTTTGTAAACTACCCATCCCTGCGCCTTGAATCGAACCCTCAGCATTTCTAATACAAAAACCCCATCCTCCACAACCAGTTCTTGCACTAAAAGCTCCATCAATATTTACTTTGAGGAAATCATTAGGAGGAAGAGTCCAGCGAGTATTACCAGGAGGCGGGGTTGGGTGGTTCTGCTTGAGAAACAATCCAAATTCAACCACATGTCTGCGACATGCAGCCACAAGATCATCCGGTTGTCGTGCTTTTTCTCCTGCATTGACTGCATTTCGAGTAGCCCATATGTTCCAGAGCAGCACCACCGCATTCTCTAGCAAATCTGAAGGTTGAGACAGCAAAACAGCTAGAACATCCTGAATATTAACACAATTTGAACACTGGAGCCGAAGATGATCCATGTTAAAAGTCCTCCAGCAAGATTTAGAGTATTTGCACTTAAAAAACAGGTGACCCCCATCCTCATCCATCCTCAGGCACATCGGGCATACAGAATTAAGGTCTATGCCCCTACGCCGGAGATTGGATTTGGTAGGTAAACTATTATGCGCGAATCTCCAGAGAAACATGCAAATTTTCCTTGGGAGACTGAGTGACCAGATCTTTGTCCAGCTGTTGGTAGTGCCTATTGTCGGATGAACAGCATTTGCACTAGAACCAGGTTGCCCTGCTTCAATTTGAGCTACCCTGTGACATAATTTATATGCTGATTTGACAGAAAAAATTCCTTTCGGATTCGGATGCCAGGCTAAAAAATCATCAACCTCATTACCAATTGGAATGCTGAGAATGAACTTGACATCATCAGGATGAAAAACTTGTGCAACCAGCTGCTTGTTCCACTCCCTATTTTCTGGGCAGATTAGCTCATTAACTCTACTAACCGGTTGATGACATCGGAAAGTTGAGGGGCGACGAGAAATCCCTCTTGGAATCCATGGATCATCCCAGATTGAGATATTCAACCCATTTCCTACTCTCCAAATAATCCCTTTTTTGAGGAGATCAATACCTTTTAATATGCTTCTCCAAGCATAAGATATACCAGAACATGGGATTGCTGCCAGCATATTGCCATCAGGGAAGTATCTGGCCCGAAGTAATCTGGCACATAGCGCCTCAGGATTCTGTATGAACCTCCAAGCTTGCCGCGCCAGCATGGCAATATTGAAGAAGTACAGGTCTCTAAAGCCAAGCCCACCTTCACTCTTTGGTTTAGTCATCTTCTTAATGGGTATCCAGTGTATTTTATGGACATTATCCATTTGAGCCCACCAGAATTTACAAATCATTGCTGTGATGTCGTCACATAGCCCCTTAGTTAAATCGAAACAGGACATTGCATAAGTAGGGATGGCTTGAGCCACTGCTTTAATCAACACTTCTTTTCCGGCCTTGCTCAACATTTTTTCCTTCCATCCCTGTATTCTTTTCCACACCTTTTCTTTAAGGAAATTGAAAGTCTTGGTTTTTGATCTACTTATGAAAATGGGAAGACCAAGGTACTTATCATTGTGAGATTGGGAGCCAATCTGTAGGCATTGGAGCACTTCCTCCCTGATTGAAGAGTTGGTATTGCGGCTGAATCTAGCATTGCTCTTCTCCCGATTGATTAGTTGTCCGGAGCACATCTCATAGATGTCCAAAACTCTTTTAAGCTCAAGCGCATTTGTCCTGTCTGCCTTGAGAAGAATCAAAGAGTCATCCGCAAACAATAGATGGGAAATAGTGGGAGCATTGGGACAAATGCGAATACCTTGCAAAAGACCATGTGCCTCACTAGTATGGAGCAGGGAAGAGAAACCTTCTGCACGGAACAAAAAAAGGTAAGGAGACAGGGGATCTCCCTGTCGCAACCCACGCTGCGGTATGATAAGATCAGTGAGGTGGCCATTAAGTTTAATCCGATATGAGACAGAGCGGACACACTTCATAATTAGTTGGACCCAGGAAGCCTGAAAACCAATTTTCAACATCATAGCTTCAAGAAAGTTCCAGTCCACTCTATCGTAAGCTTTACTTATGTCTAGTTTGAGTGCCATATAATTATTCTTCCCTTTCTTTATATTGTTAATGAAATGGGTCATTTCGTATGCAACAAGGATGTTATCAGTGATTAATCTGCCTGGTACGAAGGCACTCTGATTCTTTGGGATTAGAACAATTGTTGTAGCATTCCAGTCATTTGGCATTGGCCCGCCATTAAGAACTTGGAGAACTTCCTCACATATAGAATCCTGCAGCAATGACCAGAAGGATTTGTAGAAGATTGCCGGCATTCCATCTGGGCCTGGGGCTTTGAGGTCACCAATTCCATTCAGAGCTGTTACAATTTCTTCCCTGGAAAACGGTGAGCACAAGGAGTTGTTCATTTGTGCTGTTACTCTTGGTTGAACATGCTGCAGAATAGGCTGCATGTTAGGTGCATGCTGAGCTGAAAACAATTCCCGGTAATAGTCAGTGACATATGAGGTGAGGCTCTGGGGATTATCAATAATGGACCCATCATCACCTTTCAACTTAGTTATTTTGTTGATCTTCCTCCTTTCCGAACAGCACGCATGGAAATATTTGGAGTTTTTATCACCATGTTTAAGCCATTCAATGTGGGCACGCTGTCTCCAGTGTATATCCAGCTGGTCTTGTACTCTCTCCATCCTAAATCTGAGGACATGTTCTCTGTGAATATTCTCCTCTGTGATGTCCCTTTGCAAACAGTCTTGTAAATCCTTTTTTAACATATTCAGGCGCTTACCAATCTCGCCCAAGCTGTTCTGGTTCCATCTGAGAAGGTCCGCGGCAACCCGTTTTAATCTTTCTGAAACATTAGTAGAAGACCCCAAGAGTGAGTTCTGCCAGGCATCCTGTACAACTTGGGCACAGTCATCCTCTTTAAGCCAAGAGGCTTCAAAAGAAAAAGGCCGTTGGACAGGGAAGTCGTTCATGACTTCTCTTTGTGTGTGAATTACAATCGGACGATGGTCTGAATGACGAGGATCAGCATTTATAACTGCGAAATTTGGAAATTGAGTTCGCCATTGGAAATTCCCCAACGCCCTGTCTAATCTCTCCTTTATGTACTGATCATGATTGTAGCTGTGATTCCGCCATGTGAATGTATCACCTTGATAGCCAAGATCCTGTAGGTTACATGTTATTAAAGCTTCTCTGAATCGATCCATGTGAACTTGGGGACGAGGGGCTCCTCCCTGCTTTTCATGACTGAATAGAATCTCATTAAAGTCTCCTATACAGAGCCACGGTCTGTCAGCATGATGTCGAAGAGCCCTAAGAGCTCTCCAAGTCGTCTCTTTTCTATCTGACCGGGGTTCTCCATAGAATCCAGTTAGCCACCAGGACTGATCATTGTCTCCTCCAATTTCAGCATCTATGAACAAGCGATATATCCCTTTAATATGTACCCTCATTTCCCGTTTCCAGAACAGGGCTAAACCACCACTACTCCCTTCACTATCTTTAGCGACCATATGCGGCATATGCAACATCCACCGGAACTTATCCATTTTCTTCCCAATCATCTTTGTTTCTGATAGAAAAAGAATATCGGGGTCCTCCCGCTTCTGGAGGTCCAGAAGCCCACGAACTGCCGGGCCGTTCCCCAATCCCCGGCAGTTCCACGCCACAATCTTCATTGTGATTGGCCGGGCTGTTCCGACAGCCCAGCCTCTGTTATGTTATCTAAATTCTGCTCTTCAACCCGAACAATAGCAAAAGACCTATGCAGTTTCTTACTTAGCTCATTGTGAGAATCAGATTCCATTCCTTCAGGCTTCCTTTTTTTGTTTTCAGCAGAAAGGATAGATGGTTGCCTAACAGCCTGCACAGATTTCTTCCGTGTGAACTTGCGTAGAGATTTGCCTGCTAAAACATTTAACTTTGAGGACAGTTGAGAGGAGGTAGTGTTTTGCATATTGGGGATTATGGGGATCTGACTTTCAGAATCTGAAATTGGTTTCAAATGACCACTGATTAGAGGAACCGAGTGGTATTCACATCCGGCACCTTTTGGAGCAATTCATCCCCTGATTTCTGACCTCTGGACAATCACAGTTCTGACGAGAAGAGTCCTGCTGTCTCTTATTTAAACTGCAACCATCATCCGAATTACTCTTATTTATAATGCCATCTGCATTCTGTCTTTGGTGGGAAACATTCCTGGTGCGCTTTTCTTCAAGAAACCTCCGTCTCGGTGGGATGACTCTCAGTCAGGCACCATATTCTTTAACACCTTCTTTGCTGACCACAGTTGGGCAATCCTTGTCAATGTGACCTATTACTCCACAAGAATAGCAGAATTCGGGAAGGAATTCATATTCAATCGGGCACCAAAGATCGTCTACAGAATCATTCCTTTGAATCATGACACCTCTCTGCAACGGCTTGCGAATATCCAATCTGATTTTGATGCGAAAAAACCTTCCCGCTGCCATTCCATTTTCTCCAACATCCACATCCAAGAATGAACCTAACTGGGATGCAATAGCTATTCCAGCTTCTCGAGACATCATTCCCAAAGGGAGTCTATTAACCCGTATCCAAATAGAGATTTCTGAGAATTCCAGTTCTTCAACAGATTTGGATGCATCATAAGGAAGCAGCATCAAGAGTTCATGGCCATGCCCTACTGACCAAGGACCATCTTCCAGTGCTTTTTTGGCGCCCAGCAGGTTGGTTGAAAGAAATTAGGAAGATATTATCACCCAGAGCTTTGCAAGTAATACCTTTTGATGGACACCAGACCTTCCCCAGGGTGTTTGTAATGGCCTCCGGGAGAATCGGCTTCCGCGAAAGAGCTTTTGCAACTGCATGCCAACCTCCCCTAGAATCCTCGTCTCCGATTCGACAGGGCACACTCAAGCTTTTCTTCTTTGCCTCTGATAGGCGAAGAGAACCCATCTTACGACCCAATTCTGTCTCATCATAGCCATGGCGATGGGAATAAGCCGCACCACTTACTCTGATGAATTGGGATTGGGGAATGGGTAGAAAGCGAAGGGCGGAAGCGAAGGGGATGGAAAAGCGCTGGGAATTTGACAGAGAGCGACCTCTCCGGAACCAGCGAGGTGAATGCGGCGATGAAAGACGGCGGCGATGAGGGCGGAGAAACGGTGGAGAAGGGCGGAGAATACTGGGGAAGAACCGACTTCGAGTCGCCAGGGATTCGCCGGGAATTCGCCTGTCGCCGACACGTGTGTTCCACTAAGGGACTCTTGGGCCGATTGCGTTTTACGTTTTTATAGCCTTTTCTTTTTTGTAACTAGAGTTAGTTATTTATGAAAGCCTCGATGTAAATAGCAACAGCCTACATCCCTACTCATCCATCTCAGAGTTTTCTCAGAAGTTGATGCATAAAAAGAAGAGATTCAGTGCATTAGAGAAGAGATTCAGCCTACAGCCCTTCTCATCCCTCACAGAGATAAAACTGACTTGACTACCTTCAAGGGTAGATGAGGGAGGATCATCTAACCATAGCAAATGAATAGTTTTGTAGTTTCTGTCGTAGTTAGTTCTTGCTGCTTGAAGCATTTGTCTTGACCTGCTTTTTAGCCTTTGCAGCCTTCCACGCAGAGCTGTGAGAAACAGTCTCCTCAACAATCTTAGGTGTTGCAAAAACTGAAATTTTCAACTGATAAGCGGTCTTTGTACTCTGGATTTGCCTCAAGAAACTTGTCCACATCCCCCATGCACCTTGCACGCTTCCCATTTGGCATGACATAGTAGGTATCCAATTTAGACAAATCACCTCTCATAATCAGTAGTCTCTCGGTCTTGGGCGGAGGCTTTGGTATGTTGGGCTTGTCAATGACCCAGATGCGACTGCTGTCATACTCAATGTCTGCAGGGTCATCACACGAGCAGTCAGGTCTTTTCCTGCAGAACCATGGGGTCATCAGTGAAGTTCTCACGAAGTGTCTCAAATTCATCTTTCGTTGGTACCGTACGCCATTTATGACACTCACAACACTGGACTGCATACAAGCCAATAGATTCTGTGGAACCTCGTTTTCTCTGCTGAAATCAGAAAGTTACTTGTTACTTTTATTATATCAGGCAAGGTAAAAAAAATCTATCTGGAAGTAAGCATTTAAAAGCGAAAACATGAAAGTTAGTGTATCAGGAAGCAGAAATGGAAGAGGGATGCTAGTGACAGGTATACATACTTCTGTTGAGTACATTTTTATTATTTATGAAGTAACTTTTGTTGAGTAGAAAATGGAACAATTTCTCAACAAGCAGATAGCTAAAACGAAAGCTGCTTCCACTGGTTATTTTCACTATAATACATAAGAGGCTACGGTTCTTGGTAGGTGTACTTCGTACTACCTATAATCTACTGCGACTACTGCATGCTATCATATAGGTCACTGAGAAGAAACTGGCTAGACAGACTTACTTTAAATGCAGAAAAGCAACTGCAGAAAAAAGATCTCGAATGCAAATTCAAAGAAGGGCGAAAATGCCCAGTTTTGTCTAGTGTTTTGTTCAGAGTATGCCCGGAAGAAAACTCAAATAACTCCACAAACATAGAGTAAAGTAGATGGCTATGGTAAAACCAACTTTCATTACAAAAGCTTCCTCAAGTGTTTCCTCCCCTTGCAACCTTTTCCATTCTCCCTACTACCACATGTAGGATGAGTAGTGAACGGTGGAAAAGGTGTTTGTAAACTGTTAAGTGTATAAAATACAAACACATGTAACATGGTCACTCTTACAATCTAAACAAAAGTACATGCCCAATTCATGAAAATGAAAGCAAAGAAAAGATCTAACAAAGATGAATTTGTCGCAAAAGTATGTATATCATCCATGGTGGCAGTTGTCCTTGGCTGAAACATCCACAGCCATTTCCTATACTGCTGTCCTCAGAAGAGCCTAAAAAAGCGATTATGTTAATCTTGTCTAGCCAACATACCATAACAGGATCTACAAGAAATTATTCAATCGATTGTTTTGGTGGATAAGGTTGCCATATCTTTGGTCCAATATATCAGGAGGAACGAAGAAAACCAAAACTACATTTATTTGGACCCATTCCTCCCTTTTGCTATTGGACAAACTACACAATCCTTTCATTGTTCCACTCATCCGCTCTTTGATTCCAAGTTTGATTTTAGAGAATAATACAAAATGATTTGTTGTTCTTTGAGCTCCTAACCTCCCTACTATTGGTAAAACAGTCTTCAGATGTTTGCAGTTATCATATAGGAGTAGACAACAGTCAAAGCGATATAACATTAATTCCATTACTATTTAGGGCCTCTTTGATTTGCAGGATTCTCAAAACTAGGAATAGGAAAAACATAGAATTGAATATCATGACATGTTGTATCTCACAGGAATAAAAACACAAGAGTAAGTATTCGAAGCTGTTTGGTTGCACTGCAGGAAAAATGCAAAAAATTATTTTAGGGGTTCGGTGCATGTCATAGTGTCATAGAAACAAAGGAAATTGTCCCAGAGGTTGAACTCAATGAAAATTTTCCTTTAGAATTGCATACAAAGTAGTACATAGAAAAAATTCATATGATTTTCAATCCAATGAAATCAAGTCCTGGCCCCCTTTTCTCTCTTATTGAATTAACTAATTCATTTTATTTTTACTTTTGGAATTTTAGATTTTTTATTATTTGATTTGGCATTACTCAACAAGAAAAAAAGAAAAATTTCAACAAATTCCTTTTCTAAAATTATGTGATAATTATGAGAACCAATCCTACTTCGTCTCGTCCCGGGGTTTGGTCCTATCGATCAAATTATTGGACTGATACTGGATGCCACTTTTCCCCGGGCAAGTTACCTTATATTTATAAGGCTTTGGTAGTCAAGACTCTATACGAAAAGTTCGTATGGAATAAAATCCTCCAAAATTCCTATAAAATTCCTTTGAATCAAAAAGACTCTTATAAATTCAGCCTAACAGATATATTAAGGGCCTAAACTCTGAATTCTCACATGTATCCTAAAAAAAAATGTGCTTGGAATTAACAATGAGATTTTGATCAAATTTGTTATCCTGGGAAGAACCCGTTTGCGGAATGACCAAACTCTATTCTGGAGCCATCTAAACGAATATGGATCCAACATGTGGATATTGCCATATCACGCTAGCAACGCGCCCATCTCTCCCAACCAAAACAACCAGATGCAACCAAACCTACCACAACAGCACCGAAATCAACCGTTGAGCATCACCGAAACCGACAAGTAGGGCAAGCAGATTAGGGTAAGGAATCAAAGCTGCGGAGAGATCAATCAACAAGACATGGATGGCGAAGATCTGAGGCGGACCTGGGTGGAGGACCCGGGGGAGGCCGAAACCGGCGGCGACGCTGAGGTCATGCTGGACGGGGAGGTGGACGGCGGTGGGGATTCGGAGGCGCCCCGCTAGAGGGGCCACCGGCGACGGCGTCGATGTGGGGGCGGACGGGGTGCGATCGGAGGGAACCGCGGTCGGCGGCCTGGATGGGGACGGAAGACGAGAGTGAATCTCGAGGGTAACACAAAGGCCGGGGTTTTACCGGGATATACGGACAAGATCTCCGCTGTATGTTCACCAAAGTGATCAACGCTCTGCGGTGTTTTCAAAATCACTTATTTATTAGGATTAATAGGATAAATACCACTACGACTTAGAAAATAGTTTCTATGTACAGATCGATGATAAAAATAAAAAAATCTACTTATCATTAAGCAGCGTGAAGAAAATGAAAAAAGAGGTATTAGATTAACTCCCTTCATTTGACACTTGATTATACTACACTAGAATTATAATACTCCCGATGTATATTGATTTTAATACTGTATTTAGAAGCTCTGAATTATTTTTTCTATAGCATGACAGACTTGACCATCCTGATCTTAGAACGATGAGAAATATAATTAACAACTCCAATGGTCATAATGTTAATGTAAAGAAATTCTCAATTCAAGGAGATTTCGTGTGCCCCCACATGCACCACTGAGAAATTAATCATTAGACCATCCACCTTGAAAGTAAAAGATGAAAACCTAATTTTTCTAAAACGAATACAAGGTGATGTACGCGATCCTATTTAGCCCCGATTAGGGCCATTTATGTATTTTATGGTGCTCGTCAACGCGTCCTCGAAATGGTCTCATGTTCTTTTCTATCTATGAGAAATCATACTTTTACAAAGCTGATCTTGCAGATCATTTAAATTAAGAATAAATTCTTCGGTTATCAAGTAAAGTCCATTAGAATGGACAGCTTCGGAGAATTCACTTCGAAGGTTTTTGAATATTATTGTATGGTAATGAGGATTAAAGTAGAGCACTCAATATCGTATGTCCATACCCAGAATGGTTTGGAAGAGACATTAACTAAAATAATTAAATTTTATCAGGCCACTCTTATAGAGTTGTAACTTACCAACAACATGTTGGGGTCATGTAGCACTGTACGCTACAAATCTCATCAATTTTCGACCGTCGGCCTATTATAGGCTAGGTATATGTTACATGTTATAGGCCAACGCTACACGCTACACAAGGGTCGGTATCGAAAATTTTCCACCTTAGAAGGTTCAGAGGCCAGGTATATGTACCTATATTACCTCCTCAGTGATCAGCAATGGGCCCGCTCCAAAAGCCTAGAGTATATGTCGGTTATGAAACAATATCCATAATAAGGTATTTGGAACCCATGACTAGAGATTGTCATACGACTCGATTTGATGATTGTATTTTTTATGAGGATCATTTCTCAACATTAGGAGGAGGAAATAAAACTTGATTAAAAATGCTAAGAAATTACTTGGCAAGCCACGGAGATCCAAACGCATGACACACGTACTAGTGAAGCAAATAAAGTGGTCTAAAAAAAATTAATTTGCAAGCATTAGCAAATCAACTGCCAGATCATTTTACTGATTTGAAATCCATGACCAAGTAGCATGTGCCTGCATGCAAAGCACCGGAGAGGGTTAAAATACCAAGAAATAATGAAGTATACCCATTCCATTCTAAAGGCCTTAGAATAAAAGGACAAGAACTCTGGCCCCTCATGTCCCAAGTAATCGGGAACGCCCGAGAAAAAAGGATAATGACTTGCTACGAAAAACTACTGAAGTACCTCCAAAAAATAGGGGGAGGCAGTTGAGACCTGACACAAGTACAGGACAAAACGTCCTAGACTTGAACCTTTGGAGGAAGCTGTGCACACGTTGGTGCGAGAAAACTAAAGGACCTTTCTCCCGCTACCTAAAATAGCGATGAGCAAAGGGAAGCGCAAGAACAAGCGCTCCATGACAAAATGGTCATAAATTATGCAGAAATATGAGTCTTTGAATAGAACAACAGCCAATGTCAATATTTATTTTGCAAAGAAGATTGCTACAATAATTGATCTTGATCCCAAGCCTGCATCGCTCGCTGATTGTAAGAAAAGATCAGATCAGATTGAATGACAAAAGGCAATCATCATGGAATTACTATCTTTGAACAAAAGAGAGGTATGTGGGCCCTTAAGCCCAACTCCTCACCACATACGCTCTGTGAGACATAAATGGATTTTTATTCGCAAGAGAAATAAAAATAATGAGGTGGTAAGATAAGGCTTATTGCACAAGTTTTACTCAAAGACTAGGAGTCGATTTTGAGGAAACTTACTCTTCCTAGTCATGTATGGAATTACCTTTAGATACTTAAATCTCAACAGCAGTAAACTTGATACTGGAAATTAAATTAATGGATGTGGTAACAACATACTTATATGGAAACTTGGAGTCGAACATTTACACGAAGGTGCCAAAAGGTATCCCTGTTAAAGGATCAAGATGTCAGACTAGAAGGGAGAGTTGAATAGGCGACTAAGCAATTTTAAACTTTTCCGCAATTAAGTGAAATTAAAATGTTATCTAATGCGAGAGCTAAATGAACACCTCTAGATACTAGTTAACACACAAGCATAAATTATATATACGGAAAATAAAGCTTGTGGAAATTAAATGTAGAAATGAATAACCAAAGAGATGCTAGGTTTTGTGGCTGAAGTTTGGATCATTGGGGAAATCATACGTCTATGTTGAGGAGCTAGGTCACTAAGACCAAGATGGTTCTCTTTCAAGCCTAATCCTCGAGAAAGTGCCCAAAGCAACTCTTTCTTTTTTTGGGTTATTCTTTCCTTGTTGGAGACGAATCCCAACTTTCACAAACTTCTTAAGGCTTACCATAAGGTTGGGAGCTCTCAAGGACTCCTAGCCATCTAGAAGATCCCAATCTCCAAGCGAAATAAGCTCGATGAAGGCTCGGAGATGAACTCAATGCTTTGCACGGATTGAATCTCAAATCTCGCTCAAATCTTTCTCTTCCTCACAAGGATCCACTCTTTAATAGCCCTCTCTAAAAAACTAGCCATTTAAAGAAATCTAGGCACATCTAGACTATTTAGATTTGAGTCGGAACCTTCAGATTTTCAAACAACCAATGCGCATTTGCTGATGTGGAAAAACCACGAAGGGAACTTGGTCCACTTCTGCTGCTAGATCCTCTGGATGGAGGTCCGGGTTTTCCAGTATAGATTCGGACCCCTACCTGGACCCTCTGGGTGGAGTCTAGAAACCTTATGTTCAACCTGGACCCTTTGGGTGGTAGTTCAGAAACTTTCTATGAAACCCGGACCCTCACCCGCACTGTCCGGTGGCACTCCGAATTCTGCAGCCACTTAGGATAGGTGTTTGGCTTTATAGCTTTGGGTCACAAGGATTGAGCAATATGCATTGAGTCATTTCACAAGCTTTTCATTGAAAGCCTCTTCATAGTACTACATCCCTATACTCAAAGTGATTTGTATCCCAAAACCTTAGGGAAAACTAATCTTCATTAAGACTCACCGTCTTCTTTTCTCCTTTTCTTTTGAGGGGTCGTCAATGACGGTTCTCATCAAATTCTTGGTACTAAGCCTAATCATATAACTTATGAAAAACATTAGTCCCTTAATCTCTTGTCATTAATCTCCAAAACCCACTTAGCGGGTCAAAATGCACTTTCACCTACCCCAAACCAAGAGAGAGCAAACAGGGGACTATATAGTGTGAAACTTAGAAAGTCACTATGTGGAGTCAAATAGTCTGGCAAGATGTGGTATAATTGTTTAAGACTTAGCAAGAAGAGCTACATGAGCAATGAAGATTTCCCATATGTATTTACATGCAGGTCCCATAATGGATTCTGTATAATCTTGGTGTACAAAGACGATCAGAACATCATCAGTACATCTGAGGACATTGAGAAAGCGAGTTCCTATTTGAAATCAGAAATGAGACGAAAGATTTGGAGAAAACCAAATACTACTTAGGTTTGCAACTTAAGCATATCCTAAAAGGGATATTAGTACACCAGTCAACTTACACTGAGAAAGTGTTAAGAGAAATTTGACTTTGAAAAGGCATATCCTTCAAAGGTTCCTATGATTGGAAGATACTTACAGCAAGACAAGGACCAGCACAAACCTAGAGAAGAGGGGGAGAAAGTTCTGGGCTAGAATTCCCATACTTGAATGCTAGGAGCACTCATGTATCTTGCAAATTGTACAAGTTTGAACATTGCATTTCAATTTGTTATCAAGGTATAGCTCTGAGCCTAAGAAACGGCATTGGAAGGGCATGAAGGTCGCACTTTTCTATCTCCAAGGAACCAAGGATCTCGGCTTGTTTTATAGAAAGAACCAAGAGTTTTCTATGGTAGGATACACCGATGCCTGATATCTTTCAGACCCACATACAACCAAGTCGCAGGCCGAGTATGTTTCGTATGAGGCGGAACTATAGTTTCCTAGAAATTGTCTAAGCAAAGTTTTTTGTATCAGCTTCGACGAACCACTCGGAAATCATTGCATTATACGAAGCCTCACGATAATGTTTTTGATTTTGCAGATAATCAATCACATATAGAAGTCTTACGGATTGTACACCATACTGACCCCCACAATTATCTATGAAGATAATGCAGTTTGTGTTGCACAAATGCAAATGGGTTATGTGAAGAGTAATATCACTAAGCATATCAACCCCAAATTCTTTTATGCTTATGAATTTGCAAAAGATGGACAAAATAAAATTATTGCATACTAAGTCCGAATCTTGTAGATTTATTCACTAAGTCATTGCTAGCATCATCATTTGAGAGATGTGTGCATGGAATTGGTATGATAAGATGTAGAGAATTGCAATGTTTAGGAGAATCTTTGTAAACTCATCGATAAACCTTGACTATGAAAGTAGAGTACTTGAAAGAACAGTAGGTGGATTATGCTCTTTTTCTCTTGGATGACTTTTCCTGCAGTTTCTCAATAGAGGTTTCTAATGAGGCAATTCGTGCAACATAATATTCATATACCATGTGCTCTTTTTCTAAGCATTTTTCCTACTGGTTTTTTTTTGAAGTTTCTGAGACATGGATTATACGAGGTAAGTTTCGAAGGGGCAGTGTTGGGGAACCTTTGGTCCACCCGTAGTTGGCCCACCCCCATGGGGGAGGGTAGGTCCCCACTATGTCACTTAGTTTGGATCCTTATCCCTTGGCTTATTCTAGTCTATAAATAGAGGGGATCAATCATTGTACAGAACCTTTTGATCGATCAATTAATAAAGAGAAACTCTGCCCCTATATATTGTTTTCATTTACTTTACTATACACATGTTCCTCTTTGTTTTCTTCCTCGACTATGCCTACGCTTCATCGTGCAACCCTTGGACCAGACTCGCTGACAAAGGTACGTTGCATAACACCTCAAATCTGTCTCGATGAAGCAATTGTGGAGCGATGGCACGCTGTTGGACAAAAATCGCCCCAAGGGTTGTCACATCATTTGGTTGGTTCCCCTTTTCTTTTTGGAGTGATAACAACTTCTAGCCATAATATTTTTGATGAAGAAAGTTTCTAATTGGTGGTCAACCACCTTGCCTTTCCCTTTCGCCCCCCCCTTCTTCTTTGACAACTGAGTCATCACCATTCAACCAACTTTTTTTTGACAAAAATCAACTCACGACGCATTTGGACGGCAACTTCCATCGACTTTCAACAAACTAAAAACCAACTTGATTAACTTTCAAATATCTAATACAAATTTTCTACTAGAACAAATGAACCTTTCAACTGATTATATTCTAGACTTTCTACCGGAGCATTGGGGCTATCGAAGAATAACAAACTAACTTTCAACTCGACCATCTGAGGCTTTTAAAAAACAAAAATCAACATTCAAATCAACCAAATGAGTATTTTCACTAGTCCAAATAAAGCCTGCAGATCCATGTGGCTTTGAACTCATGGACATCTAATGCCAAAAGTAAATAAAGAGATTCATTTCTACTCGTACAACAACAACTCTCAAGCCAGAAATTTGAGGGATTCAACACGAAAGTGAACAATTGGTGTATTGGGAGGTGGAACGCGGGGAGGGAAGGAAGAGGAGGAGATAGGGGCTAACACTCAGAGAAGAAAATGCAATAATATTAAGGGATGAAATGCTCAAGGGATAAGACAAATGGGAAATTGAGAAGGTGGAACCCACGCACGTGATGGGGGAGTGTGCGTAAATTAGTGTTTCTGGATGATAAAGTCCCAATGGCGATAAGCCATGGAAAATTAAGCAATATCATTGCTCCGATGTTCAAATCAATTTACCTTGAAATCTCCAAAATAGTTTCAGCGCTTTGTAACATATTGACACCGGCACATATGCATATAACTTTGAGAGTTTTTAAGGTATATTTTACTAGTGGTGGAAGAGGAAGTTGTATAAGTCTCATCCAACCATTGATTTGTTAGGTATTTTAGACATTTTTCGTCCAAATACTTTTTTGCTGCACTCATCCACCTAAGTCCTGGCTGTGGCCACCTTGCTCACCGTTGACACCGTCGTCCACCTACGACCTGGCTGTTGCTGCCGCTATGCTCATCAGCCATGCTCCTCAGCTCATCCCCCACTGTCATGCTCCTCCTCCCCCACCGCTGCGGTCGTCTGCAACTGGGTCGGTCCTGCCACTCTCCGTGCAGCTCCTACACGAGGAAGTCCCTATCTGCATGGCCCACCAAACGCTTGATCTTGAGTCCCTCCCCTTCAGCCTTTTCACCAACCTAGCCATCCTCAAGGTCTGTCTCTGTCTCTACATGTGTTTGGATGATTTGGTTAATTTAGATTCGATGCTCGATTGGACTTGTCGTTAGTCGTTCATTGATTCTAGATGGAAAATTTTCCTGTCTACGTTTATTGGTGGCAACTTGTTTCGGTGGTGGTCTGTGAGGTTTGAGGTTAAGGGGTGTTGGCTTAATAGTATTCAGTAACTAAATTCTTGTATATAAGGTGGTCAGGTGGTTGCACAAGCATAAAAATTTGCACTATGATAAGAGTGTAATATATAGATGCTATGGGAGTGGGCTAGTCCTGATAATGTCATAGTTTCAGGATATGCTTGAATGTTTTGTTGTGCTGTCTTCTTGATCTTATAACGTTAATACTAGAAGAATCTGAACTCAGTAAAGATTAAATATTTTATGGAAGAAATCTCATAGCTGGATTTATTGGTTCCTGCCAATTTGAGCATCTTTCATGAGATTGATGGTTGTTCTGTTCATTATTGCAACATGGTTTTGATGCTTTGTTGATGATGGCAGTTGTCCGGCATGGATGGTGATGCCGTCAGCTTGGAAGAACTTGAAAAGTATCAAATGGTGGTTACTAAGACTTTAGGATTCAAGTACTACAACGCATATGCTCTAGAGAAAGGATTTAGTGTTAGAAAGGCAGATGTCAAGCGCTTGCTAGACACCAACATGGTGTTCCGACGCTTTTCTAGTGCTTCAAAGAAGGATACCAGTCGCAGAAGAACTTTGACAGACCTAACCCAAAAAGAACCCCAAGGGAGCTCTCCCGTTGTGGATGTGACGCTCGGTTAGAGATCGAGCTAAATGTGGATAGTGGTGAATGGTTCGTCAAAAATTTTGTGGACCACCATAACCATCGACTCGTTAAGCATGACAAGAGTGCTTTCTTGTATTCTCATTGTGGGTTGAGGGACGCTCAAAAAGCTGATGCCATTGAGTACGGAATTAGTGGCCTTCATACACGTCAAATAATGGAAGTTATGAAAAAGTAGCACGGTAGCTATGACAAGGTTGGGTTTGTACCCCATGACTTATATAATTTTGTTATGGAGTACTACAAGAAAAGGATTCAAGGTAGTGATGCTACATTTCTGCTAAAGCATATGAGCGCGCAAAAAACAGAGATGCTGACTTTTATTTTAGATACAGCTTGGATAGTGAAGGCCATCTGAAAAATGTTTTTTGGGCAGATGCACAATCACGGTTGGACTACGTGGCCTTTGGGGGCATCATGGTGTTTGACAGCACATATCGTGTCAACCGCTACAATCTGCCATTTGTTCCCTTCATTGGAATCTACCACCATCGTCACAACTGTGTTTGGGTGCGCTGTTGTATGGAACGAGACTGTTACATCGTATGTGTGGTTGCTTGAGACATTTTTGTTGGTGATGCACCAAAACCATCCCAAGTCATTGATCACCGATGGGGACAATGCAATGGCTAGAGTAATCTCAGTGGTAATGCCCAACACAGATCATCAGTTGTGCAGCTGGCACATCGAGCAAAATATGATACGTTACCTCCACAATCCAAAGTTTGGTGAGTTTAGAAAATTCATTTACCGTGCGATGGAAATTGATGAGTTTGAGCAACATTGTGTCGACTTTAAGGAGAAGTATGGATTCACTGAAAAAGAAGCATGGTTTTCCAGGATGTACGAGCTGAGATAGAAGTGGTTTACAGCCTACACAAGAGGTGGATATTTTTTGGGCATGCAGAGCAATCAAAGGAGTGAAAGTCTCAACTCAGGGCTTCATAAGCATCTAGACAGGAAAATGTCACTTGTTGATTTGGTCAAGCACTTTGAGCATTGCTTATCATGTATCCGAAGGAATGAGGTTGAGTTGGATGCTAAAGCTTTGCAATACCCTTCACTAGATTATGTGATGATCCACTTTTGAAAAGTGCTTCTCGCATCTATACTCCAATGATGTTCAAGAAGGTAAAGGAGCGGATTGTGAAATTATTGGAATGGGAAGTTGCAGAGGTGAACCAGCAAGATATCTTGGTCAGGTATGCAATCTGTAGAAAAGGGAGCGCGCAGGTTAGATTTGATCTGAGGTATGTCTTTGCCGGCTCGTCGCTGGAGAGCGTGAATTGCCATTGTCGGAAGATGGAGTGTGAGGCGATCCTATGCACACACATATTTTCCGTTCTGAAGTACCTTGGCATGGACACCATTCCTCGTTTGTGTTTTGGTAAGATGAATAATGCAAGACAAGGATGCATTCGAGTTTGAGACGAATGCCAATACGCATGTTTGGTCCGAACAGATGGATTGTTACCACGAGCTCCGCAACATGGCCAGTGTTGTTTTATTCAAAGCTTCAAAGAGCACAGAGCAATCACATAGGGTGATGGATTTTCTTAAGAGTGTTACAGATGACGCCAGCGATAATGACAGGAGCATTGCAGTGAGAACATTTGGTCCTATCCCGGCATATTTTTCAGGGTCAAAACATTTGGTCCTATCCCGGCATATTTTTCAGGGTCAAACCAAGCATCTACGAACAAAGTATTGGATCTAAAACTGATTATTTCGAAAGGTGCTCCATACAAGAAGAGGCCAAAGCCATTCCATGAGGCATTCAAGAGAAAGAGAGACACACAAAAGTAATTATTTAATTGATTTTGTTTAAACTTTTACTATGCTAATTTAGGTAAGATATTAAGGAAAAGGACAGAGTAGAGTTGCATAGGTTTCCTATGCAAATCAGTCAAGTATATAATTTCTACCGATGGGATATCAACTTAGAATTAATCAGTTCATGATGTGAAGTTCATATGTCAGCTTTCATCCTCACGTTGGATGCTAGTTTCCAATTAAAGAGATTTATATAGGCCTTAAAGAGACATAATACATAGTAAAGGTTCTCGAATAAGCTTGGGACAATTTGTTGGCCGGCTGTTAATTTGGTAATAGTATAAGCTTGCCACAAAATTTGATACTCAAGCTATTTGTTTCGTTTACGTAACGTGATTTTTTTTGTTTCCTTCTCTGGTGTAAGGAAGGATAACGTAGCTTTCCGCCTACAGCCAGTGCCATTAAGATTTTCACTTTGCTGTGCAGTAAGTCCCTTCTCACAATTGCATAATTAACCATTGCATGGTGCTGACGCTATGTATGTAAAAGAAAAAAAAATCCTTTGGAGCAGTTTTTCAGAGCAGTACTTTGGGACTGCAGTTTATGCTAACTTCTATTGCCACTTTCTTGTGATTGAAAATAGTAGCTTATGATTACCCATTTCCAAGCTATCAAACTTTCTGTTGGTCTGTTTTGTAGGTTGAGATTGTCATGGGTCTTGAGGAGGGTTTCGTGATCAGCATGGAGGAGTCAAAGCGTGAATTCAATTGCAACAGTGGAAGATGCTACTGAGCTCATCAGAGCTTTGGGTCCACTGGTTGCTCCAGATTTTTGCATGAATACAGGGAGGAATATGGAAATGTTAAGCTATCGCAGTGCATTGCTGTATGCTGGGAATTGTTTTGCTATATATTCTTGAATTGCTGTATGAAATGGTTTAACCTGTAAGATGTCAATCTCGGAGCCTGTGATACTTAATTGGTTCTGCTTTGCTCTAGACAAAACCTTCTTAGGAATTAGTTATATGATTATCTTAATCCTCCCTGGTGTGCGCAGAAAACCCAATGCTGAGTTATTCATCAAGCTGACCTACAGCTGCAGTTTTGCAAATAATTTCTAGAAAATCTGTAGCTCGTTAGTTCTGGCCTGCATTTTCGCAAGAGCCCTTCTGTTCTCACTGCCTGTCTTCCAGTGTGTCCATGACACACGCAGACGAGCTCCTGTTCTAATTACAAGCTAATTACAAGCCTGGGCATGATCCTAACACAACATTAACTATAATCAGCTTATTCTATGTTCAGGGCTTAGATAACGGGGCCTGTTTTCAATACTGATGGCAGAAAAAAAGCCGAAGGGATTATATAACATGGGAAAAGTATAAAAAAGTAGGCAAAACATTTCCATTGCTAGCATTTGAATCCGGGTCGTCCAGGTGAAAGCTAGATATCCTAACTAGAGTAGACGATAGCAGATCTATAAAGGAATTGTGTTATTTGACATTTTGAATCTAAAATTGCAGTCATCGTAAAATCTTAGTTTATACAAATTGCAAGGACTCCCGGGCAAATGTATTAACTAGAAAGAATATAGATAATAGAAGGCTTGTTATTTAACAGTATAACATAGACTATATACCAATGTCAACCAAGTCAACCCAAAGATTGGATATCCATATAACTAAATTAACCAAACCAAATTCTTTTGTAAATTAAGTGAGTGCAAATACATACATGCCTGAAAAATGAAGTATTCCCTCTCTTTCACTATATCTGTCGTCAGACCAGTAGAGCACTGAATATAATAAAAAGTAAATAAGAAACGACTATGCGCTATCCATGGGTGGCAGGCTAGTTGTCACATCCCGAGTTTCCGAAACCTAAAGATTAGGGCTAACAAAAACTTTTTAGAACTGATGATAATAATCTCTTAAATAAACCTAAATTTAAAAGCTCGTCGCCGCTCCCGTAATCTTGCCATCGCCTTGTATACCTACCGGGTGATACCATTTTCCGCTCGGCAGAAGTGAATAGAACACCATCACCATCCCCTGAATTCGATTTTGCGTCCCTCGACGTGAGGCAAATCTCGCATGTCTTTTCCCTGCCCATCTTTCCCTGCCGGAGTTCCTGCGTGTCCGTGCACGTGCACCTACAGTTCCCTGCATGCATATGCCCTAGATATGAATGTGTGTGTGTCAGCTTATCACCAGACACCTATGCGTATATGTGGATATATCAGTGGCGCTTGTCGGGACCAAACTCACCATAACAATTCTAGGCTCCTCCTGATTCCATCGCAACCATATATACGCTAAAACTCCCGAGTGTATGTGGACACTTACACCCTGACTCCTGTCGTTGCTTCATCCGAAACCCTAATCCACCGATGCTCTAACTATCAGCTCTCTCCGTTGTTTCCGCTATTATCCCTAAGCGTATATACGAGTATACAGGTGCCGTTCCTTGAACCTTAACGCACCCTAAACTTTTGTGTTTATCCTAATTCCAATGCAACCCTATACATATATGCTTAAGTTAACTAGTGTATGTGAGCACATACGCTCTAAAACCCCGGCTCGATTCCTTTCAAGCAATTGCGAAATCCAAAATCTCAGCCTCTCTGTTATCTCCTTGACACGTCATGGGATCATGAGCGGGTTGAACTCTAACTCTAACTTATTACTACACGAGGAACCATAAGCCCTTGTGATTCCTATGTCGTCACCATGCCCTAAATACACCTTGACCTCTTTCCAAAAATTCCCATGTAACTCCTCTCTCACAAACGCATCCAACAGGAAGCTACCAAAAACCGAACTGTGCACCCAGTCTAAACTCCCTTCCCCTTATCTGCCAAAGGTCCCCAAGATGCTACCAACCGACACGGCCCTGTCTCCCTTCCAGGTGGCCCGGACCCCACGCGGCAGTCACTCTCTTCTCCTTTTTCCTTCTTCTCCCAATTCTCTGCTTCTCCTCTCTCTGTTCCTCCATCCATACCTGCATTGTTCACCCTTGAACACGGCAGCACAAGTCGCAGCAAGCGAAGCCAGCAGCAGCAATATTTTCACCGCGGCGAGCGTCGCCGCAGCAGCTCTAACCCTGCGTCGCCCTGGGCCCAACATCTGCTGCCGCCGGAGTCACCCATGTGCCTTGCCTCTCCGAGCTATTAATTCTTGGGCAATCTACCGCGCGCCGAGCTCCCACTGCCATTCCCGCTCAGAACCAGTCTGGCCATTATTTCTCCCTTCCATCCCCACTCCCTTCCAAGCCATGCCGTGAGCTCCATCTTCCTCCCAGCACCCAACCCGAGCTCCTACTTCACTCCCCGAGCGTTCCTTCTCTCCACCCCCTCTGCCCCTTGTTCATGATCTGAGCAGCACCGGCCAGATGGCCCCTCCACCCCATTTCGTTTTCCCCAATCGTCTTCTCTCGAGCTCATCTCCTTGCCCCGCACCTTAGTGGCGACGCCACCGCCACCGGCAGCTGATCCCCGAAACAAATCGGCCGCCGACTAGTGCTTGCCGCAGCCGCCTTAGATGCCCCGCTCCAGATGCCGCCCACCTCAACTGACGTGGCCAAGCATGATGCCGCCCGCTCGGTGAGCCCATCGCTCTGGGGCCCCTCTCTCTCTCGGCTCACCCGACGGCCAAGCTCCCGAGCCGCTCACCGCATCCCCGCCGTCGTCGGCACTACTCGCCTTGAACTCGCCGCACCCCAACTCGTCGCCGGTGAGACACCCGAGCTCCACCTCACTGTGGTCGCCAGCGCGCCGCCACCCCGCTCGGCAAAACCCATCGCCTGCCAGTCCTCACCGCCGCCCCGTTGCTTTGGTCGCCCCGCCCATCACCGTGACCTGGCTTGCCGCCGGTAAGATCATCGCCGCCGACGAGACCTCATACCACCGCCCCCTTTTCACCTCTACCCAAGGCCACTTGCCTCGGCTGCTCTCCGTCTGGTCTGGTCTGGATGTGGCCGAAGAAGGGACCCGCCTGGATTTGCCGCACCGCCAGATCCACTCGCCAACGACGAGCTTGCCCGAGCTGCCCGCATTTTCCCCAATTCCCATCGGATCCATTTATCTGGTAAGCGGCAGCGCCCAGCAGCCAACCCACCTCCCTTGGACCGTGGCACAGTTCATGGCACCGCTCCTCGCGTTGCCACTGTTGTCGGTGAGGCATCACCTCTACCCCGGCGCGTGCGTCCCCATCTACTCTCTCTCCTACGCCAACAACACCCTAACCCCCTTAATCGCACACGGTTAGCACCATGTCCCGTGCCGACATTGAGCTGCCACTGGTAAGCACAGCTTATGCCTTCTGCCCCCTCTCTAACCATCAGGCAATGACCCTTAGCACGCGCATCACCTGATTAGCCGTGAGCAGCCACTGGTAAGGGGTCCCGCAAATCAGGTTAAGAAGAAACAGAAAAGCAGGAACACGTTCTGCTGTTGAAAAGCACCTCCCCTCCTTCATTCCTCTGGAATTCGTTTAGTTCAACTGAAATTCAAATCCTAACCCATAGTACTGCTTTCATAACTTTTGAAATCGCTGTGATGCGAATCTGATTATAGTTCAAATTTAAGTAGGTTGCGCATGTCTCCCTCAGTTAGCTCCAAAATAACTGGATCCCTTTCCCTAAATCCTCAAAAGTCAAATATAAGATTTTGAGTCCAGTACTATCCTAATATCAAAATGCTCCCATTTTAAATAATACAAACATAAAGCCCTGTAGTATTTCAATATTTAATTACATGAGCAATCAACACCAAGTTCTTTCAAGTAATTGATTAAAGACTTCTAAGTACCTTGGTAAGTATGATACCACCCCTAGTTTAGCTATATCTCGAATAGCCTTATCTCGGTATTCATCCACTCAAATCAATGGATTACTTTTCCTGAAGTTTAAAACTCTTAAAGTCAAAGAAGCTAACCAGACGTGTTATGATTGCTTGAATAGATTCTCTCGACTTTTCATTTGATGTTCCTGGTTTTCACTCCGCATCGACGATTTATACAACGTCTTTCCAACGTGTAGTTCCGATGTACGACGAATCGCGCGGAGGATTCCGGATGATTAGCGTAACAGGTTCGAGCTCGATACCCAACCAGTACTGCCAGGCAAGCTCTTCTTCTTTGATCATGTTGAATCCCATGTTTGTGAAATATTTATTCTGTCTGCAAAACATGCATGCTATGTGATAGAAATCAGTATTTTATGTAGCAATAGTTACATATGATATGATAGAAACCCTAGACCGATTCCGTCCCTTGTCGCCCTAAGGACTATATATGTTCCGAAGAAAATATCGGAGACCTAGAGTTAGTCTATACTTATATACTACTTAGCCCCGCCGTAGAAGAAAATTAGGCTTTTGCAAAAATAAACGAATCCCGGAAATCTCGTATGAGAAAAACTTGGGATGGATTGCTATGACTGATGGAGGAGAAGTCACGGTATAATCCACGAGTTGGATGTTCGAAGGGGAGTTTTTGTAAAGCAAAAACAAAATGGAGATTATTTAGATCCGGGTTAGAAATGAAGGGCGAAAGCAGGAAGGAATTCTATAAGCGAGCTAAGACCCAACGTGGCACTCGCGGTCCGTGCGACGGACAAGGTGTAGAGTCTTTCTCGGATCATTTAAAGACCGAACCTACCGTGCCGCTAAACCAGGTTCACCCCGTACGCCCACATGTCCTTTATGGGAAGGACTTGGCTTTTACCCCGTCGAGTGCTAGTATCTGGACCCGCAAGCAGTAGGAAGTATGTGACTAGATGGATTAGGATCTATAGAGAACCTCCACCGCAGGGCGTAGGGAGTTGTTCGACACAAAGATGAGAATAGTCCCATTTTTGAGTCTGCGAGACAAAAGTAAAGTTGGGTAAAACATCTAGCGGGTCCAGCTCTAGTATGAAACGGGTGAAAGGTCTCGTTGTATTAGCTCTGTCAGCATACGGTGCACAGTGTGCCCAGGGCGAACTACATATTGTGGGTAAAGCCGTACAACCTCTGCAGAGTGTTAAAATCTATTCGAATAGCTACGTCATTAGTCATGGACACAATCTGGTATGGCCACACAACCCGTTAGACTATATTATCGAAAAGTGGGATATGGGTTTAAGGACGCATCTGGCTCGATGAGCATGCAGAGAGAGTTATGAGTGCCTCGTGTAATGCGATTACACAGGAGGTGTGGTTATGAGTGGGACGCCGTTCTTCCGGAGTGTAGGAACGGCTATCTAAGGAGAAATGAGTTATTATTGGACGTCGTTCTACCCGAGGGTAGGAACGGCTATCTGTTGCAGGTAAATGGCCGCTCCCTTGGCGGATGGCCGAATTGGCAGGAATGCCATTATTGACTGGCATGACTCGGCAAGGCCGAGGTTGTTTCCAAAAATATGCTTTTATCATCTACTTAATTATTACGAATGAAAACTTACTTTTCCGCACAACATAAGACATAGGTTAAAGCCTACTCTTGTTACAACTGTGCATGCATATATCTGCTAGTTCTCCTTGAGGGGGAGCTTGCGAGTACATTCAATATACTCACCTGGCTTGTTGACTTGGCCAGATAAGAAGAAGAAACGTTCTGAAAGTAACGACGTCGAATACGAAGGCTAGGGCGTTACCCCAGTTAGTTGCCTGTGTGGTTCGGCATATTGATGGGCAAGCTACCACGTGTTTCTATTCCACTGCTATTTCAATCCGGCCAATCGGCCTGGTATGTATAATTAAAGATCTTGTCGATCATTTATGTAATTAACTCGGTATTGTATGACTTTGTATCAAGTATACCGTGTGTACCGGCTACTGATCCAGGGACCGGTACAGTAAACATAGAGATTTATCCGGCCTTAAAACCGGGTATGCCACACTAGTCTCATCATTCAATACTTCGTAGCTTGCTGATGTAGATGTATCAGTTAAAATAGTATAGGAGCCAATGGTAAGCTCTAAATCATCATCATTCATCAAGGCAAACCCTAGAATTAGGAGATAGAGAAGGGAGACTGGGAAGGCTTACCTGTGAAGTTGGATGGTTCGTAGAGGTGTTGTTGGGACCAGCCAACTCAAAGAGGTATTCATGGACCCGAATGTTTTATAGGTAGGACTGAACAACTTAGAGATGTGTTAGTGGGTCCGGATAGGTCATAATTTCGTTCCAAATGGTTTGAAAAAAATTAGATTTAAGAAATTAACCATGCTACTAATCTCGTCTCATGGGAGGCTTCTAGGAGTTCCATGTGAAGGAAACAAACTGCTACACACATAAACAGATTGTGTATTACACGGATGATAAGATATGTACTAAAAAAATCATGTCGAAGATAGAGTCAACTATCAGCAAGGATCCATGAAAGTGTTTGACTTTTTAAACGAAGATAAGTAATATATAATTTGCAGCCCAGATTAAGAAAATATCAGGAGTAGTGCTAATGCTTACGAGCATAAAGACGAGCGACGTGCTCAGATCGAACTGCTTGTAAATATATGCCATTGAATCAAATAGAACAGAGGGCTCATTATGATAGAACAAGAGAATCGATTCACAACCCTTGGATATGTACCCATTGGATAGCATCGTTACAACAGAATAACGGAACAACACAACCAGATTGACAATCACATCTACAAACTCCTACATGTTGCCTCCATCTGCCGCCTTCTCCATTGCCGCTCCTTCCGACGCCGTCTCCATCTCTATTCATGAAGCCTGCATCATCAAGCAACATGGCTTCCTCACACCCTCCAACATCAGTGGCCATGAAGCCTACATCACCAACGATGATGAACAGCTACAAACCTCACGCAAGCAAGATGAAAAACCCTACAACAGCAAAGCCACTTAAACAAAAGAAAAACAAGGTGAGTTCTATACCTTAACCAAATTATGGTTTTATTAGCAATTAAATCAGAGTTTTAATCAAAGTAACATTGAATGGCCTATACACGACCAGTCAACCACTAAAAAGGCCGGGGACAAACTGAAAAACCATGATGAATCTTAGGGATGCTTACTATATCTAATTGCCTAACTAGTTCACTAGACATCCAATTGATGCTAACTAGTATGCTTGCTACATAAATATTACATGGAGAAGACAAACTTCAGCTTTTTCCACAAAATTCACTCAACCCAAGCTCGGAAGTCAATATGGGCTCATCAACTCAAGAAATACTGATCACCCGAAAATTACTCTTGTCAAGTCACATATCTCAGATGGGAATTTCTCTGAGAGCTACTTTAGCTCTCTGGTATACACTTTCTATTAACAAGCACCAACACATTACAAACGTATCATTAATAGTTCTGCACTTTCTATTAATAGGCACCAACAATAAACATTAGAGTAGTTGCTCAATTGCACTTCTGGTTTGCCATATTTCTACACACATTTAAATTTTGACATCCTGTTTTTGAATGTACAGGGTAAACCACCGATCTTACGATTGTACGTGATGAAAGCATAAGGGTAGGGGACACCCAATCATACCAAGTCAAGTCATCGGGAGTGAAAGATTTATACAAGTTCGAGCCTCCCTGAGGATGACAACCCTACGTCCTTTGTGTCTTGTATTGACCTCGAGACAGAGCACGAGGGGACAAGCTAGCCTAGATGGAATATATAACTAGCTGAGCATCAATGTCAGGAGTGCTGTCTTCCCTTCTACTTGGCTCTGAAGTCACCTCAGTTGGATCTATTTGGCTTCCTGTGCTTGTTCATGCGGATGTGGATCTCACTATCTCGATCTGTTGTCCTTGTCCTCCTCCTCTCTGCAGAGTCTTCTGGTTCCTTTTATAGAGGGTATCCCATGTTGGCACGGACTCTTCTCTGAGTAGGACTCCTGTCATCCTTAAATGTAGCGGAATTTCGACACCTGCGGACAATTTTCTTATCTTCCTAGAGTTCCTCTTGGATATGGCTGTTGCTCCGAGTATCTAGAAGATCCCTGGGATATCCTATGCTGATACAGTCATTGTATACAGTAGAGTTGCACTACTCATTATTAAGACCCCCATCAGTACGTGAAATAAGACCGTGACAAGTCAAGTAACTTAACCCAGCCAGGGAAGACGTCTCGTCCTAGTGCTTTTTCGGGCGGTTACTTAGGTCTCCAAGAAGGATGTACGTCTACTCAGTACCTGATCATCCCCGAGTCATCTACTCAGGATATTGAGCCCCCTTTGGGTGGCTCTGGGAGCCTCTGAGAAGGTCTCTCGTTCGAGTAGGAGTTATGGGTTGTTCAACAGATAATGTCCCAATCCGTGGATTGAGGACGCGTGGACCTCCAAACGGCAGGTTTTCCAAAATTTGAACTGTCATGGCGGAGATTTCGTGAAGTGGTGAAAGAATATGCTCTCTTTTTCTACACCTCTCCATGATGACATAGGAAAACTGCAACGCATTTTTTGGGGTTGTGCACCAGCCGTCCCCGTGCATGCCAAAGGTCGTTATCACCTTCCAAACTCTTGTCCTCTCGAGCGCTTCATCTTATACAAAACCTAGCTTCTTTCATCTTCTTCCTCGCTCCTACAACCTTCGACCTCATAGGAAACCAGGCAATGGGTCACAAGAAGGTTGCTGGGAAGGCCGTCGCTGCCTCCGATGATGCTCCTAGGTCGGCAATCTTGCCCTGGGCACTGTCCGAGGTGACGGCGGAGCTGCTGGAGAAGATGGAGCATGTTGAGGTGATCCCTTTGTGTTCCATGGTCGCTTGTACACTGACAGAAGGAGAGAAGATCCCCAACCCGGTCACGAATTGAGGCGTGGTCTTCTTAGACTTCTTCCGGTGTGGATTCTAATTCCTGCCATCAAGCTTATTCGTCAACCTCCTCCACTTTATGGGATTGAGCTCATCCACCTCAATCCCAACTCAATCATGATGCTGAGCATCTTCGTACACCTGTGCGAGGTGTTTCTCAGCAGGCACCCCCTCCTCGACTTCTTTAGGTACTTCTATGTGCTGAAGAGGTTGTCGAACGAGGTCGCCGGCGGCGCTAGCAGAGTACCTTGATTTCCCTTGCAAGAGGTCGTTGTCGAGGTGGCACTAGTGATGGTTCTACTACCAGCCACCCAAACCTGGAGGCATCAAGTACCGGGAGCTCACGCCGTACTCGACCTCGAACTGGTCGGAGGAGCCGCGCCTGACCACGACACTCCACACCCTCATCCTCATATTACCGAACTCAAGTTCCAGGGTCTAACGGTTTGGGACATTGCTGAAGACTTCATCAGGCGACGTTTGAGTCCCATGTGTTCAAGAGTCTCGGGTGCCTGGGAGTACTTGAACGAGGAGGACCCGTACTGAAATGGTGAGACAGGTAACCATTGCATTATGTTGTCTCAGTACTTGGGTTAGGGAAAGCACCTCATCCTTTGCTATTTCTTTCGATTGCTGTTTTTTTCTGACTCAGAGGTGATGTACCGGACGAAGCTTTTCCTTGAGACGGCTCCCCCAGAGGGTCGCTCCCACCTCCCGTTGCTGATCTTGAGAATGAATGCTAAGGCCTGGAGGGAGATCCTGTCGGTTAGTGCCTTTTACCTTCTTGTACTTTTTCTTTCCTCCGAGTAGGGCTAGGCTAAGGTAGCGATACACGGGCGTGTTACAGCGCATGGGCCGAGGAATGCCTGACCCGGAGGCTGAGATGGTGGGAGTGCGCTGCAAAGAGGAGGATGTCGAGATCCTCAGCACTGAGACCTCGCACCTGGAGCCTGCCAAAGGGAGCAGCTTGGCTACTCCGGATGTGCCTTTGACTATTCCTTCATCCTCAGCTCTCCTGGAATCATCTTCAAGGCCACCTTCCTAGGTACACTAGCTCTTCTCTCCCGATTTTCTTCTTGTGGAAGCACGACTTATGTTAAACTATGCACAGGGACAGGAAGAGAACCATGGGACAAAGCTCATCAACCCAGCCGAACAGGTCTCAATTGAGCCGGAGGTCATGGTTGATAAGGCCACCTCCTGAGTCGGAGCGGCCATGAGGGGCCTAGGTCTCACGGAGGTCAAGGTGCCGTGCCGCCTCAAGAAGAGGAGGTACGTTCCCTTTTAATTGTTTTCCTTCCTATGTTCGGGAGTTTGTTCTGATCCATTGTTTGCAAGGTGGCGGACACGCCTACAGTAGTGGTCGAGGTTGATCCCATTCTGGAGGATGACCTCTCCACCCACGAGGGAAGTCTGGCGGCAATGGAGCTGGTCATGGAGGTTGCCCAACCTCCAGCCACGGAGGCTGCTAAGCCCTCGGCCTCGGAGACCGCTGAGCCCCTGGCTTCGTAGGACGTCCAGCCCCTAATCTCAGGAACTGCTGATCCCTTGGGTTCGAAAGATGTCGAGGCCCCGACCTTGACCTCTGCTCCCGAGTTGTCTCTCTAGGTCGTGGCGCTTCTCAAGGACGGCCGTGACCCGGAGGAGTTCTTGGCACCCCTCCTGAAGGTAACAGTCCAACAAGTTTATTAGTAATGGTTTGCATTTATTGAAACTAACCTATTGTTGTTCATCTCACCTTGTTTGGGAAAACACCTTCTGCTAAGAGGTCCAGCGGCTGAGGGAGTAGTTTGGGAAGGCAGAGGCTGAGTGGGAGGCCAAGAAGGCCCGTTCAACGGAGCTGAAGGCTGAGCTGGAAGTTGAGAAGGCCCGGTCAGCTGAGCTGAAGGCCGAGCAGGAGGCCAAAAGGACTAGACGGCTAGCAAGCTGTCGGGAACCCAAGAGGCCCTATCCCGGGTGGAATCCCGGGTGTCCTTTGTCCATGACACCTTGACTTCCACCCTGGACTTGCTTGAGACCGCTCTAGGCGAGGTGGGGGTCCCAGTCTAGTGCGTGGAAGGTCCTGCTAGCTGGGTGGCCGAGATGACTAGGGCCTTTTGCGACTTCAAGCCTACGGTGGCTGACCACATCTCTTGGCAACTCTAGCAAGGCGTCCAGGAGGTTGTGGCGATGGCGCTAGTGCTCATCAAGGCCCGCCACCTGGTGGTGGACATTAGAGCCCTCCAGGATGACCTCCCGGGGGTGACTACATAGGAAACCAATCGGCTGATGGAGGTGGTGATGGGTGCGGTGCAGGCCTTTGTAGATAGGTTGGATGTACCTTGAGCTTTTTGTAATCTGCCTGTTTAATGAAAAGGATTTGTGTTTTTGATCAGCACATGAGTATCTTCTGAAATTCCCTTGTACAAGCTAGGTGGTAGGGCTTATTAGGGTCTTGGCACTGAGTGATGCCGATAACGTATGACACTTAGTACTGTTAGCTTCTCTCCTCGGCCCGCGGTCGAAGGACTTCATTGCTAATCGGGGAGTTCGGTCGGTCAACCTTAGGACTAAGTCAAGTGGGAGGCTTCGTTGCCCCCTGGCACTCGTAGACGCGATAATGAACCTTCCTTACGTCCTATGAAGTAGCAGCTTAGAAACTCCTTTCCTTGCGAAGGAAAGAAACGTAGGTACTCATGTGATACGCTATCGTTACTTCTCAGTACCTTGTACCTGTCTAGCCCCCGATTGGTTATTGGAGTTGTAAACTCCGATAGGCAGTCAAAATAAAGAATTCATTAACTGACTTAAAAAAATTAGCCTGATAGAAGAAAACAATTGTTCATGTTGCCCCCTTAGCTGCAGACCCTTCTGCAACTTCCTGTCGACCCTGTGGCACCCTTGCCCAAGCGTATCCGGGTGCGCGTGTTGGGTAGTGGTACCCGTAGCGGCTTACCGCCGGTGTGCTCATCTTACAGGTGTTAGGCTTGGAGGTGAAGAAGGATAAGAAGGCCCGGAAGGATGCGAGCAACCTTCCGGGCAATATGAACAATATTAATGTGAACTTACTCTTGGTACTTACATACAGAACTTCCAGAGTTGGTCGATGTTCCAGGAATTATTGAAGACTTGTCTATCCTCCATGGCCAACCTAAACGACCCGGGGCGAGTAGCTCGACCACTGTGTAGGGACCCTCTCATTTCGGGGATAGCTTGTTGTTGTTACTCTGGTTCTGAATAAGTCATAGAACCAAGTACCTGACTTGGAGGGTGCATTCCTGGACATTCTGGTCGTAGTAGCGCCAGAGAGATTGTTGGTATTTAGCTGATCTTAGCAACATTTGGGTCCTCTTTCCTCAATGTTGTTGAGGTCATCCTCTCTTCAGAGAGATTCGTCCTTGTTGGTGAATAACTCGACACGATTTGAGCTTTAGCTCACAAGAAATCATTGCTTCGGTCCCGTAGACTAGGAAGAAAGGTGTTTCACACCGTCGCCTGGCTGGCTGTGGTTCAGAGTGCCCATAGGACGGATGGCAACTCAGAGAACCATGCTTTGGCGTGAGCGGTTAAGCGGTCGAAGACTTGGGTCTTCATCCCTTGTAGTACGAGACCGTTACCCCGCTCGACCTGTCCATTGCTATGTGGATGAGCCATAGAAGCGACGTAGATCTTGGTGCCAAGCCCCTTGCAATTCACGACGAATGGTGCGCTTGAGAACTGAGTGTCGTTGTCGGTGATGATCCAACTCGGGACACCGAACCTTGTCATGACGCTTTTCATGATGAGCTGTTTGGCATTTTCTAAGGTGATATTCGTGACTGGCTCAGCTTCGATCCACTTGGTGAAGGTATTGATGGTGTCGAAAAAGAACTGGAAGCCCCTGAGCAATACTGGGAAGGACCCCTGAATATACAGCCCCCATGTCGCAAAAGGCCACACAAGGGTATTGTCTATAGAGCTTGAGCAGGTTGGTGAACACATCTGCTATGAAATTGGCACTGGTAGCATTGCCTAACCATCTCGCTCACATCATGAAGAGCCGTAGGCTAGTAGAAACCTTGTCTAAAGGCCTTTCCGACAAAGGTCCGGAAGGAAGTATAAGCTCCGCACACACCCCCTCAGTGGATCTTTTCGAGTAGCTGGCTACCCTGCTTCCAAGAGATGCATCATGAGCACCCCCACGACTCCTTTTGGAGTGTGATGTCCTGAGTTGGTTATAGGTCATTTGCTGATGTCGCGGACAACGTCGAGAGTCTTTCTACAAAGATCCCAGGTTGTCTTGGAGATCGTGAGGAGGTTAATCGGGAAAGATTATCAGCGAGGTAGTTATCCTTTCTCGGGATGTAGCTGACCTCGAGTCCGATGAATTTCTTTTCTACCTTCCTCACCTCCGCAAGGTAGGCTGCCATGGTCTTACCTGAGGTACTCCTTGCTAACCTAATTCACCACCAACTGTGAGTCCCCACTCACGAGTAGGCAGCGGATGCCAAGCACAGAAGCTACTTGAAGACCTACAAGCAAACCTTCATACTCATCCACGTTATTAGTGCTAGGGAAGTCAATCTATGAAGCATATTGCAGGCGTTCTCCGGTTAGGGAAGTAACGATTATCCCAGCCCCCGAGCCTTTGAGCGTGAGTGACCCATCAAAATGTAAAATCCATACCTTGACCGTGTCATTTTGGGTGTTGTGGGGTTGCTCGGGCTCTGACCACTCGGTGACAATGTCGGCGAGTGCTTGCGAATTCATAATGGTACGTAGGACGAAGCATATATCGAACTCTCCAAGTTCAATGGCCCACTTGGCAATCCTCTCGATAGCATCTCTGTTGTGGAGGATTTCGCCGAGCGGGAAGGTGGATGGTATGGTGATCTTGTGAGCCTGGAAATAGTGCTTCAACTTGCGGGAGACCGCACTACCTCAGAAAACACTTGTGCTGCACGTACTTCACTGACGGGTAAGAGGTTGCCTATCACTGATGATAAATACCACTGATGGGCGGTAAAACGATCGTCAGTAAAACCGACTACGGAGTTGGGAGAGATGATATTTACCGACGGGCTCGAGATCTGCCCGTCAGTAAAAGTAGGAGGGAGGGGCATTTTTCGGCCTCACCACTGACATGGACCTCCACTGACAGGCGCAGAGTCTCCACCCGTCAGCAAAGGTTCTACTTCCACTGACGGGTACCGAGGAGCCCGTCAGTGGAAGTTGCTTTCCGGATGGCATCTTAGGGCACACTTTTCACTGACGGGCGCCTCTGGATGCCCGTCAGCGATATGTCTGCGTATAAAACAAGGGAGGCGCCCGCAGCTGGCCAGTGTGCTCACGCCTCACACAGCCAGCTGTGAGCGCCGGAGTGCTGCTCCTCCTCCAATTGGTACTATCCCTTCTCCCCTCCTCCCCCTCTCCCTCCTAGATGTAAGAGTTCTGGATCTAGAACTCTCTTGACCCTCCCTCCACCCATTTCCCTTCTCTTTCCCCCTCCCCTCCTCCCTCCCTCCTCCTTCTTGATGTATCTAGATCTAGATCTCTCTGAAACTTCACTCTTCTCCTCCCTCCCTCCTCCTTCTAGATGTATCTAGATCTAGATCTCTCTTAAACTTCCCTCTTCTCCACCATTTTTCCCCCTCTCTCTCTTCCTAATACACTCTTCGGAAGGCTCACTCTCTCTTAAATTTTGTGTTTATTTTATTAATTTGAACTATAATCAATTAGTTTCTTGTTGTAGGGATCGATGGATTGAAGTTGGATGTACAGCAAAAGAGCAACACGGAGTTTCGTCGATACTTTGAATGAGTTTCCAGATGTGGCTGAGGAAGATCGGGAGAAAAAGGGTGCGAACAAGATGTGTTGTCCGTGTTGTGTATGCAAGAACACGATGATGGTCAGGGAGAGAGGCATGTTGCAGCTACACTTGTTGACTAAAGGTTTCATGGAAGGTTATACACGTTGGACAAGTCACGGTGAGGAAACGGAAATTTTATCTAGTCCTGAATGTTTAGAAGAAGAAGTCATACACGAAGACGCAGAAGAAGATGAAGACCATATTTCTGAATGTAGGGATGACTTGACGGGAGAGGCGGGAAGCAATTTGGCTGAAATATTGAGGGACAGTCACATGGCAGACCAGGTGGTCGAAGACCCCGAGGATGAAAGAGAGGTCGCAAAGTTTGCGAAACTGATGGAAGACTCGACAAAACCGCTATATCACAGCTGCGATCCTGAGCACACGCGTCTATCAGTCATGCTAGAACTTCTAAGGATCAAAGCAGCCCACAACTGTCCGGACGCAAGCTTCGATAAGACACTGGCTTACCTTGCGATGGTTTTTCCAAAGGAGAACGTGTTGCCTACGAGCACCGAGGAAGCCAAGAAGGTGGTCTGCCTCCTTGGATTGGATGTAGAGAGACTCCATATTTGTCGGAATGACTGCATTATTTATCGCAAGGAGTATACAGAGCTGCACAAATGTCCGGTGTGCAACACATCTCGATATAAGCAGGGCAGAAACCAAGACGATGACGAGGAAGAAGTGATGAGTGGTGCCCCTGTAAAGGTTGTATGGTACCTTCCAGTCCTCCCCTGTTTAAAGCATTTATTCGATAACAAGAAGGAGGCAAAGCTGCTGCGTTGGCACGAAGAGGGGCGAAGAAAGGACGGGGTTTTGAGACACCCAGCTGATGCTTGTCAGTGGAGGGCAATCGATGCCGAATACCCAGATTTCGGTAGTGATCCGAGGAATATCAGGTTCGGTAGGAGTACGGACGGAATAAATCCATTCGGTAACATGAGCAGCAGACACAGCATATGGCCCGTTGTTCTTTGGATCTATAACCTCCCTCCATGGTTGTGCATGAAGCGGAAGTACATGCACCTGTCTATTCTCATTCAAGGGCCAAAACAACCTGGAATGGATCTTAACGTGTATCAACAACTACTGAAGGACAAACTAGCTACGCTGTGGGGAAGAAGGGGCTCAGGTTTGGGACGCGGACAGAGAAGAGTTCTTCACTCTGAAAGGCCTGTTGTTCACAACGGTGCAAGATTATCCCACGTACAGGAATAATGCGTGTCAGCGCACCAAAGGATACGAAGCATGTGTTAAGTGCATGGAAGAAACGACGAGTGTTTTCTTAGAGGCTCTAGAAAAATCATGTTCATGGGACACCGAAGGTGGCTGACCATGAATGACCCATGGAGAGAGGGCACGGAAAGGTTCGACGGAACAAAAGAAATCCGTTCAAAGCCTCGCCAGAAGACCGGACAAGAAATCTATGATCTCTTGAATGAAATGGATGAAGTTGAGCCAGGAAAAGGAAAGAAACAACCGCCGGTAAAGGGCATCTGGAAAAGAAAATCTGTTTTCTGATAATTGCCTTACTGGCCTCACCTAGATACACGTCACAGCATTGATGTAATGCATGTCGAGAAAAATGTCTGCGACAGCTTGCTTGGTCTCTTGCTCAACATTCCGGACAAGACAAAAGATGGGTCAAAGGCACGAGCAGATATGCAACACATGAATATAAGACCTGAGCTGTGGGCAACCAGAGAAACGACCAAGACGGGGAAGAATGGTATCAGAGTCAAGACCAGCTATCATGCTGCCTGCTACACTATGAGTAGAGATGAGCTCCATAGCCTTTGTGAATGCCTCCATGGTGTCAAAGTTTCTTCAAGTTACTCCGCAAACATCCGAAAACTTGTTGACATGAAGACTCACCGACTGATTGGCATAAAGTCTCATGACTGCCACGTGATGATCGCACAGATATTGCCTGTCGCAATTAGAGGTATCATGGAGCTAGGTGTCCGCAAGACGATCACGGACCTTTATAACTTCTTCAACACTATCTGTCAGAAGTCAATCACGGTGCAACGCTGCCTGAAACTGAAGGCCGAGATCACGGTCATACTATATGAACTTGAGATGTATTTCCCTCTAGCATTCTTCAATGTTATGGTACATCTTATGATCCATATCATCCTGGAGATACTAGACCTTGGTCCCGTGTTTTTGCACAACATGTACCCATTTGAAAGGTACAACGGGGTTATCAAGCGCTACGTTCGTAACAGAGCGCATTCAAAAGGTAGCATCATCCAAGGCTATGCTACAGAAGAGGGAGTTGAGTTCTGCACGGATTACATGCGCGATCAAAAACCTATAGGTGTTCCAGTTTCGTGGCACACAGGCAGGCTTGACGGTAAAGGTGCGATCGGGCATAAAAATTTACATGTGTATCGATCGGAAAGATCAGATGACTACAACAGAGCACATTTCATGGTGCTGCAACACTTGGCTATGGTACGGCCTTATATTCAGATCCACATGAAACAGTTGCGTGAAGCGAATTCGAGAAAGGGCACAGTTGCGCTCACGAAAGAGCATAACGCAAAGTTCTCCGGGTGGCTAAAGAACTACTGGTATGAAAGGGAGCCGTCAAATGGGGAAGAAGAAACCGTCTGAATGTTGTCACAAGAACTTGATAGCAAAGTCGTGACGTGGCAATCGTATGATATCAACGGATACACGTTCTATACTAAGGCTCAAGACCGGCACAGTACGTACCAGAACTGCGGTGTAACGCAGAAGTCTAGAACTGGTCATGAGGGCAAGAAGTGTAGGTACTACGGCGTGATCGAAGAGATCTGGGAACTTGACTACACCGTGACCAAGATCCCGATGCTTCGTGTCAGATAGGCGAAAGACGTCAGAATCGAAGATATGAACACCAGTACCATGGTTATACCTCCACCGATCCCTATGGAGTCACGACAAGTCACATCAATCAATCATAAAGATGAGCCATGGGTATTAGCCAAACAACTCGCCCAAGTCTTCTACATAACTGACCCAAAGAATAAGAAGCGTGTTGTCGTGAGGAAAGGGAAAAGGAGTATTGTCGGAGTCGATGGTGTAGTTGACGAATAGGACTACGACCAATTCGACGATCCGGACACAGAAGAAGAAGATGTCGATGATCGAACGAGCAAAAGGCGCAAAGGTACTTAGGATGTGTGTCCCTACATAAGACGTAGTCACATCGAAGGACTGACGTATACCAGCAAGAAGATCAAAACTACTACTGAGAAGCGTGTCGAAGACGACGAAACCTAGCTTTTCTTGTTTTACACCGTAGAAGATTAGTAAATGCCATAGGTCTTATAAAGTTTTGCTGTTTACCCTTGTTTTGTGTATGTTCAGAGTTTTCAGTTTGTAATGGTACATGCACGTACGGCTGTTATCTCCAGCCTGATGATCTTCATTTGTTAAACAAGAATTGATCAGAGAATTTGAGGGTTTTAGAAACAAGGTAAACAAATATTTATCATAAAGCTTGTTACTTTGTGTGAAGTTTTACTCTCTCTTTTAAGAAATGAGCTAAGAAATACTACATTCGCTTAAAAATAGATAATGTTTTACAAAACATGCCTTCAACTTTTCTAATTTTGACTACTAATAGGTTAAAAAAATATTAAGATCGGTGAGATATGAGTAATATCATTAGAAATGGGCTTCCATGACGTTCTAGGAGCGTCTAGCAGGGCTTTGCGTCTGTGCTTGCATGGGAGACGAAGCAAAAAACCATGCGCGCACGCAAGAAAGGCCTATCTCCAACACACGTAAGAAAGATAAAATAAATATGCAAAAGACAAATTCACCATATGGAAAAGATAAAATAATCTAGTACTATACACCCTATACCCTATAAAGAGGAATTCACCACATAAACCCTATATATCAAACCTAAAATAACTTTCACTGACAGGCAACCTAATAAGTGCCCGTTAGTGGAGTAGGTAGCTCAAAACCCTAAATCAACTTCACTGACGGGCCACTACATCGCAGCCGTCAGTGGAGAGTGACTTTCACTGACAGGCGACTTAATACGTGCCGTCAGTGGAGATTGACCTGGACTTCCACTGACGGGCCCTCTATGTGCCCGTCAGTGATAGTGCCACACTACTTAACTGGGACTTTGCGAAATTTTTAATCATACGTCTCGCGCGTTCTTTCAAACCAACAGCGAGCACCGAGCCCTAGCCCCGCCGCCAGGCTGCCGCACCACCGCCCGAGCTCCCATCTGCGCCACCGTCGCCGCCACCGCTCGTTTCCCCCGTTGGTGCCGCTCATTCCTCCTCCCTCGCCGCCGCCGACCGCGCGCTGCCGCCCCGAGCCCCCAAGCACCTCCCGAGCACCGCTGTTGGCCTCATCGTCCCCAAGCACCTCCCCGAGCACTGCCGCCGTCAGCATCTTCCTCCCCGAGCACCGCCTCGTTTGCCGGTCGCGTTGCTCAGCTGCACCCGATGCCGCCTCTGTCCACTGCCACTGCCGGCCATGCCCTCTTCTTCCCCGAGCACCTCCCCGAGCCCTAGCCACCACCGTCTAGGTATGCTCTCTTCTTCCCCCTTCCATCTCCTTATCTCTGATTTAGGGTTTTTTCCCTGTAGCTCAATGCGATGGCATTCCTGTGGTTGTTTGGTTGCTCGTGCTGATCCCATGTAGGGGTGTTCATGCTGTGCTCTAGCGTACTGGCTTCCTGTGCTTGTTTGGTTGCTGTTACTTCCATCCTGAACTGAGAAATGATTACTTGTTGCTTTCATGCACTGATATGTGATGCGTACTTTGTGTGCTTGTGGATTTTGATCCTAGAATTTTTGTGCTATATTGGATGGAGCAGCTCATGTTAGCAAATTTTTGCCGAATTCCAGCATTAGCGGCATAGGTGTCAGGTTCTCCCAAAATGCACAAACAAGATCCATCTGTTTGCTATGTGTATCCTTGAAAAGGGGTCTCCATCTAGATATTTGTATGGTTCATGTATGTAGACTCAAGTTTGTTCCATGTCTAATTCATATGTCGGGTACATCTAGCCATGAAAGCATGATTCTTCTTATCAATCGGATTATTAAACAGGAAGAACAGATACAACTATGGTCTGATTTATTTCCTAATATGCTATGATAAGTATTAATCAATGCATTTTAGTTTTCTATAGTTCTTGTGTATGTATAGGGAGCAATAATGCTTGATGGGTTCTATCATGAGTTACCCAGAGTTAGCATGTTAGATTGTACATTGGTCTGAATAATTAGTTAATCAGGAGTTATTTTACAAAACGGAGCTATTCTACTTGTTCTTTTCATGGATCCGGTCATGTGCATTTCTTAATTTTAAAACTGAGGGAGTGTGTTCTTAGTGGACTGTAGTACACACTTAACAAATTTGTTGATTGAGGGAGTGTGTTGCGTAGGATGAAAGTACAGATTGGCAAATTGTTAGATGACAATTTCTCATTTCATCTGAGCTGTTTGTTGCTGCGTTTGAATTATCTCATGTGCTTGTGGAATATTCACCCTTGTTGAAGTCCAGTTTTCCTAACTCCTATGTAATTAGCATCTAAAGAAATTCTTTCGAACAGCTACGATTAATCAGCAATACATTTTTGTGCTTGTGTACAACATACATGATCTTGCTAACATGAATTTGATAAGACTTGATTCAACAGTAGCTGTTTTTGACTTATTCTGCACAATTGTTGAGCTTAAAGTTATTCTAGTCTATGCGTTGCCTTATTCTCATTTTATTTTTCTGAGTCAAAATCCTACTGCATAAATGTTAATAGTTGTTTTATATTTTTATTTTTTAAGTTTCTTAATCGGAATGGACTCGTCGTCAACCCGGGAACTAGCCTGCGTAGATGATGACGCCCTGCCCCGAACTGATCAAACAGCCCCTGAGCCGGCCAGTGTAGCTGCTGTCGAGCCAGCCAGTGTAGCTGCCGTCGAGCGTGTAGATGCCGTCGAGCCGGCCAGCGTACCTTCAGCACCAGCACCCCCCTCGGCGCGAGATGAAGAGAGTGCGTCTGGCATGTCTGACGATTCTCGGTCTAGTGAGTCGGGATCGGAAGAAGAGGCGGCGCCCGAGCAAGCACCATCGAAGCCGAAGAGACGGTACAACCCTAGAGGAGGGAACCAGCTGACGAATGAGACATTCGTGGTCACTCGAGTCGGCGTAATAGGTGTTCCTGCAAGTCCGGAGAAGGCTGCGAGGTCGTTCAGCAACACCTGCGGGTGCATTGTCCGTGAGCATGTCAGGATCACATGCTGGGACTTCAAGAAAATGACCGACGCCCAGAAAAAGGTCATGTTCGATAAGCTGTGGGATAAGTACGCCATCCCAGAGGCTGACAAGGAAAGAGTGCGGAGGAAAGCCGACAGCATCATATGTGCTGCGCTAAGGACATGGCGATATGAAGCAGTGAAGCTGCTAGACGCCGATTTCAAAACTGCAGTTAAAACTAAATGGCTGAAGATAGAACTCGAACACTGGGAGGAGTTCGTTGCTGACAAGAAGAGTGACGTATTCAAGGAGAAGAGTCGCCGGGGGAAGGAGCTGCACGCGAAGAACAAATTCCCCCACCACCTTGGCAGCCGAGGTGTTCCAGGGAAGAGACCGATATGGGGCAAAGAGGACGCCGTGCTGATAGCGGCTGGCAAACCGGTTCCTTTTGTCGATATCGAGCAGGAACGTGCAAGATTTGGATGAGGGCACACACAGTTTCTGACCCAGCTACTGGGTCACCAATTATCACGGACCCCGAGCTTCAGGCGGTTTCCGAACGTCTGGTATAATCTAAATGCAATCTCTTCTTGAAATATACTATTGTGCTTCCATTACGCTAACGGCCCGTACCTTGTGCTGTTTCCCTTGCAGAGGCAGCTGTCCCAGCAACCTAAGAGCTCCCAGGAGTCCATCCAGAGTGAGAGGTGGGAAGACCATCTCTCGAAGGCTCTAGGAACGAGGGAGAAGACAGGGCGTGTCCGAGGGATCGGGAGCGGGGCTATATAGGACGAAGTCTTTCCTCAAGACCGCGAGGCTGCCCGCCAGAGGAGGAGAGGATGGCAAACATCTCTTCTGCAAGAGATGATAAGGGCAGCCCAGGAGGCTGGCAAGCTGGCGGTGCAAGAATTTTTTTAGAGTCCAGAGGCTACGACGCCCCGCGATGCATCTCGTCCACCTGTGCATCCTCACGAACATCAGGGCTCCTATCCTGCTGGATGGAGTAGCTGCGCCTCAGCTTCCGACGTTGCCCCCGAGTCGCCAAGTCCCGTCGAAGACATCGCTGTAAGCTTCGTCGCCACCTTGAATCACTTGTATGAGGGCTCTAATTCACAGCATAGTGCGGATAACAATGGGTACCTTTATTATGCAGGGGCCTACAAAATGCCACCTCACTATCCCTTTGCCTGGCGTGAAGAAGACGGTTGCACATGGCTTAGTATTCCCAACAGTAGGGGGCGCGACATGCCACAACGTTGCTATACCTTCCCACATGGCGAGGGTGCAGGTGGACCGCGTCGTCGCCGAGTTCAGTGACGTCGCAGTCCCTGTCGCCCCTGAAGAGGATGTCACGACAGCTAGGAGACTGCAAGGGGTACTACATCCTGTGGCCGAAGAGCCAGATAACTATCCTCGGGGTGTCCTCTCCTAGTACGTCAACCATCCCCCCTCTCCATCAATCGGAGCCGGCCCGTCTCCGCTCGGCCTGTGTAGTATGCCGGTTTCATTCGATGATCGGGACGATGATCTTGCCGGGCATCAACACACGACGATCCTTCCGTCCCAGGAGGAGGAGCAATCCAAGACGGACTCACCGCCCCGTGAAAGGTGCTCCAAGCATCACCATGACCCGAAGGCAGCAGGAAAAAAGGTCTTATCTCCAAGCACGTTCAATGCCGCAGTGGGTGAAGCGTTGACGGGAGGCAAGAGGGCCTCGTCTCCTGAGCCGAAGAGGAAAAGAAAAAGACCACACAGACGGGGCTGGCACCGCTACGAAGGAGGGAAGAAAGGAGAGCAAGAAAAGGCCTTATCCTTCCAGGCATCTGCCGAAACTGCCAAGAAGCCTCGACGATTAGTGTACGAGGCAGGTGAGCCCTTGCTCCCAGATGATGAGGTGCAGAGGTTGCCCGCACAGATGAAACTTCTCCATCACACAATCATGATGAGGTCACGGAATCGGGATGATATGAGCTACACTTTAAGGTCGAGGTGCCAAAAGATTACGGTTTCTTGCTGGACAGACAGCATAACACTTTCGACATCAATTTTGAAGATATCTTTAATTTGTTCAACCTCTTCCGGTCGACACTATGCTCGTCAGGCTGTGGGCGCTTCACCAAGCCCAAGAGTCTAGGCATCTGCCCAACTGCGCTTTTGGAATAATGGATCCGGTCATCATGAACGACTACTATATACGAGAAGCGAAGCCGATCCTAATAAATTTCCTCACTGAGTCATTGATATACCATAAGGACAAAGACTACGTACTCATGTCCTACAACCCCCCGTAAGTTACTTACTACCGTCCCTAGTTTGCTTTTCTTAAGCATGTATCCCAGTCTGTTTATATTCTTTCGTTACCTTTTATGCAGCGACCACTAGATCCTCATTGTCATCCACAAGCCTTCCAGAATGATATACTATTTTGATTCCCAAAGAAGTGACAAACGGACTACTCAGAAATTAAGAAAGTTCTAGAAGCCGCCTTTTGGGAATACAACTTGCGAGAGGGAGGAGCAGAAAGCAAGAGCAAGAAGCTAATCCACAAATTTAACTTCCCTTGCAGGCAACAGCCGGAAGGTAGTGTGACGTGTGGGTACTACGTCTACGCTCACATAGACGCGTTTGTCATATCCCACAACCCGCAATGGAGTCAAGATCAATTCAATAATTTCATACACGACCTGGCCGACGATAAATACGACTGGAGGAAGGACTTTGCCCGTATCCAGAAGACCTCGCGTACGTCATCAATAACGAAGTCATTCGGCCAAGCGGTGATTTCTACGCGGGACTCTAATTACCCGCTTACCGCCGCACTGGAAGTACTAGCCAAACGTCATAGACGTAGATTAGTAGGGCTAGTGAGAATAAACATTGTTAAATCATTTGTTTGTCATTTTAATTCGTTGTAAACTTGCTTTTATATGTGTACTTAATATTTGTGATATTAAATGCTTAATATTTGTGATATTAATTGCTACATATGTTTCATATTGTCTATTCAGATATGTTTAAAAAAATTTATAAAAATACTTCCACTGACGGGCAACATATACCTACCCGTCAGTGGAAAGTGTCATCACTGACGGGCGTAAATTAAGGGCCTGTCAGTGGAAGTGCTGTCAAGATGCTGCCCGGTAGCGCTGTAAGTATTTCACTGACGGTCAGGTTGAACCCGTCAGTGAAAGTTCATCTGTACTGACGGGCAGTCCGCCCGTCAGTGAAAGTGGAACTTCCACTAACAGGAGGTTACTGACGGGCCCCGAGACCCATCAGCGATGGCCTTTTTGCGCCCGTCAGTGTTGGTATTTCCTGAGGTAGTGCCGTCAGCACTATGTAAGCTATTTTTACACCTGTGGGTAGCACTCCTTTGGTCAATGAAGGACTTCACTGACATAGTAAACTGGGCATTGTCTCTTTTCCTGCTTGCCGGATTCTTCTCATTCCACCACCAAGACTTCGCTTCGGCCCGCAGTCCGGCCGCTATATAAAGCAAGAGTTCCTCCTTTGGTCAGGAGCAACTAGCACAGGGGAGATGAAAGATACATTTTGAGGTCCTGGAATGCCTCTTCTGACTCCTCTGACCATCTAAACTTGTCGTGCTGGCGTAAAAGTTAAAAAAGGGAAGCCCCCAGTCTCCGAGACGGGAGATAAAATAACTGAGTGCCACCATGCACCCGGTTAACTTCTGAACTTCTCGTACTGACCTGGGAGACTGCATGTCCGTGATTGCCTGGATCTTCTTGGGTTTTCCTCCATTCCTCGGTGTGACACCAGGAATCCGAGAGTAGCTTTCCCGCATCAACTCCAAACGCCCATTTCTCTGGGTTGACCATAATCTTGTTTTTGCGTAGATTGGTGAAAGTCTCGAATAGGTCTGAGAGAAGGTCATCTTTATTTTTTGATTTTATGACGAGGTCATCGACATAAGCCTTGATGTTTCGCCTGATCTGGTCATAGAGAGCGAACTGCTTCCCGTGCTGATACGTACGACAGTGTTTTTCAATCCAAAAGGCATCTTTGTATAACAGAATACACCGAATAGAGTCGGAAAGGAGGTTTTCTCCTCATCTTTAGGACACATACTTATCTGGTGTGTAACACCCATCCTAATATATAAATGGATTTTTATTTTGCCTCATGCATACATGGCATTATCCATGCACAAACCTTGCATAAACTTGAGTGTTAAATAGTTAGGTTTTATAGAATATGTACATATCTCATTTCGAAAACCCAAACTTTGCAAATTCTTCTTCTCTGCGCTTCATCCGGAGGCTTGGTCCGGAACCTCCGGATGCAACCTCCGAGTGACCCGGAAATTTCCGGGTGGTCTCCGAGTCAAATTCCGGGTGAGTCCAGAGAAGGTTTTGGGTGAGTCGGTCAGTCGGAGGCTTACCTCGGAACCTCCGAGTTCAACCTTCGGGTTGTCCGGATTCCGGGTGGATTCCGAGTCAATTTCCGAGAGGGTCCAGAGAGCAAGTTGGAGATCCCCGGTGCCACCGGAGGTCCAATTCGGAGCCTCCGGGATGAGCATCCGGGTGAGTTCCGAGTTGATTTCCGGGTGAGTCCAGTAGGGTTTGGCCGTGGTTTTATCAAGGCCGGAGGTCCCATCCGAAACCTCCGGGTGCTACGTCCGGGTTACCCGGATTCCGAGTCGTTCTCCGGATTGTTTTCCGGGTGAGCACCCGGCTGTCAGATCTGAGCTGCCACGTTGCCCACCACCGTTTGGGGGCGTGGGCGGTGGTGCTTGCGTGGAGGACCCGCCGGGGGTCCCTATAAAAGGGCACCAACGGCCCCTCTTACCTCTTTTTCTCCTACCCCATCCATTTTTCCCTCGTTTTCTTCTCCTCCCGAGCTCCTCTTCTCCGGCCGACGTCCTCTTCTCCAACGCCGGCTGCAGCTCCGGCGAGCTCGAGCCGTCGCTCCGGTGAGCAAGCTCCTTCCCTCTCCCTTCCTCTTCCTGCATTCCCATTTTCCCCTCACCTCTCTTCCTTTTTCCTCTTTCTCAGATCAAGCTGAGCTCCAACAGCAGCCATTTCGGGTCATCCGGAATTCATTCCGGGCCATCCGGAATCCTTTCCGGGTTGCACTACTTCAGCAAGAAGAAGAGCAGGATAGAGGTAGAGAAGGGGGTGAAGCTAGCCATTAGGGTTGAGGGCAGAGTAGCTGTTGCTTCATTTTCAACCCTTGAGTGTTTGTTCTCAAGAGGTATATAGTTCATCTTTGAACAAGTTTATATTTTCCAAACCTTATAAAATGTTCTATTGTTTAGTTTCATCTCAATGTTCCATTGAGTTAGTACAAATAACCAACATTTTATTGTATAAAGGTAATCCCTCAATTGTATTGGTATTCAAACCAATTATTGTTAACCCTAATATTAACTTAAACTCAATGAGTCATGCATATAACTACTAGGATAACTACTTTAACTCCTTAAATTTAACATGAGGCATGTTTTATCGCAAAACCCTAGCATCCACTAAATATTGTAGCATTTCATGTCTAGCATCTCCATCATGCATACATGCTGGAAACTCATTTCTTTTATCACTTCCTTTCCGGTGTCTCGTGTTGCTTGCGACAGAGCCCGAAGAGGAAGAACTGCAAACCGTTGAGCTCACCCAAGTCTCCGAATCCTACGACGAAGGCAAGCAGAGCTTGTTGCATTCTTACTTTTCGTAATTACGTATGTGGGTGAATGTTTGTTTCAACTGTATATTGAAATTGAGTTCACTAGCATGCGTAGGGTGTATCGTCGCACTGAGAACGTCCTTATCGCCCTTTCAACTAAAATTGCTTAAGTGAGTTGAGAGAGCCGAGGGCGTACACAATGGATACGGTTGGTGTTAATTGAAGTGTTGATGTGACCCAGGGGTTTGGTGATTAGAGTTTGAGATTGGTCACCACACCAACCGCATGCCGGCGTGTTACTTCCCTGTCACGCGTGGACGTTACCGAGAATCGAGGCTGGGGTATGTTTGAGGTAAGTCTCGATATCACTTGGAGCTTTGCAACCTCCAAGGGAAATGCACTCGTCATATCCAGGGTGATCGATTGCCGGTAACGATCCGAGAGATTGATTGACATTAATGTGAGATGGATTGATGGTCCTCGAGGACGTTAGCGGAATCGATGCTGAGATATGATTGAGGTAAGTCTCGATATCACTTGGAGCTTTGCAACCTCCAAGGGAAATGCACTCATCATTTCCAGGGTGATCGTACTGCCGGCAACGGTCCGAGAGGTTGATTGAATTTAATGGGTGTGGGCTACCCCGGTGTGATATTCCAATTATCTCGATTACTCTGTATTCATTTGAATCCTGAAGTTCCTTTTGATTCTACCATTTATAATTATGCTATGAACTAGGTTACTATCTTGGTTATGTATTACTTCGATGGAAGCGCATCATGTTTAATTCCTGTAGTAGTGAGCATGTGTAGGACATGGAATCAAGCACGAATAAGTCTTGCGAGTACTTTTGTACTCACCTAGGATATTCCTAGACTTTTGCAGGTGAGCCAACCGTTGCGGAGTTTTGTGATGAAGTTTAGTCCGAATGGTTTCCTTGGTCCGCGTTCGACTCGTGGGAATGGTTTGGCTGTTATGCAGTGGTTGATGCACCACTACGGGGCTTTTGTTTGTTTTCCGCTGCATTGTAAATGTTCCAGTCTCAACTAAATTTATGGTTATCGCCGACTGAAGTATCTGTAAAGTTCACCAAGTGGACAACTAGTTTTAATATCGTATCGTAGTGCTTTGTTGTGGTATACGAGTTGTTATTCAGGCTGCCCATATGCAATGCGTGTATGATATGAAGTGTGTGGGCATGCCGTGGAGAGTTACCGTTGTTCCCCTTTTTACTATGTCAAGCAGGAATCGGTTGAGTGACCCGCTGGCTGAGATGTTGTGCTGGCCAGGCAGGGTGTGGGTGTGTTCTATCGGGCTTTCGAGCGACCCACTAGCCTCCGGGCTAGGTTAGGGTGTGGGTAGAATCGCCGGGCTCCTCCGACCTTGCTTTGCGTGGTAGAATCTGGGAACGGCTCTAAACCTCCACCGGGTCAGGGAATTGTATGTGGTTCTGGAAAGTTTAGTCGCTTCCGGCCGGCTTGCGTTGATTAGGTGTCGGATCACTCTGCCTCGGTGTGTACGGCGCAGGTACACGTGCCACCAGGTCGACTGGTCCTTCGGCCCTTGGCGACCACATCGTTCCCCTAACCATATGTAATTCCCGGGTCCGTGACATGGTGGTAGCCAAAGTACACGTCGAAAAGGCTTAGATAATCACATCCAGATGTGGAGTCTACTATCTGATCTATTCTAGGTAGAGCAAAAACATCTTTCAGGCAGGCTTTGTTGAGGTCTGTGAGATCCACGCACATGCGCCACTTCCTTGCCTTTTTGACCATGACAGGTTTAGCCAGCCACTCAAGGTGCTCAACTTCTCGAATGAACCATGCCTTCAAGAGCTTCTCGATCTCCACCTTAATGGCTTCTTTCCAGTCGAGAGTGAACCGCTGGAGCTTCTGCTTGATAGGCTTAGCGTCGGAGCAGACAACCAGCCGGTGCTCGATCACTGGGGATGTCGGACGATTGCCATACGAACACATCTGCATTTGCCTGGAGGAAGGTGATGAGCTCGAGTTCCTATTTCTGGCTTAGCCTGGAGCAAATCCGGATGGTCTTCGATGGCTCCGCTAGGTCCAGAGGAATGGTCTTGACTTCGTCGTGGGATTTCACGCCACCTTGGGTCTTGATTTCTTGGTGTCCTTATCGGTTTGGTGCTGCTCGACCATGTCTAGGCTATGCTTGTCATAGTGTAGGCCTGTCTAGGTGTAGCCTCGAACCGGGATGACACACTTGGGCATTGGGATCTTTATGCACTGGTAAGCATAATGCGCGGTAGCCATGAACTTGGTGAGAGTTGGTCATCCTAAGATGGCGTTGTAAACCATCTCAAAATCGACCACGTCGAACAGAACCTTTTCTATTCGGAAAATTTCTAGCTTTCCAAAGACCACGGGAAGCATGATCTGGCCAATCGGAGTGGTCGAGGACCCGGGCATTATGTCGTGGAAAGATTGGGGTACCGGCTTGATAACAGAGCGAGGGACCTAGATTGCGTCGAGCGCACTGGTGAAGAGGGTGTTCAAAGAACTCGCTCCATTCAAGAGTACCCGAGAAACCTTGTAGTTTTTGATGGTCGGCTCGACCACGACCACGAAGTTTTCAAGATAGTCAGTCTGCCCAAACGAGATTTCAACATTTGACCATCTAACCTCCTAGCGGCTATGAGGGATTGTGACTAGCACCTCTTGGGTCACCGTTTTAAACTGCCTCTTGGAGTCGTATGAGGTAGAGCCCCTGAACATGTGGTTGACCATCCTTCCTTCATCTTGAAAAGGCATTTGGTCTAAGTCGTCATTAGAACTAGAGTCGCGGCTATGGCTCGTGACCTGTGGAGCCTTTCCCTGGAGTTTCTCGGCCTCGACCTTGACGTGTTTTTTGAACACTCGGCATTGAAGAAGGTCGTGGCTATCAGTCTGTTGGAAATCGCACTAGGTCTTGTTGGCACGCTTGGCGGTAGCCGGTTGCTTGCCTTGCTCTGGGGTGGCCTGGGGCGCTTGTCAGGAAGGTCTACCGTGAGTTTCCCAGTCTTGGTTCTCTTCTTATTGCTTCCCTTGGAGGGCTTCTTTTTGTATTTGTTCTTCGATGAGTCACCATTGAATCTGGGTTGGGGACGATGCACACCCCGCTCCCGGTCCTTGATGAATGAAAGGGCTTCCTCAGTAGGATGGTGTTGCAGACTTTGCTGAAGCATTGGATGAACTCGTTCAAAGTCTCTTCCTCAAGATGTCATTCTTCTTGCCAGGACGAACATACGTGCCCTGGAAGATTCCCTGAACAGGCTGCAGAGTTGCTCCCATGAGTGGATCTTTCTCGGTTATAGGTTAGTTTGCCACATCCCGAGCGGCCCCCTGAGAATGATGGGAAGATAGTTGTTCATGACCTTCTCATTTCTTCCGGCGGCTTTGCTAGCTGCAGTGTAAATCTGCAAGAACTCAACTGGATTAGTAGTCCTGTCGTACTTCTCTATTGCCCCGGATTTAAACCGAGATGGCCATCAGACCCTCCCGAGCTATGGCGAGAAGGCCTGGCACCCGTTGATGGCTCCCCGAGTGGATATAGGCAACCCCCTAGCTAGGGTAGGGGACCAACCACGACCCCTATAGTGATGTCGGGAAGTCATCCAACTAGGTGTCTGGTCCAGTGAGGTCTTTGGGCACCTCCGCTAGTTGATGACCTCTCGTAGGTCCGAGATGGGGTGGTTATGGATCAGTCATTTTCTGAAGCGGCGTCGAGACTGATTGTCCTCCTAGGAGATCTGGTTCCGGGGATGTCATCCTTCTCGATCTAACTCATCACAGGAAGGTTAGGATCGAGCCCTACCCCCAGTGGAACTGCTGGCTGCGGCTGCTAGATATGAAGACTCGGCGTGAACTTGGGCTTCTAGGAGGACGTCCTCCATGTCGCCCACTTAATACCTTCGGGAGTAGTTCGATCCGTGATATCCGTGATAGGAGGGTACCGGAGCTGATGCTGGACTTCGGAAAGCCACTGAGCAGTCTTAGAGTTGAAGAGCCTGGCACTCTGTTGGAGGCAGGGAGTGCCTAGACCTGGCCTCCCAGGAACTTGCGTGTGATCCCACGACGTCCTTGGCTGCTGAGGTCGACGTTGGTTGCCAGCAATCAAATTTGGATCCACCACGCCATCACTTTGAATGGGGTTAGGCGAGGTTCCATTCCAGTCCCTGATAGCAAGAACTTTTCGGGGGTATGCTCCGCTAGAAGTGGAGTCTAGATCCATCATGGATCTACGATCGGAGAGAATCTCCAGAAAGTTGCATCGGCCATGTGGGTGGCCGGAGATTGCCGGGGACAATCTTGACATAAAGCTTACGTTGCTTACGCGAATCTTGGCGATCGGGCCATTCTAGCTTGATACCGTAGGTCTTGGCATACTTGTCTATTTTAATGACTTGTGTCGTTGTCAGACCCTTCATCAGGGGAGAGGTCACCTAGATCAACCCGGTCGATCATCGGCTCCTGGTCGGACAATGGAGCAAAGTTGTCATAGAACCCATCGTCCGAGAAGCCAGATTTCAACATGGTCCTTGGTGGAGTCAACGATGACGTCGATGAAGACTTGATGACATTGGCTAAAGGGGTCCCCATGGTCGGCGCTAGCTATCGACGATTGGTAAATCGCCAATCTTACGATTGTACGTGATGAAAGTATGAGGGTGGTGGACACCCAGTCATGCCAAGTCAAGTTGTTGGGAGTCAAGGATTTATACAGGCTCAGGTCTCCCTGAGGATAACAACCCTACATCATGTGTGTCTTGTATTGATCTCGAGATAGAGTATAAGGGGAAAAGCTAGCCTAGATGGGATCTATAACTAGCCGGGAGTCGATATCGGGGGTGCTGTCTTCCCTTCTAGTTGGCTCGAAAGTCTCCTCAGGTGGATCTGTTTTACTTCATGTGCTTGTTCATGTGGATATGGATCTCGTTGTCTCGATCTGTTTTCATTGTTCTCCCCTCTCTGTAGGGCCTTCTAGTTCCTTTTATAGAGTATAACTCCTATCCCGTGTTGGGCACAGACTCTTCTCCGAGTAGGACTCTTATCATCCTTTAACACACTACAGCAGAACAAGTCACCACTGACGGTCCCAAACACCCTCTACTGATGGACAGGGGGCCCGTCACCCTGGAAATGTCAGTGGAGGGGGCCACTCCACTGACGGGCGGACGGACCGTCAGTAGTGTTTGTTACTACTGACAGGCGCATAGGGACCGTCAGAGGAGACCCCCATCGGAGGCACTTGGTTCTATCACTACTAACGGGCGCGTCATAATAGCCCGTCAGTAGAGGTCGTACTCCACTGACGGGCTCTCCGTAAGTGCCCGTCAGTAGAGATATGTATTCCTGCCAACCGAAAAGGCTGTGTTAACTCATAATCACATTTAAATTATTCATAATAATAGGCTATAGCGCATTACATTATTCCTAATCACAGGCTAAACCAACTATTCATTCACAGAGTCAAATCTCTTAATCGCATAACACATTTGTAATCACATAACGGTTAGCACTTAAGACATTTATAATGACATATATAGTATGTACACTCCAACGACGGTCACAACTATGAAAAAATTGTTCTTCAATTACAGAAACAACGATTCTATTGATGCCCGCTTAAGTTTGGCTTCGGAAATTGGGGGCCGGCGTAGAATTCACCCATCGGATTGATGACTTCAAGGTTGATGAGTCTGGCGAAGACTTTTTGGATGCGAGCAAAGTCCTGTCGCCAGTCGTACATCTGACTTCCCAGCTCGCTCCAAGTCTTCAGTTCTTTCATATCTTTCCAATGCTTGTTCTTGTACCGGACAAAGAGGTCCATATGGGCGCAGGTGTAGTACCCACATGTCGCGCTATTTTCCGACTGAACTCTGCAAGGGATCTTGTAATGGTGTACCATTTTTGTCGCTTTTACATGTATTTTAGTATGCCCCGAGAACTTGGTTCTGAAGAAAGCTGTATCCAGAATCTTAGTTATATTGGTGAAGTCCGCTGTCTTTTTCGATGACGAGTCAAAGTAAAAAGCCTTGGCCCAGCTTGGAACGATCACAATTAGGACCCAGTGGTCGCTGCGTAAATGTGAACAAATGAACGTAAGCAGGCGGAGATACGTACGTAAAAAACAAAAAAAAAGACTCCACGGTGCTAAGTTTAGGACTTACAGAGGGTTATAGGGGGCTAGTATGTACTCCTTGTCCTTATGAACCACAAATGCATACGACAAGTATTCTTCAAGAAATCCTCGATCGTCCGGGGTCCCGGCATAGCCTTCGTTCATGCATATCGGATCGACTATGCCAATATTGGAGTCCTGAAGACGTCTGCACTCTTGGGCTTGGTAGAGAGCCCATAGCCTGATCATCGTGGTGTCGAGCCTATAGAGGTTGTACATGTTGAATAGGTCTTCAAAGTTGATGTCGAAGGTGTCTTGGTCATTTTGCATGAAGAAATTGTATTCCCTTGGCACTTTCACCTTCCAATATTGGCAGAATGTATCAGGATCTCTGGACATCTTCAGGTAATCTTCATGCAGCGTCTTTGTTGGATCGACGGCTTCCCGACAGAGGGGGGGGTGAATGTCGGATACAAATTTTTCTTCAAACTCAAATACAGATAGCAATTGAGATACTACTGTAAATGACAAAGAGGATGCAGCGAAAAAACCCTAGAAAGTCATTGACGATGTGGAGCTCGTCGTTAGCTTTAAAACGAGTACAAGATCACTGAAAACGGAGTTCGGATGCAAAAGTTACGGCCAAAACAGTGAAGCTGATCAGTCAGGAAAATGCACATCCGGACATTCCGGACATTTTACTCCGGATACTCCGAGGTCCGGAGATTCCAGGGTTTTCCGGACACTCCGGGGTCCGGAGATTCCAGGGTTTGTCCGGATACTCCGGGGTATGGCCCGAGAGCACTGAAAATTTCCTCTCGGGATGATGTCCGGAGACTCCGGGGTTGGCCCAGACACTCCGGATGTGTATTTTGAAGCACTCAAAATACACACCCGGACATTCCGGGTATTCTAGTACGGAATCTCCGGGTGTAGTTCAGAACTTCGAAAATCCCTGTTTTTCGTTGGAACTTTTGTCTCGGTTTGAAATCCGTCCAACCAAAAAGGATGAAACTTTGCAGAAGAGACTAGGGATGCCTTGTGACTATGAATCAAGAGTTGATCCTCATAAAGAAGTCTCAAGGCATGAGCTTTAACATGATCTACCTAGAACACCTCAAAAGTTGGACGAAAACAAAATCTTTGATTTCTTGTTGCTCGTGAGGGTTTTTGATCTCAAATCAACAGGATGATCTCTCACATATCACAGCAACCTATTCCATCTATTAAATCACGAAGATTAGCCCCCAAGCAAGTCAATTGCAAAACCCCAATTCTTTCTTCTCTTGCAAGCAAACTCAACACATGAGAAAAGGGATTGATTTCTTGAATATGCTAGGATGGAATCGAATAGGACGTGATTACTCCATCACTAACTTGCCATATCAAGAATCAACTCACAAGAAAAGCAAGAAAACGAAAATCAAAAAGATTCAAAAGGGAGAAAGGCTCAAGAACACATAGGAATTGAGGAAATCTTTTTGTATTGAATTTTCGTGGGTTTTCTTTGGAGTTCACAAGCCTCTCATCTAGGCAAAGCACTTCACCAAGTGCAGCTCTCACAAGCTAATCAAAAAGGGTTAAGGGTTAAGAAAACCCTCATCATCTATTTATAGTGGGGAGAGACAACCCCCTCTTCTACTCTTGGGCCTCATGCCCTAATGGGCCTAACTACCTAGCACGCATCCCAAAGCGTCTAAATAGCTTAGCCACCTTTCGATTTTTCTTCCACCCTAAGCTACCAACCCTAAACCGCTTCCAGCCGCCGCCGCAGTTTCTTGGTTGAGCTTCGGTGGTTTCCGCGTTTTTACCAAAACGCCCTCGCACTGACTTGATCCTTACGCCTCGTCTCCACCCGCTTTCTTGTCGTCCGTATACATGCTTTTAAGCCGCACAATGTCGTCGCCACCTCCTTGACCGCATCTCAGCCCTCCAAGCTATCATACCGGTCCATATGGCTGAACCATCGCCGCACCCAACTTGCACCTGCACACAATAGACCAAGCAAAGCGTTGCGAGCACAAGTTTTCCACTTGACCCAAGTCAGTCGAGAAAAATCTTTTATCCACTCAATTTTTTCTTGAGATAAATTGAGAAACTCAATCAAACAATTACATTGCAAATAATTCCAACCTGAATTCATGCAACAAAATATTCAACTCCTCATAAGATGGCAAGATATTCATCACAACTATTGTCAAAGTCAACACATGACTCACAATCTCCCCCTTGATGAATATATTGCCAACACTTCTCAATCAATCAATTTGGAGTTGGTTTAAAGATTTAAAAGCAATCGAGTTGCAAGAATTCAAACTTGGCCAAAAGAAAGAGACAGCAAACACCGGGCCAAGTGTATGTGAACAAGAGTAAGATCCAAACTGTGAGTGAAGACTTAACATATGCGAAGAAACTCCCCCTCACTCCTATAATCCATATATCTATGATCTACTCCAGAAAATGCGAAATCCATCCAAAGGTATGATTGATATGACTATTTCTCCCCCTTTGGCATTATAATCATCAAGGATAAGCATGTATGCATGGAAATTTTGATTTTTCAGTTTTAGCGAGCTTTGAAGATTATCCAGAATGAGACACAAAAGTGCTAAAACGCCACAGAGGTGCTCACCAAACCATAAGAAGACATGTAGATCAAGAAGAGCAGCTAGCGTATCAAGTTCTCAGCATATTAAAGAGTTCACTAGTGATGAGCTCCAGACTAGGTAACCACAATTGCAATGACTCTAAACATGAGTGAAGTATGACAACCTAGCGCTAAGTCATGACTAGGAGGATAACCGATCAAGATTAGGACCAAAATACTCTACCACATGCTGAATTAAGTAATCACATGATTAAATGGATTAGGCACAACCAAAATACAACCCCCTGCACGAGGAAGTATCTTGAGTGATTCATCCTGACTTTTTCACATTGAGTCCACATGATTATTTGGACTAGCCACAACCAAAGTACTACCTCCTGCACGAGCAAGTACCTTGAGTGATTCATCCCTATTTGAGCATTTTTCACATTAGCATATGATAGATTTCAAGCATGTAGAGCAAAAACTAGTGACTTTTGATGACAATAAGCATTCTCCGACCCGAGCCACAAAAGCCTAGGCATGTTAAGCCACTAGCAGTCCTAATCAAGATTACCATGAAGTCCTATCTTTGAACAGTCATACACAAAGATCATAGTTGCAATACAAGAGTCATGAGCAGATTCAAAAGCAGAGGATTCCCTAGTAGGCAACTCATCAGTAGATCAAAGATTTAAAATCAAGTTGTTGTCCAATTAAGCTAACAGCACAGATTCTTGAGAACACATATCAAAATATGGTGAAATGAGCTAGACAATCAGAATATGGCATATAGCGAGCTTGTAGAACTCATTGTTTCATCAAGGATAATAGACAAAGCTCGTGAACATGTAAAGTGCACATGATATATCACAAATGATGCAAAATACACTATGGTACACTATGATACACAGTGAGAAGACTCCCCCTCAAACCAACCCATGGGGATGAACAATTCCCAACTCCCCTCTAAGTGCACAGAATCGTGTGGGATCTAATGGCTTGGTAAAGATATCCGCGAGCTGATTTTCAGAATCAACAAACTGAAGCACTACATCACCCTTTTCAACATGGTCTCTCAGGAAATGAAACCGCACATCTATATGCTTAGTCCTAGAATGCTGCACTGGGTTCTTAGCAATGTTAATAGCACTAGTGTTATCACAGAAAAGTGGAACACTATCAAAAGACAACCCAAAATCCTGCAAAGTCGAAATCATCCAAAGAATCTGACTACAGCAACTAGCGGCAGCAACATACTTAGCTTCAGCAGTAGATTGTGCAACAGAAGATTGTTTTCTAGAAGACCATGAAACAAGAGAGGTGCCAAGAAAATGACAAGTGCCAGAAGTACTCTTGCGGTCTATCTTACACCCGGCAAAGTCTGAATCAGAAAAGCCCCGAATCCCAAGAACAGAAGAGCATGAATACCAAAGTCCATACTCAGGGGATGATCGAAGGTACCTCATGATGCGCTTCACAGCTTGCCGGTGGGAGTCTCCCGGTGAGGCTTGAAACCTCGCACATAGGCAAACAGCGAACTGGATGTCCGGTCTTGTTGCTGTCAAGTAGAGGAGGGAGCCGATCATGCTCCTGAACTCCTTCTGGTCCACCACCTCTTCTTCTTCATCAGGACCAAGTGACGTTGCAGTAGACATCGGGGTATTGATTGGCTTAGCATCGCTCATCCCGAACTTCTTCAATAGATCCTTTGTGTACTTGGCCTGATGGACAAAGGTGCCCTCCTTCGTCTGCTTGATTTGTAACCCCAAGAAGTATTGGAGCTCACCCATCATGGACATCTCAAATTCCCTGCTCATCATCTCAGAAAACTTGGACACAAGAGCATTAGAGGAGCCACCAAAGATTATATCATCCACATAGATTTGTGCTATCAGAAGGTCATTGCCACGCCTAAGAAGAAACAAGGTTTTGTCTACCCTCCCCATTTCAAAACCATTTTGAATCAAAAAGCTCTTAAATCTATCATACCAAGCTCTAGGAGCTTGCTTAAGACCATAGAGAGCCTTGGATAGTTTGAACACATGGTTAGGGTATTTAGGGTTCTCAAATCCTGGAGGTTGTTTAACATAGACTTCTTCTTCAATGAAACCATTAAGAAATGCACTTTTCACATTCATTTGATAAAGCTTGAACTTCTTAGAAGCTGAAAACGCAAGCAAAATACGTATAGCCTCCAAGCGAGCTACCGGTACAAAGGTCTCATCAAAATCAAAGCCCTCAATTTGACTAAACCCTTGGGCTACGAGTCTAGCCTTGTTGCGAACAACAATGCCATCCTCACTTTGCTTGTTCTTGAATGATATTGTGACCAAGTGGAGGCTCTACAAGCGTCCAAACCTTATTTCTCTCAAAATTTTCTAACTCCTCATGCATGGCATTGACCCAACTATCATCAGAAAGTGCATGACATATATCTTTGGGCTCAAAAGATGCAACAAAAGCTGAATGCGTAAGTTCTGAGGAAGGAATGGACCTGGAGCGAGTTACACGCTCAGAAATGTCACCAATGATCTGCGCTGGAGGATGATCCTTCTGGAGGCGTTGTGGACCCCCGAGCTCATCTGGAACTCGAGTAGAAGTAGCCTCGGCAGCCTCTACCTCAGCTGAAGAAGGGGTAGGAAGCTGAGCTGCCGGTGAAGAAGGTGCCACCGCCGATGAAGAAGTCGTCGGGGCTGGACCCTCAGCTACTGTAGAAGAGGTCACGGGAGGACCAACAGCTGCCGCCTGAGAAGTGGGGGCACGGCCCACACCACTCTCAAGGTCCTCTTCATCCTGGAAGATCGACTCGGACTCCTGTGAAACACCTGAAATCTCGGGTCTAGCAGAGCTAGCCTCATCAAAAGTCACATCACAGGACTCCACAATGGTGTTAGTCTCAAGATTAAGCACTCGATATCCTTTCGAATGTCCAGGGTATCCAAGCATGATACCATCAGAAGTACGCGACTCGAACTTGTCGAGAAGGCCCTTCTTCAGGATAAAACATTTACAACCAAAAACCCCAAGATGGGACACATTTGTCTTCTTCCCAAACATAAGCTCATAAGATGTCACGTGCAGAGAAGAACGCAGAAAAACTCGATTTGACACATAGCAAGCGGTGTTGACGGCCTCGGCCCAATACCGTCGCGATGTGCCATACTCATCAAGCATTGTTCTTGCCATTTCAACTAAAGTCCTATTCTTCCTCTCAACAACACCATTCTGCTGAGGGGTGCGTGGAGTGGAGAATTGGTGCTCAACACCACGATCAGCAAGAAACTCTGCGAAAGAAGCATTCTTGAACTCTAATCCATTATCACTGCGAATTCCCTTCAAAGAACCAGGAAAGAGATTCAAGAGCTTGAAAGCCAAATCTCGAAAGAACTCAAATGCCTCAGATTTGTGCTCCATGAAAAACACCCAAGAGAACCGAGAATAGTCATCAACAATGACAAGAACATACCACTTCCCACCCGCCGATCGAACCCGAGCTGGACCTACAGTGTCCATGTGTAAAAACTGAGCGGGTCCATCGGTCTTCACCTGATTGACAGGTGGATGAGACGCGGCAACTTGTTTGCCATGACGACACGGGGCGCATACCAAGTCGTTGACTGGTTTTAGTTTGGGCAAACCTCTCAAAAGGTCAAGGCTGCCAACTCTAGTCAAGTGGTCAAAACCAACATGCCCCAAACGCCGGTGCCAAAGTTGAAACACTGAAGAACTAGTTGCAAGAAAGCATCTAGACTCAGAAGAACTAAACTCAGCAGCAAAAACTCTACCGGGACGAGAAATACCAAAAGCAAGTGCACCCGAAGAGTCAAGAACACGACATCCATTCTTCTTAAAACACGCCTCATAATCATCATCAATGAGCTGTGAAACAGAAATGAGGTTGTATTTCAGTTTACTCACAAGGGCAACATCTTTGAGAATGTTGTTGTTGTTGACTCGCACTGTGCCCTTGTGTGTCACACGTCCACGGGAGTCATCTCCAAAAGTGATGTACTCATCACCGGACGTCTTGTTGAGGGAGGTGAACCATTTTGAGCTTCCGGTCATGTGACGTGAACACCCGGAATCAACGAGCCACATGTTCACCAACCCTCGCCGGCCAACCTACACAAAAGACCGAAATCGAGTGGACTCAGTACTGGGGTTAGTAAGCAAGGATTTTCGAATCCAGTACTGAGTCACTCGCTGAACAGGCACAGAAGATCGTGAGTGATTAGTATGCAATGCAACACCTTGAGCAACTCTACGACCCTGAACTAGACCCCGCCGCGGAGGAATGTCACGCACCGGAGCACGTGAACCACCTCCAAAAGGACGGCGAGAAAACTCTAAGCGACCTAAACCCTGTCGCCTGCTAGAGCCACCAGAAACCACAACATGTTGAGGCCTCGTGTGTGTCTTAGGAGCACTCAACGCATTGTTGCGTCGTTGAATACCCCTAAGGGCACGAACACGATCACGACGCTCCTCCTTGAGACGTCGAAAGCAGAACTCAACTAGGTGACCATCCTTATGACAATGAGTGCATTGGTATTTTACCCTATGCGAGGTAGCACCAACTGAAACTGAAGCACTCTTGTCCTTAAGCGGTGAATCTAGATAACCACCTGACTTAAACACTATTCCCCTCTTCCCCTGAGCTATTGCAATCAAGCCTCTACCAAGAGAACCAATGGGATGAGGAGGATGATTCTTATTTTCTTCCACATGATTAAAACCTAGACCTTTGCCTGAGCTAACTCTAGACTTGTCTAAGATCATGTTGAGTTCTTTTCTACCTCCAGAAAATCTCTCCAAAGTTTTCTTGAGGTAGTCAACTTCCCTAAGCAAAGAAGCACATGTAAGACAAGCTCCTGAGGCTGACACTCTAACAGCTTTCTCATATTTTTCTTTGTATGCTCCTAGTTCAAGTTTTAGAGACTCACAAGACACACAAGTAATGCTACATGTTTCAGCTACTGTTTTCTTAAACCTCTCTCTAAATGCAGCATGCATAGCAGAAACATCATTCTCAAGCTCATGGCAAAATGTGCAAGTAGAGGAAATAGCATGAGAAACATCAACAGGTAGCTTAGAAGCGGTAGCATTAGCCAAAGTGAGTTTTCTGTAAAGCTCAGAGATGTGTCTTCCTAGGTCCTGATTTTCTTCAACTAGTTCAGAGCATTTATCACACACTGGTCTTCTCATTTCAAGCACAGATTGATTCAATTCTTTATTTATACCTTCCAAATACTTGCATCTTAAACATGAGGAAGATTCTTGAGTGCTCTTAGAACTAATGCTAGCAAGTTGATTCTTAGCATTCTTGAGTTCATTAGCATGAAATGAGTGAGCAATGCAACCAGCAAGATAAACAGTTTTAAGCTTGGCTAGATTGTCCTTATAAACCATAAACTCCTGGATGACAAATATATGCAACATGAAACCTAGAGCGAAGCACAATGTCATCTCATTCAACTCATTCAGAGGTGCTAAGCTAGAGGAACATCCTAGAGATCCACAAGAAGGCAAACTAGCATGTGAAGTCTTAAGCATGTCAATTTTTTTCTTCAGAGAGTTTAAGTCATCATCCTTAGAAGTGCAAAAGGAGCAAGGGCTCGACTTAAGTTTATCAATTTCAATCATGGATGATTTGAGCAATTCACTTACACTAGCATGTGCATCTTTAGCTTCAAGAAATTCTTTGTGTAACACATCACAACTAGCACACTCATCATCACTACTTTTCAGTTTAGCAATTTCTAGTGTAAGAGAATTAACTTTCTTAGTTAGATCTTTAGATTTCTTGATTGAAGCAAACAAGGCATCATTTTGCACATCAAACATATCAAGCAGTTTATCATGCCTAACACTGAGCTCATCAAAAGTGCAACTTACATCGCTTTCAAGATCTTCATCGTCGCTCTCTTTTTCAGATCTCGCCATGAAGCACATGCCGGTGAAGCCATGTTCGACCTTCTTCTTCCCTTTCTTCTTGTGCTTGGGTGGCTCCGGTTCATCCTCGCTTGAAGAAGAGGAAGATGAAGAAGAGTTGGAGCTGCTGTCGCTATCTCCAAAAGCGGCGAGAGCTCGACGAAGATTCTTCTCCGCCTCACGCATCTTGGGCCTTGATCCAAAGTTGTTCCTTCTCTTGTCCTGAAACTTAGAAGCAAACTTGTTTCTCTCTTTAGGATTAGGACACTCGGATCGAATGTGGCCTTTCTCACCACATCCATAGCAAGTAATGTCCGAGGATTTCCTTCTCCTATTTCTCACATTCTTGTATGCCCTAGAGAAGCGTTTTGCAAATAACGCGAGCTCATCCTCGGGAAGAGATTCAAGCTGATCATCAGACAGAGAAGATAAGGCTGCAAGAGACAGTCCAGAAGAAGAAATCATGCAAGTGTCAAAGTTGACACTAGGAGACACTATCCCCGATGGATCCGAGGAAGTGTTCCCAACAAGAGCCAAAGTCTTGGACTTAGAGCCATTTCTGTTCTCCGAAGTGATCTCATGAGTGGAGAGCTTGGAGAACAGGTGATCGAGTGTGAGAGTGGCAAGATTGGCAGACTCTTGGATGGCAATCTTCCGCACTTCAAAAGCGGGCTCTAATGTGTTCAACACATGCCTAGCCATCTCTGAGTCAGAATACCTCACTCCCACACTCCTGAGCTTGTTCACAATCCTTTCAAATCTCTCAAAAAGCTCAGAAATCGATTCCCCAGAGCGTTGCTCAAAACGATTGTATTCAACTTTGTATTGATCCGCTCGAGCAATCTTGACTTGATCGGACCCCTCATGGTAGGTGATCAGGGTCGACCAAATCTTGTGAGCGGTATCAAGATGAGCAACACGCTCATGCTCCTTTCTATCCAAACCAGAAAGCAAATAGTTGATGGCCTTGCAATTGTTTTCAACATCGGCCTGATTTGCATCCGTCACTTGTGCAGGAACAGCAAAGTCCGTTTCAATGATTTTCCAAATAGCAAACCCCTCTGACTGGATAAAGATTCTCATTCGATTTTTCCAGAACTCCCAGTCCGTCCCATTGAAGACAGGAGGACGAGTCGAGTATCCGTGGGAAGCCATGGCTCGCAACGCCGGTCAAAGCTTATAGAGAAGCGAGACCGGGCTCTGATACCACTTGTTGGATCGATGGCTTCCCGACAGAGGGGGGGTGAATGTCGGATACAAATTTTTCTTCAAACTCAAATACAGATAGCAATTGAGATACTACTGTAAATGACAAAGAAGATGCAGCGAAAAAACCCTAGAAAGTCATTGACGATGTGGAGCTCGTCATTACCTTTAAAACGAGTACAAGATCACTGAAAACGGAGTTCGGATGCAAAAGTTACGGCCAAAACAGTGAAGCTGATCAGTCAGGAAAATGCACATCCGGACATTCCGGACATTTTACTCCGGATACTCCGAGGTCCGGAGATTCCGGGGTTTTCCGGACACTCCGGGGTCCGGAGATTCCGGGGTTTGTCCGGATACTCCGGGGTATGGCCCGAGAGCACTGAAAATTTCCTCTCGGGATGATGTCCGGAGACTCCGGGGTTGGCCCAGACACTCCGGATGTGTATTTTGAAGCACTCAAAATACACACCCGGACATTCCGGGTATTCTAGTACGGAATCTCCGGGTGTAGTTCAGAACTTCGAAAATCCCTGTTTTTCGTTGGAACTTTTGTCTCGGTTTGAAATCCGTCCAACCAAAAAGGATGAAACTTTGCAGAAGAGACTAGGGATGCCTTGTGACTATGAATCAAGAGTTGATCCTCATAAAGAAGTCTCAAGGCATGAGCTTTAACATGATCTACCTAGAACACCTCAAAAGTTGGACGAAAACAAAATCTTTGATTTCTTGTTGCTCGTGAGGGTTTTTGATCTCAAATCAACAGGATGATCTCTCACATATCACAGCAACCTATTCCATCTATTAAATCACGAAGATTAGCCCCCAAGCAAGTCAATTGCAAAACCCCAATTCTTTCTTCTCTTGCAAGCAAACTCAACACATGAGAAAAGGGATTGATTTCTTGAATATGCTAGGATGGAATCGAATAGGACGTGATTACTCCATCACTAACTTGCCATATCAAGAATCAACTCACAAGAAAAGCAAGAAAACGAAAATCAAAAAGATTCAAAAGGGAGAAAGGCTCAAGAACACATAGGAATTGAGGAAATCTTTTTGTATTGAATTTTCGTGGGTTTTCTTTGGAGTTCACAAGCCTCTCATCTAGGCAAAGCACTTCACCAAGTGCAGCTCTCACAAGCTAATCAAAAAGGGTTAAGGGTTAAGAAAACCCTCATCATCTATTTATAGTGGGTAGAGACAACCCCCTCTTCTACTCTTGGGCCTCATGCCCTAATGGGCCTAACTACCTAGCACGCATCCCAAAGCGTCTAAATAGCTTAGCCACCTTTCGATTTTTCTTCCACCCTAAGCTACCAACCCTAAACCGCTTCCAGCCGCCGCCGCAGTTTCTTGGTTGAGCTTCGGTGGTTTCCACGTTTTTACCAAAACGCCCTCGCACTGAGTTGATCCTTACGTCTCGTCTCCACCCGCTTTCTTGTCGTCCGTATATATGCTTTTAAGCCGCACGATGTCGTCGCCACCTCCTTGACCGCATCTCAGCCCTCCAAGCTATCATACCGGTCCATATGGCTGAACCATCGCCGCACCCAACTTGCACCTGCACACAATAGACCAAGCAAAGCGTTGCGAGCACAAGTTTTCCACTTGACCCAAGTCAGTCGAGAAAAATCTTTTATCCACTCAATTTTTCCTTGAGACAAATTGAGAAACTCAATCAAACAATTACATTGCAAATAATTCCAACCTGAATTCATGCAACCAAATATTCAACTCCTCATAAGATGGCAAGATATTCATCACAACTATTGTCAAAGTCAACACATGACTCACAGTCTTCATGTCCTCCGACAGATTATCCAGCTCATCCTGTGGGAGCATGTCCTCACGTGGTAAGTAAAATTCTCGCCAGAGACTCTTGGTCCGTGTAGATAATTTGGATAACGATGTTGAGAAGGATAAGGATTTCTGCCTCTACTCCTTTCTTTCCTTCTCGCCGGTGCCGGCCCGTCTCTTTTTACTTTTCCTCCTCTGCTGTACCGGCTCCGGGCTCTTGCCTGCCGCCAACGCTGCTTCCAGCGTCCCAGCTAGTGTGGCGGGAGAGAAAATTTTCCCCCTCCGTTGATCCAGAGGGTCGCCTTGAACCTCGGAGGGCCTTTCCGACACTTCCGGGGACCGCAAAATCGGTGACATGTGCTGGTCCCCGACAAGATGATCCTCCAGGTCTTTAAAGGACGAAGGTGATTGGCTGAGCCCCAGCAGAGATCGTCCGATTGATGGAGAGGGGTTGTTGGACGAGGGGCCCGTGCGAGGAGAGGCCGCCGCGGTTATAGTAATCTGGCTCTTCGGCCACTGGATGAAGCAGTTTTTGCACTGCCCTAGCTTCGTCAGCTCCTCTTCGGGGGGGGACAGGGACTAACACATCACTGTAGTCGTTGAGGACGAGGTCCACCTGCACCTTCGCATGGTGCTCCCGCATAGGAACACAGTGCAGGACTGCCCCCTCCGGCGTTGGGAAAACCTGGCCGTGCGCCACCAGGACCTTCATGCCAGGAATCTGCACCGTGAGTGTGCATCTAGTGGCTTCCTGCGAAACAGAGGATAGACGTGCCGTCCGCACTGGAGTCAGGACAATGAGATCAGCTCTTACTATAACGACTCGTTTAGCGGACGAGACTTACGGTGATGCTATCGATGGGATTCACCGAGTAGGGGCCGCCGTCCGAGGTGGATGCGCAGTTACTCCATCCTGCAGGCTGGTTAACGGGAAGCACGCTCTGCTGGCCTTGCGCTGCGGCCACTTGCATACGTAACCACGTCTGCTCGGCAATCTCCCGCATTTGCTCCCGCAGATTGTCCATAAACTCCTGGCTGTCTCTCCGGGGGCGGCGGCTCCCCTCGGGGTTTCGGGGAAATACCTTGGTTTCTACCCCTCTTGAATCTGGACGTGTTGCACGTGGGACACTTGTACAGCTTCTCGTGCTCCTTGCGGTAAATAAAGCAGTCATTCGGACACGCATAGAACCTCTGCACCTCTAACCCAAGAGGGCAGACAACCTTCTTGGCTTCTTCGGTGCTCGTAAGCAGCAAGTTGATTTTCAGAAAAACTTTTGCAAGAAAAGCCAATGTCTCATCGAAGCCTTCGTCCGGACAGTTGTGGGCTGCTTTGATCCTTAGAAGTTTCAGCGTGACTGACAGACGCGTGTGTTCTGGATCGGAACCGGTATACAACGGGGTTTGCGAGTTTTCAACTAGTCTCGTGAACTTAGCAGCCTCTCTTTCATCTTCAGGATCTAGCACCACCTGCTCCACCATATGAACGTCCTGCACCATATCGGCCAAATTATTTTCCGTTTCTTCTTCGCCGTCAGGTTCGATACTCCCCTCGTCTTCTTCGTCATCTCCGTGTTCGGCATCTTGCTGTAACACCTGATCTTCCTCCTCGCCGTGACACGTCCAACGTGTATAGCCTGACATGAAACCCTTAAACACCAGGTGTACCGTCACCCTCCCTCTCGTATCGAACATTACCAAATTTTTGCAATCGCGACACGGACAACAAATCTTCGTGCCACCTTTTCTCCTCATACCTCGCTCGGCGACATCAAGAAACTTGTTCAAAGCCATAGCCCAACTCTCTGTCGCCCGGTTGTCGTACATCCAACTACGATCCATCGATCAAGACCTACGACACGAAACTAATCAGTTCGACGAAAAAGAACAAAACACTAGGCCTCAGCTCGATGACCGAAAATCACATAGCAACTATCGTCTCGGCTCGATGGCCGGCAATCACATCAAATACATATACAAAATGAAAAGAAACTTTTGTATCTCATTCATCCAAAGAGGGCATTATTACCAAGCGCTAGCGATCTTTTAGGCGAGGGAATGGAACTCCGGGGAGGAAAGAGAGATCTATGGAGAGATTAGTGTGAGGAGGAGGGAGAGATAAAATATCTTTTGGGTTGGAGAGAGAGATTTAGGAGGTGGTGAAGAAAAGAGAGGGTTTGAGAAGGAAATAGATCTAGATCTAGATCTAGAGATCTTTTGGAGGGGGAGGAAGAGAGCTAGAAAGGAGGGGAGGAGGAGGATTGGGGAGAGGGGGCTGTTTGTGGGCGGGAGGGGGGGCAGCGGCGGCGGCAGCAGCACTTGGGGCGGCGGCGGCGCTCGCTGCTGGCCACTAGGCGCGCAAGCACTGGCCAGCAGCGAGAGCAGACTTAAAATATATAGGCAGGTTACCACTGACGGACACCTATAAGGAGCCCGTCAGTGGTTCAGCACGCCGGTCGACTGCGTCCTGGACAAAACAACGCTGACGGACAAGAAAGGCGCCCGTCAGTGAACACAAATCATCGCTGACGGTCGGGTAAAAGACGCCCGTCAGTGATAATATACGTCAGATGTGGCACCGTTGGTGCATCTCCACTGACGGGCGGCCAGGCTGCCCGTCAATGGATACTGATCCTTCACTGACGGTCCCGGAGGACCAGCCCGTCAGTGATAGTTGGGCGTCATTAGTACTGCCCTCGTTTCATCTCTACTGGCGGGCCTTTTCTCTGCCCGTCAGTGGAGGTCCTCGCGTCCCACTTAGCTAGCTTCTCTGCTGACGGGCTTTTAGTCGTCCGTCGGCGGTGATAGCCTCCAACGACGGTCCGATTTGGACCCGTCAGTAGAGGTGGTGCAGGAGAGGGTCAAGCTGCAGTAGTGACAGGGGGATAACCTTCCTTATTTAAAGGGTATCCAAACACCTGTGGACAGTTTCCTTATCTTCGTAGATTTCCTCTTGGATACAGTTGTTGCTCCAGGTATCTTGAAGATCCCTGGGATATCGTATATGGATACAGTCATCGTATACAGTAGATTGTACTATTAATCGTCAGAGCAAAACATACCACTTATGCAAATACTGGACTGAAGACAAAGCACGTAGAGTGGACAACATTGATGACATGACAGAATTTGGAGTGGGAAAAGTACAAACAGTACTTGTTGTTTCTTCCATCGTTTAAATTACTTCCTTGGTGTTCTTAATAGGTAATTTATCTATCAATGCTAACAAACTGAAAGTTTCACATCTATATCAGATTTTTCATGACATCTTGCGGCCTTCTAGGCCAAATAAACCATGTAAATCTGTATCACTATCCTGGGATAAGGATAAGCCTTAAGACAGATTTTGTGGTAATGTATTATGGTATCGTACCACAATTCATGAAGCACCTATACTGACCATCTTACATCTTATTCTTCATACCATGAAGATCAATGGCAAGCTTGACCGACTTTCAACAAATAGAGATTCTAGAAAGGTTTGGGAGCATCGACGTGGTCATCGACGAAATTCTCTATCTGGTCAAAGATACACGTGTATCCTTGGGAAAACTTATTTTAGATTTCAATGTAAGTATCATTAATTTATTGTGAGATTTCATGGCATTATATGTTCTAGACCATTAATAAGCTATTGTGCAGGATGCTCGGTTTGGGATATTTCGCTTACCAGAACAAAGGACCAGACAAACAACACTAAGCCAACCTTCCACCGTGACTTGTCACGAGAGTTAGAGGTAAGTGTGGATACTGATGTAGTTGAAATTAGTATAAATTCATTAGTTGATCTAACTGCTACACCCTCTATATTATATTGCAGTGCGAGTGACAACAATATGGTTACACACAGAAGCAAGAAAAGCAGAAATTGCAGTACCAATTTGATGATAATGAATCATCAATCGATGGGCGTGTGTGAGGCCCAAAACGGAGGAAAACTACATCCTCCTTTGATAAGAAAGACGATTTCCTCTTATATGATAAACCGAAGAGCATGGTAGAAAAGGCAAAGGTGGAAAAGGTCTGCACTGCACCAAAAAAGGTATGCACCGAGCCAGAAAGGGAAGAGGAGGAGTTCGTGGACTACATAAACTCCTCACCATATGAGAAAGCTTCGATTCACATTGAAGATGTTGTTGTACTTCCAAAGCACCTATAGTGCCTCATAAATGACCACTTGCTAGAAGATGAAGACAAATACTTGGAAGATGAAGCAAGTGCATACAAAAACGTTTACATTTGTTTATAGATCAAAATGCTAGATACTAACTATCTTGTTCTTATGTGCAAATTTAGGTCATGGATATTTTCACTCAACACCTGAGCCCTAATAACCCCAAATACATAAGGGAGGACAGATGCATCTTCATTGAAAGGTCATTGAACATCAAGCTGCTAGAGAGGGATGGCAAACAACAAGGAGAATCAAGGAGTTTCGTCAAGGCTATTTTGGCACAACAAGGAGAATCAACTACCTTAGTCATGAAATGGTAAACATACTATCCTATGTAAACTAATAGCTTGTATATCTATCTATGTCAAAGATTAACAATCGTTTGATACAGATATTTCTACCCATGAATATCCTGCACTCATATTGGTACTTGGCGGTCGTCAACACCAAAAAGCGCTTGATCCAAGTGCTTGACTCGTTGCACTGAAGTGGCAAACCACTCTCCGAGCTACAGTATGCGGTGAGCTTACAAAATATTGTTAATTTTATCTATTGTAAGAATAGTGTTAGTTACATAATTGATTTTCATGTTTCATTTTGTGCTAACTATGTACTTATGACCCAACAGTTAATGAGGATGGAGGAACAATCAAGTTTGCGTTAGAATGAGGGAGTGCACAAATTAGTACCTGGCAAGAGAAAAATTATGACATCATGTTGTGGCCAATCCAAATAATACATGTATGTTAGACAGATTTCAAGTTTAGTTTTGGTATTTAAAGTTATGCTAACGAGTACCTACATGTTTATGCAGCAATCTTGTGGACTTTATGTGCTAAAGAACATCCAAAACTGGCCGGGATCCAAATTATCTTGAAACTATAAATAGGTACATTACACAAGCTCATTTAACCATTACAAGAATCCTACTAATTACATCCACAACAACACTAACTTCCTCCTACTTGGCAGGTCAACATCAACACATTCCAATGAAAATTACCGGTCGACCTACTCAACTCTCCCCTCAAAAAGGTCTGGTGAGGGCTAAAGAAACACACTTGAAGATGATGCGCAACTGAAGTTTGAGTCATTACTAGATTGCTACTTATTTGAAGTTTGAGTCCGTACCAGATTGATACTTATTTAGGGTCACACCTCATTGGTACTTAGGAATCTATCTATATCAAACTGTATGAAGTTAGCACATTTTCCAAGTTTGATATTGTCGTGCTTTTACACTTATTATCTTGTCTGAATAAAGAAACCTTAAATTGATTGGATTTAGATGCCACATGACATGAGTTTGTCATCATCCATGGAATTATTAGTGATGCCAAATTTATGACGCCTTGAAACAAATTTTCAGTGATGTATGCTCCGTAACTTACTGTCTTATTTTGCAATGCAGCTGGACAGCAAAACGAAATGCAAATCAGTACTCGATTAGTCAATTAGGCCGAGTTGGTTGAGAGATTAAGCAGAGAAACAACAGAATGCAACAGAAATGTCCAGTATCCGTGTATATGAACTTGTATGAAAGATCATCATAATGTTTTAAAAAATCAACATATATACTGGACAAGCAAGCAGTAGGTAGCAACTAGCATGCGTGTACGACATCACATCTGGCGTTAACGATCATTTAAAACCTTGACTTATAGCTGTACTCGAATGAAAAACTCTAGAAACTGAACAATCAGAAACATGTCAGAGTTAGGAATTGGATGCTTCATTCACTTGTGACATATAATTGACCCGAGAACAGTACCCAACCAAAATTAGCCGAACAAATTCAGGTCAACGTCGTCCAGTTCCGGTGATCCCCCTAGCTAACCGCAACTTGCAATGCGCATACTTGCTAAAAGTGGCAGCCAAGAACGAGCAGACACATCCTCCGCAGAGCTGTAAGTTGACACCAGAAAAGAACAAACCTTTTAATCGATAACTACACAAATTAGAGCCAAATCCTAGATACCTGCTTGCCAGTCCATTCATACTGCCCGGACGCCACCGCGGGTGCGAACTGGAGCAGCACGAACCCCTCCTTCACCACCTTGTACGCTCCGGACTGCAAAATTGAACGCATGAAACACCCATCAAGACAAAAGTAAGAAAGGGCAGCCCTACAACTGTCGTACGCTGCAGAAAACGACGTCCATGGCGCACCGCTCTACCTACATCGAGTGGCACGAACTGCGGTGGCTTGGGGTCAAAGGACAGGGCCGCCTTGCCCTCGTAGATGTTGTAGCTGGCAAACACCCTCCCATTCTGGCCCCCGCCAGGTGCGCGCCGCCCAGCACGCAGTCGTGGTGTAGGTAGGCCACAGGCGCCGGACTGTGCCCGACGCTGTGCGACGCCGCCGGACCTCCCGCCACCAGTTCCGCAAATCAGAACAAAGGTTAGGGTTAGGGTTAGAGTGCTAGCTCGCGGGGTAATGGGCTTTTGGGCCTTGCTACTCTTTTTTGATTTTTCAAAATTATCCCTCTCAACTGCGGGATTTGTTGTAAATTCGATCAATTTTGACTCTGTACTCACTGCTACAATCCTCTACTACTCAGGATTTCAGCATTAGTATAGATTAAGATGGACCAGTGGATCTACTAAAATGGAAGGCCCAAATTGATGCCGGATACTGTAAAAGTTCTCATAACTTAATACCAGGAGATATGCATATTAAGGAATTCAACTACGAAAAATAGTTCGAGCACTCCACAACATTTTGATAGGAGCAAAGACGTGGAATGAAACGGTTCAGCACGTAGTTCAGAAGTTCCATAGTAGCTAACTGCTGCTACTGCTGGTGCTCCAAGCCTCAGAATCTGCCATGTCCAGCTCCACAAACCTTTCCCTCTCAGCCCTGGCGGCCCTCCACAGCGAGCTCTCAGAGACGGTCTCTCCAACGATCTTCGGCGTCACAAAGCTGAACCTCGAAGCCGACAACGTCGCCCTCTACTCCGGGTTCTCCTCGAGGAACCTCTCCATGTCGCCGCCGCACCCCGCGCGCTTCCCGTTCGGCATGACGTAGTAGGTGTCCATCTTGGACATGTCCTCATGATCATCTGCCACTCCTTCTCCGGCGGAGGCATGGGGATGTCCGGCTTGTCCATGACCCAGATGCGGCTAGTGTCGTACCGGATGTCTTCGGGGTGCTCGCACGACCTGCCGGGGTGTCTGCCGCAGTACCATGGATCCTTGGTGAAGCTCTCGCGGATCGTCTTGAACTCTTGTTTTGTTGGGACCGTGCGCCATTTTTCGCATCTGCAGCACCGGACCGCATACAGGCTGATAGAATATCTGGGACCTTGCTTCCTCTGTCAGATAAGAAACGGTAACACAGTTATCTGTTAATCAATCATTTCATGGAAGATAAACAAGTTATCTGAAGTAATAAGCTATCTATTTTACTACTGCAAAAGTAGAGTCCACTGCAAACCTGGGATGCTCAATGTTCAGGAAACTGAAGACATAAAAATAAAATGTCACATCTAGAATAAATGGTTCCCTCTCCTCTAAGTATGCAGCATATACTATGGAGTTGTACATTTTAATTAGAGCCAAGTGCCCAAGATTGTACTTGACCGCTCCACGCCTGATGGGTATATATGAACACAATTGTCTCAAGACATTTCATAACACTTCATTGCTGACAGGCCTCCTGAACTCCACACACGCGTCCGGTCCCACCACTTAGCTGTTGCTGGAAATTTTGCAATCGTTAGTAAACATAGGAATGCTTGGAATAGCTTGTTAGTTGTTCACGCAATCTCATCTTATGCTGAATGGTGGATGCTACCCATGGTGAACTTACAAGTGCTTACAAGTGCTTCATGAGAAAATTTTCAGGAAAGCCTGTTGCCTCCACCTTATGGTTTCAGGAAGAGATGGCGGCATCGTAAAGGTTATGATTGATCTACATGGAATGACTATAATGGGATAGAACTCAATATAGATCACTAATATACCAATGAAAGAAAAACAGATAAATAAAGACGAGAAACCCGAACTTGGTCGTGGAATTACCTCAAGAACCATAATTCCTAGGTGAGCTTCCCAGATGTAATTCTTTGGGGTTAGCAGTGGAGGCTGATAGACGGGGAAAGGCGATGATAGTTTGGTATTTATAGAGATCAATGGAGATGCAGGATTGCAAATAGTGGGCGAAGTACGCAGTTACATATCTTTTATATGAGAAAGAAATTAGTTCACATATATACGAATATGATATATACATGGTCATATTTATTTTTTTGAGAGAATATGCTAGTAATAATTAAGAGGATTTGTTGTCATCAATTAATCCTTTTTAGAGGATATGGTAGTATTAATTGCTTTTGACAGGATTTGGGGGCATTAATTGTGTATGTGGTGTTATGGACGGGTGTCGTATTTGAAAACAACGGACTGTTAATTTGTGTTCGATTAAGCAGGAAACTACAATATGTTCTCGTAGTTTGTACTAGAAGCATCATTTTTTGTTTGCTAAGTTAGATTTTCCATTTTTTCAATCTGCCCGTACGTGCCATTTTTCGACCATAAAAAACCCTCTCTTTTTTTTCCATGGAACTTGGTAATACAAGACTTCGGAATAAAATGGAGGATGAATTTCTAAGAGATTACTCCATATTTACATTGATGGGGAGATACTTCTTGAGTTCGCAGCCGATTCACTTATAGACAACTTCAATGCAATAAACATCCGCAAGTACAGCTTAAGTAAAACACCAATCGGACATTACCTTCTCTTAATTCTTGTATTTTGTGTGTCTTACAACAATAGAGGTTGTTTTGATAGGTCATTAAGCAGGTGAATGGTAGACAATTTCTAGTTACATTTGGTGTTTAAAGCTCTCGCTTGAAACCAAATGAAACGTAACATATTTGGTTCACATAGTTTGAACTTGGGATGGATCAAATGCTTCACTTTCATCGCAACTCGCAAAAGCCACCGATCAGAAGAAGAAATGCAATCACTTGAATTCATAGCACAGGTAATCGCCACTTTTTATTCGATTTCTCTTCGTCGTCATCGCTGTTTGGTACATTACCACGGCAGTTAAATGGAAATGCAGAAAACTACCCATTTCAGGCTTACATGTGCCTATGCATTGCAGACTACATACAACCTTTTGTCAGGCAGCAAAGTTTCCACCAGTCCATGGCTATATATTATTTTCTCTTCACCAGATGCACCAACAGCAGGCGATCCGGTTGCCAAAGAGGCGGCGCCCTCAGACGAGCACCTGAGCTGCAGCTAGCCTAGCAATTGGGACCCTGCAAAGAGGTTCCGCATCAAATCGTTAATGATTGTTCTATGATTTATTAACATGACCAAGCAGTCAGGTAAACAGAAATAGCCTATGTCTAGTGCCAATCCTTGGAATTTCGATCATCAGTCAACCAACCTGAAAGGGGAGCAAGAAACATAGTCCAGCCCAGCCTTTGCAAAGAAAGCAACTGAGGAAGGCTCTCCACCATGTTCACCACAGATGCCCACCTGTTTACAAACAAGAAACCCATCAGTCAAATAAATTTTGAATTCTAACAGATGTCGTGTCCTCCAGTGCAAGACTAACCTTCAAGCTAGGCCTAGCCTTGCGACCCCTCTCTGTAGCAATCTTAACCAGCTCCCCCACTCCTCTCTGATCAAGCACCTAGTATATTCATCAACAGGTAAGTTACTAAGCAGTACTTGATAAGATTACACGTGTACATCAAAAGTCAAGAGAAGAAAATGCAAAATGCCTAGAAATTGTCAGGTGCTCATGTGTGTAAGTGATGAAAGTATGGGCGTTAAGTAAACTCGAACAGGGGGCTACAGTACCGGTTGCAACAGGTTTACCTCAAAGGGGTCATGCTGGAGGATACCCTGGGCCAGATAGATGGGGAGGAACTTGCCCACATCATCCCTGCTGTAACCAAATGTCATCTGAGTGAGGTCATTTGTTCCAAAAGAAAAGAACTCAGCCTGCTGCGCTATCTGTCAATGGATGTGCAACCAACACAACAATGTCAGATTATAGATCTGAAGTAGCAGGGACATGTGTATCTTCCCTTGATAATTCAGATAAACTATTCTTTGCACTTGGAAAACTCTTATCAACCAATGGGTAATGTTGAGAGTTCTATTAACCAATGCATGCACTGTTTGGTCTACATGCTGAATGGCAATAGACATATTTTAAGATTTTCTGGGAAGAACAGAGCTATCATCCGTTTGTTACCTCATCTGCCACTAGAGCTGCCCTGGGAATTTCAATCATAGTCCCAACTTTGTAGACAATGGTTTTCCCCATATCAGTGAAAACTTTGTTAGCAATTTGACGGATAAGAGTCACTTGATGTCCCAATTCCTGGCAAAGTCAAATGTCAACTGTTTGAAGGAAAATTCAAGTGCTGAATCAAATTTAGAAGAACAAAACGAAGTAAATTTGAAGAAAAATGAAATGGTTCAATTCCTAGATAAAGTCGAGATTTCCATAAACATATATTGTATACTTGTATGATCCAAGAGAGTTCTGAACTTACACATGCATGGAAATTATTATGCAATTTTCTCATCAAATGGATTATGTCATTTTCAACTGCATCAACTGCGCAGGTACCCATTTACACAAGCCAGATAATATACATGTAGAAGACATACCTGAGGTGTTCCAACAAGAGGAACCATTATCTCTGGAGAAACTTGAATACCCTGGTTGGTCATGGCTATAGCAGCTTCAAAGATGGCCTGGGCTTGCATTTCTGTTAATTCAGGATATGATATACCAAGCCTGAAATATTTAGCATTGCCAACATTATTAAAGGAAACATGCTGATATTACTAACAAGACAGGCTGCTATACAAGAACAGAGAGGAGAACAGCCAAGTAAATGACCATGAAAAGAGAAACACGATTCAATAGTGAATACTGTTAAAGTTATGAAAGAGATTACACAAATAGATTTAATCTGTTGCAAGAAATAATCTAATCTAATCTCTTTCATAACTAAGAAAATAGAGAGGCACAAAAACCAACCTGCAACCACGGAAGCCAAGCATTGGATTTACTTCTGAAAGTTTCTCCATTCTTGCAAGGACATCATCCTGAGCGGCTCCGGTTTCAGAGCATAGCTCACGCACAATATCCTCGACATGCCCTTCTGGAAGGAACTCATGAAGTGGAGGGTCCAAGAGTCGAATAGTTACCGGGAGCCCTGAAATGCAAATATTGGTGTTCAAACAGTCCTGTATACAAAAGTGTAGTCTGGATTCCCTTGCAAAAGTGTAGTCATGTCATCCATTTTATGGATCAGCCATCCATCTCAATTGTTTATTTTGATACCCGTTTCCATGAAACATGCCATTGCATATAACACTTTCTATAAGAGAATGGATAAATCATAGCAGAACTGTATGCTGTTAACTTACATGATTCATGTCAAATAATACGTTAGGCACAGTTCTTCTAAAGGAATTATGCATCCTAATCTTGCAAATTTATCTACCTTTTGTGTTTCCACTTCATGTATTTGAACTCTCTAGTGCACCAAGAAAAAGCATACATGGAACCAAGATGACACTTTGAGACATTTTGACTTTCAATTTTTATTAAAATATGTTGCCTCAAATAAAAGTATACATTATGAAAGTAAAATTCATGATGAATCTAGTAATATCAAATTAGCGTTGTAAATGTTGGTGATTTTTTCTATATTGATGGTCAAACCTCAAAATGTTTGATTTCCACCGATTCAAAAATAACCTACATTGTGATACGGAGGGAGTATATGTAGAGATTTTTCACGTACCATCCATAGCACGGAAAATGCCTTCAAAGTCAGACCTCTGATAAGGCAGAAGACGATCTAGTGCTTTCTGCCTCTGTTCAACAGTTGAAGCCATAATCATCTGTCTCACAGCCTTAATCCTCTCATCTGAAGCAAAGAACTGCAAAATATACAAAAGAGAACATGAAGCTTTTTTTCATTGCTTAGAAGAGCAGACTTGCATCCATAAAGTTCACTTCTAACTATTGAACTAAACAAAAGAATTAAGGTAAAGCCTTTAAGTATCCTAGCAGAACAAAAAAATTGAACAGTAACTAAGAAGTTAACACTGACCATGTGTTCTGTCCTACATAGTCCAATTCCTTCTGCCCCATTTTTTCTTGCTGCCAGTGCATCCGCAGGGGTATCTGCATTAGCCATAACCTAGAATACGGAATGTACGCATAATAAGGATTTTTATTGAAGCTTGTGTAACGGTATGACTAGCTTTGACCTGACTGAATAAACAAAACTGATGCCATTCTTAGTTAATTTCAATTTAATATAAGTTTTGTTCCTGTTATCATTTCTAGGAATTTTACCTTGAGCTGCCTAACTTCATCCACCCAGGACATGAAAGTTCCCAAGTCACCACTAAGGGCAGGTGGGGAAAGTGGCTGTTTGCCAAGGATCACTTCACCAGTTGATCCATTGAGTGACAGCCAGTCACCTTCATGGAGCACCTTGTCTTCAATTACCAGCACCTGTGCATATAGACGTCGCAAAGTAAGCAACTCTACAACACAAAAATGATGAACATAAAGTTATCATAATCTCATTATGAATTTTAGGGCAGAAATGAAGCATTGTGTCTAGCAAAGCATTTCTTAAATATATGCAGCTAGAAGTTCAATCACCTTCTCAGTATCATTTACTCGGATGCTCGAACATCCTGACACGCAACATTTGCCCCAACCACGTGCTACAACAGCAGCATGAGAAGTCATACCACCTCTCGCTGTAAGAATTCCAGTGGCTGCATGCATGCCACCAACATCCTCTGGGCTGGTCTCTGTCCTCACCTTTTACATTCAGAAAGTGCAAAAGATGTCAGAATACAATAACTCAAGAACCACAAGCCGTAGCTTTTCATGTGCAATCAAAGAAAGCAGTCAATAATGGAAAATTTCCCTATAAGCAACTATTATAACATGAACCAGAAGACAAGTAAATATACCAAGGACGATTAACGCAACATCTTGGATGAAATCACAAGAGCACAGGTCCAACCCAAAATGAAAAAATAATATGCAGGAGACTTCTTGTCTTAAAAAGGAGGATGAAAAGGACATGCATGTACCAGAATAGCAGATTTCCCTTGGGCATGCCATGCTTCAGCATCTTCGGCAGTAAATACAATTTGGCCCACAGCAGCCCCAGGTGATGCAGGTAAGCCTGTGGTAATAACTTTGTCTTTGTATGAAGCAGCCCCAGGGTTCGCAAACTGGTTTTCATAAGATAAGAATAATAAAATTGTGTCAATACATGGCCATTATTCAGTTGTGAATAGAACCTCAAATACGGCATGTCATAAGTCCTATTTGAGCAACCATCAAGCAAAATAAGGGTTAAATAAAGTTACGGACACCAGCACATGTGATTAAGTTTGAATTTGTCAGTTCAAAACATGATATTTAAGTTGATCATGTCAAAGAAAATCAGATAATCTAAATTGATATAATTTGTGATGCTCAGAAAACAAGTAGCCAAGTATCCATGTAAAAATCAGATTTTAGTAGTAGTCAGAAACATAGGCTTATACATTGATTCTCTTTTCTTCATTAGTTATGAATTCATTCTCAGCATGCAAGCCATGTGCTTTTTGTGTAGCATCAATAAATAATTCAAGCACATGTATGAGTTTACACACCATTGCGCATGTTGGTTATCTTATACCTGAGGATGAAGAAGCTGATCCAGGTGGCCTGGTTCTACCATCTTAATCGCTGTATTGCGGTCAACAAGAGCCTCATTAACCATGTCTACAGCAATCTTCACAGCACCTTTACCTGTACGCTTCCCTGTTCTGCACTGTAGCATCCAGAGCCTATTTTCTTGAACAGTAAATTCAATATCCTGCATTCCACATGAAAATGTGAGTCAATAACTAACGGGAATATTGGGGATGCATGTTAATCGTGTTGCATACCATCATTTCTTTATAGTGGCTCTCCAGTATTTTGCAGTTCTCAACAAGCTCTGCATACGCCTCCGGCATGTGGTCCCTCATGGCATCAAGATCTTCTGGGGTTCTGATTCCAGCAACCACATCCTCACCCTGCATAAGAAAAACTATTGAATTATGCACAATCATTGAGTATACATGCAATATCCATAGATTTTATTATCATCCTTGCGAAATGTAATTTGACCAAAGTGGGCAACATATTACTTGAGATAGATAGCATGACAGCTAGATTCATAAGCAAATAGGAGTAACCAGAACCACGTCATACCTGAGCGTTTACAAGGAACTCGCCATAAAGCTTCTTCTCTCCGGTGCTTGGGTTCCTAGTGAAGAGAACACCAGTGCCAGAGGTGTTCCCCATGTTGCCAAACACCATGCACTGCACATTTACAGCCGTGCCCCTCAGTCCAGTGATCTGATTAATGCTTCTATACTTATTTGCTCTTGGGCTGTCCCAGGAGTCGAACACAGCCAACACCGCTAGCTGGAGTTGCCTCTTCGGATCTATGCCAAGACACGGAACAATTTATATCCATATCATTTGGATGCAATAAACGTCAAGGTACTAGTTTGAGAAAAAAATATCAAGATACTTAATTCAGATATAAACAAAGGGTGAAAATTTATGAGCATACCTGATGGAAATTGTTCTCCTTTGGCTTCAATGTAGACATTCTTGTACTGACCCACTAGTTCTTTGAGGTCACTTGCAGTTAGGTCGGTGTCATTCTGCACCCCCTTGGTTGCTTTCATGGCTTCGAGTTTCTCCTCAAAAAGTGCATGAGGAATGTCCATAACCTGGTATAAGGAAAGACCCTCCTAAGGAACAACGGTCTCGATACGAAGTAGTATATACAAAATCTGAACCCAATTTTTTGGTTAAAAGGAACCTATTTACTACTTAGTCAGTAACGCCCATCACAACATGCAATGCAAACAGATAAACTCGGCGAATTCAACTAAAATGTGGAGAAATTTGCTGTTATGCCAAACTAACGAGCCACATAATTCGATAACCCAAACACGCTGTCACAATCACAGACTCATAGTCTTGTGCTACAATATATTCGATCCTAACGATTCGCTCTTTCCTATTTTACCAGGTTGTCGCGGCCAAGACAGTCGAAACCGATCTAGCCATTGGGGTTGCGCTCCAGCCTCCATGAGAGGCGCAGGCGCGGGCTGGTCTCCTTCTCCGCGCAGGCGGCGGCGGCGCCGCCGCCGGCGCCCGCCGCGCTCGGCGATGAAGTGGAGCCGTGGACTCGTGGGTGGCCTGGGCATTGGGCAGCATGCAGAGAGAGAGAGAGAGAGGGAGAGAGAGGTTGAGGCGCTGAGCCCATCTTGGATGGTTGGACAATGGACTCAGAGGGACCGACCGGACCAGTGCGAGACCGAGCCGTGTGAAGCTACAGTTGAGCACACCGTTGGAGATTCTGCTTCAAAAGAACCCTACGCTGCACTGCAAGCTAATTTTCGTTTTCCTGATATTTGGAAGAAAAAAAAACTCCCTGAGTTCTGAGGGCATTTCTTTTCATGTTTTCCTAGAAACAAAAATTATGGGCATGCAAGTGGAATATTTGAGGTATCCTTTTTTCTAGAGTATTCTCATCTTAGAAATTGAACCCATGTCAATTGATCCTGGTGACAAGTGTGAAGAATGTTTATTTTTAATATCAGTGCTCAATCAATGTTCCTAACCAAAATAAAAACATATATGAAAACATACGACTAATGCTGTGGGCTTCACATCTACACACGATATATATGAAAACATACGCTTCTTACAATGATTATGCACATATACAGACGATTGCATAAAGCTTCAAAATAACGTATGACGGTTGCATTTGCTGCTCTGAAACTTTGAAAACCAACCAGCCACGAAAATTCGTCATGTCGATTTACTTTTCCCGATGGTGACGAAAACTTCTACTTGGTAGCATCACTGAACTTTGTTTTTAACTCAGAGCTAGAGGACAAAACCAACTTGGCAAATTTGTTGGAACTTCTCTAAACAGAGAAGACAAAAACTGCAGATGTCATCGATCAATGCTGTTGCAGCTGTATATTTGTTATGCTTTCTAGCTTCCAACCGAGTAATTTATTAGTTGTTTCGTTTTTTAAGAACAAATTAATTGTTTCATGAAAATGAACATGTTGGGCCAAAGAAGAATTAAAGTTTCTCCACCTTTGTTGTGTCTTATCTAATGAGTGAAATATATAGTGTCTAATTGTGAGAGAAACGTCACCTTCATCAGTCATTCCTTCCAAGAGAAGAGCTGTGGTCAAATCCGGCAATGATACCATACGAAGTGTGCTTGGCCGTAGAATTAATGCTATTAGCAGTAACCGCCAAAAATAAAAACTGTAATACTAATAGCAAGTCCTCCGTTTACTCCGCACATGAATGTGTTTATACATACTAGTAATATATGCTGCATCTTTCTTTATTTGATGAAACAAATATCTCCTCTTAATTTCTTAAGCACTTCTCTTTTCTTTCATTTTTTAAGCGTCAACTAGCATGATTTCTGGTCGATATTTAGCCCAATTAAAATCAGGAATCATGCATATTCTACTAGCCAAGAGTTCATAGCCCAATAATCATTTTTGCAAGTTAAACTACCATCCGTTGCGGGCACCCCAAGGATACCTGGCAAACTGACAAAACGCCCCCCACACCTTGAGAACGCAATAGCAGCCAACGTCTCGCTGACGCAACCCATGTCAAGCGCACGTAGCCCTCGCAGCAACAGCGATTGATTGATCGGTGCACGCAAATTACGAAGTCTAGTAAGACAAGTAAGGGAGAGCTAGCTAGCTACCAGAGCATGCGCACATGATACGCTCGAGTTAGCTTTAGCTTAATTTAGCTAGCCAGCCAAGTGTGTACGTAGTGTACTGACCACGTTGCCGAACATGTCGAGGAACCGGCGGTAGGAGTCGTAGGCGAAGCGGTCGCCGCTCTTGGCCGCCAGCCCCGCCGCCACCTCGTCGTTGAGCCCCAGGTTCAGCACCGTGTCCATCATCCCCGGCATCGACACCGCGGCGCCGGAGCGGACGGAGAGGAGGAGCGGGCGAGCGGCGTCGCCGAGGCGCGCGCCCATGTACTCCTCGACCCAGCGCAGGCCCTCCAGGGTCTCCTCCCACAGCCCCGGCGGCAGGGTCCTCCCGGCCTCCTGATACTGCTGGCACGCCTCCGTCGACACCGTGAACCCGGGCGGCACCGACAGCCCGATGCTCGCCATCTCCGCCAAGTTCGCTCCCTTCCCGCCCAGCTGCACATCCACACACGCACGCGCATGAATTATCAGCATAGTAATAATATCATCCATGCATACATAATGGTAACTAATAAGCTTCTAATCAAGATCAATTGATTACCAGGTCCTTCATGGCCTTGTTGCCCTCGCTCTTGCCCTTGCCGAAGTGGAACACCCTCTGCACGCGCGAGCATTGAGCAGGAGCCATTAGTGCAATGCAAAGCTAGAGACCAGAGAAGACACTTGAGTAGAACAAGTAGTTGCTGATGAGCTTGTTGGATGCTCATGGAGGGCTCTATTTATAGCAAGCGAGGGTGGAGGGCGGGGCGCCGTGAAAATGACGTGGCACTACCGGGAGACGTCACCGCACGGGTGGCGCATGTGGGGGAAGGACCAGCCCAGGAAGGGGCCGGCTGGTGGTTGTGTGCAATAGTCTTGGAAGGATATAGGCCTTTTTCAAATCAAAGGGAGAAAAGCCTAAAAGACAATGTAAAGTACGACATGAACAGATGTGTATATGAAAACTAATCCGAAAAGAAAGTGAAACAATTGATGGATGTGCTCGCTAAGTGGCAAGCTTGAAGGGTGGATAAAGTTTAGATGCGTCCATTTCGAAACCAGGGGAAGAACCCCTCGTATATTGTATAAAGCGTGATGTGTAGTGTCGTGTGAAATTGAGTTGAAGATAAAGCGTAACTAAAGCCAGAAAATGCCAGTATAGATGACAGTTAGATGTATATATCCAGTTGAAACCGGGGGAAGAGCCTCTCGTATATTATTTTGAGGTCTTTTAGGATGGATCGATATGGACCGTCTATTTCTATAGATTCAATAATAGAGATTAATATATACTATTATATCTTACGAATAGCATATATTGCCTAATGTAAGTTCTCCGTAGTATATAAGTGTTATGCATAAAATTGAGACATATGGACGACAAATCACACGATGTTATTAGCCAAAGCAGTACGATGGCGTCTACAAACTAATAAAGTGCACATTTTGAGAGCCACGCAACGACACAGCATGTGACATGCCATACACGCCTTGCAGTTTAGTAATCCTATTAGTTAGGATCTCTAAGAAACAGTACGTAGTATGTATTACCATTATCTCATAACTCCGATACAATGAGATAATCAAGCTTAGCAATTGCATTAATTTCACTGTCTAACTGATTTGTTTATCCTAACAATCTAAGAAACAAGGATGATCGGCTGTGTGCATCTAAGTTATGCAAAGGTCAGAAGTGAACTCTTTATTATTTGTATCGTCTTGATGTAAAGATGAGAGTCAATAAAAACTTTATCGAAAAGAAAAATAAGAATGAAAAGTCAAAATAGAAACATTGATTTAAAGCAACATTCGGTGCTGTAGCATTTAATGTAGATGCGATGGAGTCGAGGGAGGCAGATCGGCAGCGGCGACGGCGCCGATGTAGGTACGAATGAACGACGGTATGTGTATGAAGTGATATTGTATGAATGAATCATGTGATCGTTCAACCCATCAAAACTAAATTAAGACATAGCTACCTCAGCTCAAAAAAACTAACTCCAACCCAAAAAGTAGGACTAATCCAGGAGTCCTTCCCTGGCTACAACCTCTAAGAGATCGTGAGGACGATTATCGTCGTGCGCAAGTCTCCTGATGCACGTGCTTTCAACTGCATGAGCTTCCTCCTAGAGCTTTGATCCGGGGGGCCAGTACTTGCCAACCTCGTTTGAGACTGCAGTGCTGGAGCTGAGTGTGTCATGCGTTGAACGGTTGCTTAAGCACTTAAACTTGTGGTTCTGGATTGCTGCTCCTGCCGTGGTCGGATCGGCACGCGGCGTGCGGTTCCGTGAGGTCACGCCACAACCACCATCCGTGCGCGCAGCAGCCGCGTGAGCAGCACAAGCCATCCAGCCCGGTTCGGTCGTTTTGGACGGGGATGAGCGCCAGGTAAGCGAACCCGCGGGCCGCGAGTCTCGGCCACCCTGCTATTCCGCTCCCCCACGGTGTTAGCGCGAGAGGAACCGTGTGTCCAACGCCGGCCGTGCGGACGGGCGATAGTGTTTGCCGCGCCATGCGCTGATGCGCATGCAGTGGCATGATCGAGCACGATCGCGCTTGGCGGGTTGGTGCGCGGAAGCGCCATGTTATCGACATGGTAAAAGCGAATACTGTTTAAAAATACAGAAGGACAAATCTGTGTCAGATGTCCTAAACATTTCAACAAGATAATCTCTTTTTGTATATGACAAGGAAGACGGCGTGCATTTGTTGAAAATTATGCGCATTAGATCTTGTCGATATCTTATCTAGGAAAAATTCTCTGCAAAACGTGTCCAAACGTCTTATATGTTTTTAATGAACTGGGCAAATCAAAATGAACTTAGCTACAGAAAGCATTATCTGCTACCTCAGGCTCACTTGATTTGTCCTGCCACATTGAACCACTCCATAATTTTCATTTTTGGATCATTAGAAATTTCCGAAAGCAAAGTTATACCAGATCACAACATAAAATTGTATTCGCTTCATCCATAAATTGACTTTTTGTGGTCTCGGATGCAAGAAATTCTAATGCTAATGTCTATGCACGCACGAGTGCATTTCACTAGAAACTTTTATAAGATTCATGAATTTATTTTCGGTTTTCGTCAATTTTAGGCGTGTGCTCGGGGGCACGCTCGTGTCAAGTGTCTGTGCTCGTATGTGTCCTCCTTGTAATTGCAAGGAAATGGTATTACAAATTCGGATCATTTTAGAAAGCGTGTAGTCAAACTTTTCTAACTTTAACTAGTAATATATACAATATTATTTTAATTGATCGGGTGAAAATAACATCTAAATTTGTCATCAAAGATGTTTTCATAATATAGTAATTATATATCTTTTAGAACATATTCGTGTGTAAACTAACAGTCAAAATTGTATATTAAAGATTGTGCCCATGTTTAAAATGGTATGTAGTTACGAACAGGGGAGTATTGTGGAAAAAAAACTCGCAAGAAAAATTCAATGATCGTCATTTTCACATTTCAATCTAATACTCTCACGGATACCAGTGATCACATATTCAAAACATCGGTAACTAGCTTTTTTTTCGAGAACCTCGAAAAGGAAGGGTGTTCCTATAATTAATAAAAACAAATTGAATTACTCTAGTTTATAAGGAAAATTGGACCAAAACTTACAAAGCTCGGTTAATTATAGGAAAACTAGATAAAAATCTAGATAACAGGCAAGCACCTAGCTAAACTAGGCTAGGGGCCCCACCAAAACGAAAACAGACACGTCGGCGGAAGCCAACCAATGCCAAACACACACAAGCAAAGGTGCACCCCTCCAGGACGTTGCCAATTACGTTATCGTCATCACCCATCGCGTCCACGACCCGGTGATTCCGGCTTCACCGTTGTAGAACCTAAAAAGAGCACATCTTCGCCCAACACGCTGGAACCAAAATCCGCTGCCACAATCACGTCCACCATCATCATTGACGGTAGCGAGAGAAGCTAGGTCCGAAGGGAAGCAGATCTGAGCGTTTCCAGGTCCGCCCGCTCGCCAGCCGCACCAGTTCTACTGAAGCCCCAACTGCCGGCCATGCATGCCGGTCAGCGAAGGCCATGACCTCGTGATGATACATCCAAGGAAGGAGTGATGTTGAAGACACCACCATCGCCCCATCTAGTAAGTTGGATCTAGGGAATTCACTTAGAGATTATTGGGCCCAGGGTAGGGAGTGAAAAAGGCTCCTCAACAATGCCTCCAAAGAGGGGAACAACACCCGAAGCCACTGTTATCGTCGGCACTGACCCTGGTCTGGACAAGGCTTTCAGCCAGAGAATCACAACCCACTGCCCCACCAAACAAGGGGACCCAGCCACCTTCGGCTTGTACACAGAAACGCTGGACCTGCCACCCAGATCTGCTCCAAACCCCATCGGAGAAAAGGCTAGACCACCACCACGCCGCTTGCCCAACCATGCCATGGCCCTGCTAGATGCAGAACAACATGCCCTGGGCCTCTACATGCATGGACACGCGCCAAATCTGGCAGTAGCACACCGGCTACGCCAGATGCGTGCCGGTCGGAGCACTAACTGCCACGCATCGCTGATGCTGCAGCAGGCTAGCCCCATGGGACGCCGATGCCATGCAAAGCTGCCTGAAGTCACCGCCCTACGCCCACTGCTAGATCCACGCACGCCGGCACGGATCGGCCTTCAAGGGACCCCCAAGTGCTACATGTCCATGCCCAGGGCCACCATCGGGCAGCCGGGAAGAGCCACCGCCGAGCCACCGACACCAGTTGTTGAGTCACCATATGTGCAATAGTAGCTAAAGACCAGCCCTCCACCTTCGGTGGCTAGCCGTGCCACCGCTAGTGGTGCTGGCGTGGGGAGGCTCAAAGGAGGGTTGGCTCGGGCGCCCCTGGTGTCGCCCTTGAGAGCAACACAGGAGGTAGCTGGGGGTCATGTTATGCAAGTGCATCAAGTGCCCCTGGAGATAATTAATCAAGTTTTCCGTATAAAAATCTAAATCCAACGCAACTGCATCAATTATTCAGCTATGCAAGTGATGCATGAAACTTGATCGCTGCTACCTTGTTTCTTACTCTCATCATATAACAAAAACATGGCGTTTTGGACATAGCTCCAGTCAAATTTTTAAAATTTTGACTACTGATATTGTTTTAAATTACATGGGTATTTGAAATACATATATATGTGTATATATATATTTGTCTCGAAAAGTATTTTCATTAATAATATAACTTTTTTGATTTTATACATATATTATAGTATAAATTAGTGATCAAAGTTATATTTTAAAGTCCATGTCAATATTATATAAGTGCTTTTGGATACATATTTAGGCGTATGATTTTCAACTATATGGTGTAATTATTTTAAGAGAGACACACATAGTAAAAAATTTGAAAGTCCAATTCTATGTCCAACGGCTTTCGAGAATCAGAGGGAGTAGTAATCTTAAATTCGGAAGGACTTCCGGATACAAATCCTCCCTATCCAAACAAACCGTAAGTGACAATAATGAAAAAAGAAGGAAGAAAATTCCCTATGTCACACATTAATTCTAGGGTACGTGTCCATGTACCATTTTGTTCAAGTTGAAGTGAGCAAGCCACAATTACACGATAATTCATTTGTATAACTTGAGATGGGTCTGCATTAGCATATATCGTGTACACCTCTAAACATATATCTTAAGCAGGGAAATTTGTGGGGTCACGTGATATCATCTCAAGCACATATTTAAAGTTGAAAATTGCCAGCCCTGCGTGACAAACATTGGACAAAATTGAGACAGGAACTTATCCCTGCCTCTCAGTCTCAGCATCTCTGTCTGTCTGTCGCTAATATTGCTAATCAGGTCGCTGTCCTACGGTAGAATTAGTTCACCGCTAGGTAATCGAAGCTGTGGGTCAATTAAACCTCTGGTTTCCAAGCAAGATGGTGGTTTTTGCAGCAAACAAAAACGCGTGATGCGTCAGGTTTCAAAGGTATAAACTGCAGTTCATGTACTATTTGAAAGCGCTTGGTACAAGTCACTGCCCAGTTATGGTCACCAGGTTACCGAGGAGCGCTGGTACGTATAGTAACATCGGTTCATAAATCAACGGTCTATACTTGCCATAGTTCTAGTTACTGATACGGGGTGATAGCAAGATTTCCAAAGTAGAAATTATGACCATCAAATCTTCAAATTTGTTCCTGGAAAAATCTTACAAAATTATACTATTCAAAGTGTTCTACAAATACACACCAATTTTTGAATGCTGTACCGAATTAATATTCTAAAGATGTCTTTTTAGATGTTGTAAAGATGTTTTGGTCAAAGTGAAAAAAGGTTTGATTTAATGGACTCTGTAACATTTTAAATAGTCTTTTCACCACCACAAACGTGTGTCCGTTCCCTATACATGTTAGGAAAATTGAAATGTTCAACCAAGGATTACTAGCCACCTGAAGCATTTGCGTTGCACAGGATTACTGGTTAGTTCAAGTGACATCTAACATGACTTCCACAGTTCAGGTATACACCATCACATAAGAGAGATGTTTTACGGTGCTTGGAGATGTACTACAACTCGCAGCAAGCATGAATAAACAAGGAGGAGCATTGTTACTACCGAACAATTATTGAACCACCGGATCCATCACGGTTAAACCATGAACATTAATAAAATCGGATAATGCTATTCCCTTAATCCATTTGCATCTAATCAGTAAAAAATACATAAACAAAGAAAAACGCGCCGTACGTGCTTAGCCTCTTGAAAATGTCAAATGAAATGAACCTATGCAACTGCGAGAAATGCCAATCATGCATCCAGGTTGCACTGCTGCACCTTATTGCTAACTGGCTACTACTGCTAGAGCCCCCGTGATTTCTTGTACTTAGCCGCATCAAAGCTCAAAAGTACTCTTGAGTCCTTGTTTTTACTTGCGTGATCACAACCTTGGCCATGGCCTAATAATCGAGCTAGCCTATTGGCTTAATCAAATTGCTAGGTTCCAAAATGCATTTGGCCCCTGTCTCAACGTGGATACCAGGCTCGATTCCTTTCACATTCTTGATGTACTAAAACATGGAATTAAATTAGCTCTTTTTGCCTGGACCAAGTTATGTCTGTCTTTCTGGTTCATGTCTAAAATGCTTACAAATTAATTGGGAGTCACTCTACATTGCTGGAGTTCTCCAGCAGCAGATTGTCTTATTTCAAAGATTCCAAATGCTGGAATTATTCAGCAGTTTGGACCTAATACTATGATCCTGTTTAACTAAGATTCTTAAATTTTGTTCTTTTTCTTTTGCCTGGACGAGCATCCTTACTATTAGGCTGCAACGGCCACAATTATGGAAAGAGAGAAGATGGGTCTATCCGAGCACGTAATCCTTTAAGTATTTTATAGTGGGACTCTTAAGTATTTCTTTCGGTTTCATAAAAGTAGTTGTTTTGAACAATGACATGTTTTACTAAATATAACTTTGACCACTAATTTCTATAGCAATATATTTATAAAACCAACAAAATTATATATGTAAAAATATTTTTCGAGATAAATTTCAATCTAAGTATATTTAAAAATATTAGTAGTCAAAATTTTGTAAGTTTGATTATGCTCATGTCCAAAATGACAGCTTTTATGAAACTAAAAAGAGTATCTTACACTTCTACTTCCAGACTAACCCTAGCCAATAGGACCAGGAGAGTGTTGCCTCTAGAGGAAGGACCTTCATCGTTGCACAGTAGTCCCCAGCCCTCTTCTCCAGATTGAGTGAGCAGAGGTTTTGTTGATTTTCAAAGTATTTTTAGATTTCTCCGTGTCATCTATCTTTTTCGTAGATCAAATATTCTAGTTTTGTTCTTCTCTTATTAGTTCTTCCCCAAATTCTAGTTACCTATGAGGGGTTTTTTCGGACTGACTCACTTAAAACTACGACAACGACGCCTACTCCTAAAATCAATATCAGGATGACCACGAGGACGCCTACTCCCAAGATCGCCAGATTCAAAGTATTTTAAGATTTCTCTATGTTTTTTTCCTAGATGAAATATTCTAGCTTTGTTCTTCATAGATGAGTTTTTTGCTAGATTCTAGTTACCTATGGTGAGTTTTGTCGGACCGACTCACTTGGACAGCAACAACAATGCCTACTCTGAAATTGATACCAAGACGAGTTAGGTGCTAATAAATCACCTCTCGTTTTCTTCTGATGGATAACATCGTTATTGAGGTGTGTAGTTGCAAATGGAGATCATCAGTGATCTACTTCTCTTTTCACTCTTGTTGATAACTAAGGCATTGTTGCAAGGAACGGAGTTTATGGCAAGGAAGATAAGAAGTCTTGCGAGCTGGACGCTGATCGTCTTTAAAGTTTGATGGAAAAGTTAGGTACTCCTGTACTTTGCTCGTTGAACTGTCAATATAAGTCATGGTACATTTCTCAGATACAGTTAGATGCTCTAAGACGCATGCTCTTTCAACATGGTATTTGCTTAAATCGCGCCGTGCGGACTTGGCTGGCTAAGAGCCGGGATACCATTTTGTTCTGTGTTCCTACGGACGCCAATCGTACGAGTAACGCCCACACATGCCAGCCGCAAACGATAAATGCTCTAGCGGCACGTATCGGTCGCGAAATTGCTCCGAGTCAACAAGGATCAATCTGTCAGTAAATAAACCGCGCGCACCAGTTTGTTTAAGTGTGGGATTAACAGTTGGGTACGGCCTACCGGGAGCTGAACTGTTCACTTACCTTTTTTGTCGTGGGGATCGGCGTCGCGACTGCCTTGGGCGGCGAGCAATGCTGGCCCCGTGCAGAGTAGGACTCCGATCGAATCACCTTCAACTTGGTGTGCCGGCCTCGGTGCGCCTCGACTGACCGGCGACCGAAGGCCGCTTCCCTGCTCCCCCTGCCCCCGCTCGTGCTCGGCCTCTGCAGGCACACGGCCTTCGAAACCGATGGCATCCTTCCCATACTTCGCTTCACCTGCATCAATTCATATGTTGCTCCACCGCGTGATCACCCGGAGCAGGATCGAACTGATGAACATCCGCGTACCTGACCGGAGCTTGGGCCGGCGAGTTCCAACGAAACGGGAGAACCACCGAATAGTGGGGCAGAGAAGTGTGTGCGCGTGTGTTTGTATGGACGGCAGCGCGTGAGTGACCGAGGTGAGATCGCGCGGAAAAAAGGAGAGTTGAGCGGGTGAATCAGGCGGCTGCAATATACCGCCCCGCCATGTGGCACGACGGTGTTCACATGTGAAGCAATGGCAGCGGGTGGTCACCTTATCCCGGGACTGGCCCCCATCCCCCCGCGTCGTCCCCACGTGTGGCTCCAGACGCCAAAACCCCCGGCTCCAGGGAATTCCCGAACCCCGGTTCCGGCAAGGGGTAGAGAACACCAGTTCATCAGCCTCACGGTCCCCGCGGCAGAATCGACCGTAGGAGGATTGCCACTCTCACATGTTGATTTTACGTAGGGAAAAATTCGGCCGAGTGTTGTGCTCTTTTGTTCTGGTGGCCGGGAAATAATTGTTGTAGCACTCCTCACTCGGATCTAGCCCAAAGTTGAGGCCGGTCTATATCAGAGCCCACATAAATAACGAATATGATAATTCGTGGGCTCCTTTAATTTGAGGTACAATTGGAAAAAAAGCATAGAAACATTTCGTTTGATAGCATTATTCACTCATTTCGATTTAATAGAATTGAGCAAAGAAAAAATGAATGAATTTTTTTATTTGATCTCAGTTTGAAAAGAAAAACTCAAGTGTAATTTTATGATTCACTCTCCTCCTACGCAAGAAGATCAAGACGCCTTAAGTGGCACAATAACATTTGATTTTACTTTTGTTGTGTGCTTTGACTCTACTTATTCGGATACATGTACTCTACCTCTTCTTGTAAATTATACTTTTGTATTTATTTAAGTGCTATATTTTTAAAATCCTATGAACCAAAGAGACTCCGAGCCGAGCAAGAACCCGCCGATGTATCAAGTCTAAGTTCCAACTCTTCTTTCTTGAGAAAAAAGTTTCAACTGTTTCATTGGCTGACTCATATTGGAACAAGTGCTAAATTACTCCCTAAATTCGATCCAAAAGGATGTAACATCCCAAAAAGTTGCACAAGAAATCTAAAAATAATTATCTAATACGCCACAAATTTACAAATCTAAATTTGATCTATATATGGGAAAACAAAGAGAAAAAACCTGCTTTTATAGAAGATGTTCCCTCGTGAATCTTCATGAGTATGTTACATATCGTATTTGTGTTCTCAACCGTGTTCAGTCGGTTGAAGTCATCTGGACTCAATGCGTTGAAGATGGAGTTCATCGTGTGGGTATTGAGGTGGATGTTCCGATGAGCACCATTGGTGAGCTCACATTTGTTAAGCACTGCATAACCATCAACAAAAATATAACATACGCTTCGGCTAATGGCCATTAAATGCATATTCATTTCATGTTCCCAACTAGCATAGTTTGAACCATCAAAATATGAACCTCTCCTCACATGCATCCCCTTGCTAGTAGATATCCTATCCCTTTATACGGTGAAATCTAAGAAATGAGAGCACGAAGCTTTGATTATTCAGAAAAATATGACCCAAAATGACATTCCACACAAGTGTCACTAAACAACCATATGCAAACCTAGCGTACTAATGATCAAAATAAGTAAAAACAAAACCAAGACACAAGTATATGAGCTAGAAATAAAAATCTATCAAGCTAGTAGCAAGTATAAAAGCGAAACATGTAAGAAAACAACTATTAAGGAGTGCAAAGAGATAACCAAGTGGGAGACGTAAGGATTTGTTGTCGATGTTCGAGCCTTCGACGAGGTTCTACATCTCCATTAAGGAAGCTTGATCCTACAATCGAAGTCGGCACCGAAACTTGCTCTTTCTGCAAGAAGCTTACCAATCTGAAGCTCCTCTTCTCTTGTGGAAGTTCTTCACCTTGCAGTAGGCGAGCTCTAAACCTTCACAAACTTCTTCGAACTCTTCACAATCTCCTTGAAGGCTCCCAAGCAACTCCTAGTCATCTAGGAGACACCAATCTCCAAGAGTAATAAGCTCCTTGAAGATGAACTCTTGCTTGATGTTCAACTATGACTCAATCTCTCTCTCAAAGATTTCCTCACAAGAAAGACAACTTAGGCTTGAGAGAATGTGGAGTAGCACTTGGGAGAGTAGAGGAATGAATTTGCAAAGAGTTAGGTGTGCAAAGAAGCTTGGGCATATATATAGCGAACTCCTAAAAAACTAGCCGTTAGTGCAAAAATTGAAGAACTCAGAACTTCCGGGATGGAACTCGGTGGTTTCGGCATTTGAAATCAATAGTTACTTTGCCTGTCCAGAAATAGATCTTGGAACTTCTGGCAAGAGCTTGAAGGTTCTGACTTTCAAAGCACAATGGAGAGAAGTGCAAGTCGGAGGTTCTGACATGGAACCCAGACACTCCAAGAATTCGAAAGACCTTAGAGAGGCAACAATAGAACTGATTCCTAGAGGTTCTAGCTTTTCCAAAGGGCGTCAACTGAGGTGGATAGTGTGCAAACTCGGAGGTTTCAACATGCTGACTCGTACATTCCGAGATTTCAAAGATAAGATTCCCTGGGGAGAGGAGCCGAAGGCGCGGACTCGGGGGTGAGTCCGAGTTAAGATGTTGGTGAAGCCTCCGTTGATCGGCAGGGAGCCGAGTCGCAGAGGTGAAGCTTGCCGATCTTGTCAGCGATGAAGTCCAGCTTTCCGAATCGGAAAAGCTATCCTGGATCGGGGGCAACGTCCAGCGAAGCGCATCTCATAATGCTGCCCGGAATGAAGCCGTCGTTGTTGTCAAAGAGACCCATCTAGATCTGTATGGATGGATCTATGCGCACCTCCCCTACCTGGCACGCCAACTATCGGTGTTCTAATCCGGCAATAGTGAATATGGGGCAGTGTACACACAGTAGATCTAGATGGGTGCACACGGGAGACAAAGTTTAGACAGGTTCAGGCCCTCAAGAAGAGGTAATACCCTACGTTCTGTGTTTGGTGGTTGGTATTGCATGTATCCCGAGTGCCGCAAGTCCTCGAGAACAGACCTCAAGGTTGCTAGGGCTTTGTGTGTATGGGAATACGAGAACGTATATGAACATACCGATCGGAGGATCCCTGCCGGGCCTTATGTAGGTGACCTGGGTAGGGTTACGAGAGTCCGAATCGGTTCACAGATTAGTTTCCTAATTAGTTACAACAGAATCCGGGATTGCCGGATATGTACTTATGTCTGTTTTGTACCCCGAGTCAATGAGGCGCCCCCGTGTAGAAGTCGGACTCCGAGTAGTCGGCCCGGCCCACCCTATGTCTAGAGGGCCAGATTCGTCCGCCTTGACGATACCCAGGTGCCATGTCATCATTGCCAAAGCAACCAGAAATTTCTCGGATGATCCAAGTCTGTGTTATAGACTTCTCAATGAAATGTCGGAGTGTCCTAGAATGTTTCTCAAACATCCAGGTTGTTCTGTGAAATCTTTTCAAAATCTTGAAAGTTCCAAGTTACATGTCGAAGCCTTTGGTTATCTGTTCTAGAGTTGTACTATTAAGGCAATCCATTATCCCGGAAGGTTCGAATTCCATGTCGAATCTCTGACATGTGCATCTGTCTGCTCTGCTTTGAAAGTCAAAACCTTTAGGTTCTTTCCAGATGTTCCAAGATCTATTTCTAGACAACAAGCTATTGGTTTCAAAATGTCGAAACCTCTAGGTTCAAAGTCGGAAGTTCTGACTTTTTCGCTTTTTGTATAATGGCTAGTTTTTTAGGGGTTGGCTATATCTACCCCCAAGCCTCTTTGCACTGATAACTTTTTTGAAACATCTGTTTGCTACTCTCCTAAGCCTCAAGCCACAGTTCCTCAAGCCAAACCTCTATTCCTTGTGAGGAAATCTTTGAGAGAGATAGACTAAATCTTAGTTGAGCATCAAGCAAGAGTTCATCTCCAAGCCAACTTGATTGTCGTTTGTTAATCTTGGATATTTGTGTCTCCTAGATGCTAGGATTGTTGGGAGCCTTCACAAAGAAGTGTGAAGCACCCCACTAAGTTTTGTGAGGGTTTGGAGCTCACCTACCACAAGGTGAAGAGTTGCCACAAGTGAAGGGAGGCTTTGTATCAATAAGCCTCTTGAGGAAAGAGCACATTTTGGTGCCAGCTTTGATCGTGGGATCAAGCTTCCTCAACGGAGACGTAGAGTCTCGCCAAAGGATCAAACTTCAACAACAAATCCTTGTCTCCCTTGTGTTTGCGATTGTTTCCATTCATTAATACTTTTTTCCTATAGTTACCAATATGCATAGGGTTTTATTTGGTTACATATTTTGATAATCACCTATTCGCTGCCCTCTAGTCAACAACCTTGATCCTTTCATAGCGTGACCAGCCCGTCGACCAAATTCTTGGTGACATGTGTAAAGGCACTTAAACCCATTCTCGTGTGGCTAATTTTTGCAAATGTTACTTCTTTGTATCTTCTTTGGAGCCTTCCAAGGTAGGTGAAGCTTTGGAGAATCCAGGTTGGCTGAATGCAATGCATGAAGAATTAAACAACTTCACCCGCAACAAGGTTTAGATGCTTGTGGAGGGACCAGGCTAAAACGTCATCGCCACTAAGATGGACACGATATGAGGAACAAGCCTAAACTTGTCTCCCAAGGGTACACACAAGTTGAAGATTTGGATTTTGGAGAGACTTATGCCCTGGTTACTAGACTATAGAGCATTAGAATCTTGCTTGCATTTGCTAATCAATGAAATCAATGAAGTAGATTATATAGAGCAAGAGTGCATTTCTAAATGGAAAAATCAATGTTGTCGTCTATGTAGAGCAACCTCCTGGTTTTGAAGACCCTAAGTTCCCTAACCATGTCTATAAATATCATTAGAATCTATATGGTCTCAAACAATCTCCTATACCATAATAAACAAGAGCTTCAAAATTGGAAAGATTGATTCCACACTGTTTACTAAGTTCATTGATGGCGAGCTTTTTGTTTGCAAAATATATATGGACGATATCATATGCGGGTCATCTAAAAATGCATTTAGCGAGTAATTCGGAAAGATGATGGCCGACAAGTTAGAGATGTCTATGATGGGTGAATTGAAGTTCTTCCTTGGACTCCAAGTCAAGTAACTATAAGAAGGAACTTTCATTAGCCAAGGCAAGTACATCAAGAACATGCTCTACAAGTTTGACATGGAGAATGTCGAGGAAGGTAAGTCCGTGGATCAAAAGGTATATTGATCCATGATTGGATATTTGTTTTAGTTATGTATATCTAGGCCCGATATCATGCTAAGTGTGTACATGTATGTACGGTTTCAAGCCGCTCCCGAAGAGTGCCACCTAGTGGCCATTAAGAGAATCTTGACATATCTAGTTCATACATCCAACCTAGATTTGTGATTTCCCGAGGGTGCTAGTTTTATCTTGTTGGATATTGGTATTCAGATTATGCGGTTTGTAAGGTAGATAGGTACCTTGGCCACATGTCAATTCCTTGGTAGATCCCTTATGTCATGGTCTTCCAAGAAACAAAACTCTATAGCCCTATCCACCACCGAAGCGAAAATACATTTCTAGGGGTAGTTATTGCGCTCAATTTCTTTGGATGAGGCAAACATTGATGGGTCATGGAGTCGATTTGAAAGAAGTGCCTCTTTTATGTGATAATGAAAGCCCAATCAAGATAGCTAACAACTCAGTCCAACACTCAAGAACTAAACACATAGATATCTGATACCACTTTCTTAGGGATCATGTGACCAAAGGAGATATAGCTTTATGTCATGTAAGGACAAAAAAATAATTAGTAGATATCTTCACAAGCCCTTACATGAGCATAGGTTTTGGGAGTTAAGAAGTGAGCTCAATATCTTGGATTCTCGAAACGTAGCTTGAAGCTTTGTACATTTTTTTGCATATTTGGTTTAGTTTTAGACCTTAAGATGTGTGAACACATTAAGGGGGAGTATTGCTCTCTCAATGAGAAAATCCATCCCATAAGATGTGAAAAAATCAATAATTTTGTGCATTTATTATTCTCAGGGTGATCGATATGCAAAAGTGCAAGCCTCTGACTCTTGGATCTTATACTCTAATATAAATTGGTTCTAGTTTAAAACTCAGCTCATACATGGTGGCAACACTGCCAAATCACCATCATTGGTTCACTCTCAGTTCTTTTGGTGATTTTTATGCATTTTTGCTCTATATTTACTAAGATTTTGACTTGATTTTGTTCAATTCACATCTAAATTATTACTTTGATTGTTTGGTTGTTTTCCAATTGTTACTTTGAATGAACCTATAAGGAACCCCGTAGACTAAAATTCATTTAAACCTCTACCTATGAGCTTTTGTTCAGAAACTCGAAACTTTCAAATTTTCCCAAAGTTTATGAGATAAAATTCTTGTATCCAATAGATAAACTCGGATCATCCGACATCTTTCCGGGACCTTCGGAGAATGCCAATCTCTTGCCACTTAGGGTTTCCAGAGTCTTTGATTGTTCTAGGAGCTTCAAAGACCTTTATGCTTAACTCCAGCATGTGTTCTCAGAACTTCTGAGATTCTTCTCGGACGTTCCGAGATTTACACTGTACTCAAAATCGGGACCTCTGAGATTTTCGTGCGGTTCACCGAGATCCTTGGAACCTCCGACAATTCTCAAAATCTCCAAGTTTCTATGAACCCTTTTTCTTGTAAGGACTTGAGCCCTTCCTTCCAAACCCTAATTCTTCCACCCATTCAAGCTCGGCTCTTTCGACTTTCATGAAGACCTAGAACCACTGCTGCTCCTGAGCCCCTCCTCAACACCGTGGGACTTTGCCACGACCACACCGATCGCTCCAAGTCTGCCCCTGGCCTTCTATCATCAATGCAGGGCATCGCCTCCGCTCGCCGCCACTGTAGTAGCACTGCCACTACCGAGTTGGCACATGGTTGCAGGACCTGTGACCTCCACGACAAAAATCTTGCACCTTGCGTGAAAGTGCATCTTGGCCCCCTAAGAGAGTTTTGATAATTAATGATAAATGATTAAGAGAATAATGTGTGATCAAGTGTTGTCAAGCAATCTAGTCCTAAAAGCAATGATATAACCAGTGTTGATGACCCCCAAAATGTTCTAAGGTAGGACGGCCTGAAGAAATAAAGGTTAAGAATCATTTTATAGCTCTTTTAGTGATTTGAGGAATCACATCGAGTTTAGAGAAAGCCATAATATAAAGGAGGTCTGTTATTTGGAAGCTGATGAGAGTACCTTGCTAATGCTAAACTAGGAATCAAATTTTCTATCCAAACAGAACTTTGAAAAACATTCAATTCTCACACTTTCAACAAAATTCAAAACCTCTGAGATCAAATTCAGAATATCCGGGTTCCGTGTTTGTGTTGAGAATCTGGGAGCTTGAACCCTCTGATTTGCCCATCTGTCTAGTTTTTAGGATGTCGAACCATCCGAGTTTTCCCTAGAACCTCAGAGTTTCAGTTCTGGAAATGCCTGAGTCCTTTGAGCTTCAAAGTTAGAACTCTCAGAAGTTTCCAGAGTGTCCGAGATCACCTTCTGGTCTTGTCTTTGAATCTCGAAATGTCTGGGACAGTATGTCGGAACCTACGAGTACACGTACTGATCACGCTCTAATAAATCCATTGAAATCTTGGCATATCCGAGTCAGTATTAGCTTTGTTTTCGCTTACTATCCTCACATTGTGAATTTTTTTTAAATCTCAGAAGCTCCAAGTGTAATGTCGAAACCTTCAGAATTATTCTCTGACCTTGCCTCGTTGAAAGCTACTCAAAATTTCTGGAGGGTCTAGGTTCCAAGTCAAAACCACTGACATGTGCTTCTATCCAGTGTGCTTTGAAAGTCAGAGTCTCTGGATTTTTGCTGGAATCTCCGAGAATCGTTTCTAGACTTGCTATATAGTCATTGCTTGAAAAGCCAAAGTTCTCTAGGTTCTTGTCAGAGTGTCCGAATTCTTTATTGTATACGCAAAATAGATGTTGATTTGAAAAAGTCAGAACCTCCAAATTCAAGTCGGAACCTCCATGTTTTCCCGATTTTGCTATAACGACTAGTTTTTGAGGGGTTGGGTATATATACCCAACAACCTGTTTGCACAAATATCTCTTTGCTAATATAATCCTTTGCTCTCCTAATTGAAACTCCACCTTTCCTTAAGGCCAAAGTAAGATCTTTGTGAGAAAATCTTTGAGAGAGAGATTGAGTTGAGGTTGAGCATCAAGCAAGAGTTCATCTCCAAGGTGAACTGATTGAAGTTTATTACTTTTGGAGATTGGCATCACCTAGATAGCTATTGGTTGCTAGGGAGTCTTTGAGCAGTTTGTGAAGTGTCCCCAAGAATTTTGAGGGTTTGGAGCTCGCCGACTGCAAAGTAAAGAGATGCCACAAGAAGTGGGCTTTACATCGGCAAGCCCTTTGAGGGAAGTGCATGTTTAGTGCTAGCTTCGATCATTGGATCAAGCTTCCTCAACAGAGATGTAGAACCTCTCCACACGCCCAAACTTCAACATCAAATCCTTGTCTTGTGTGGTTGTGCTTTTCTTTTCCTCTATACTTGCTCCTCTGCATATCTTGCTCACTAGGATGTTAGGTTTTACTTAGAGTTGTGGAATTGCATGCATAGGATTTACTTTTGCTAGAAGTTTTTGATAATCTCTTATTCACCCCCTCTAATCGATAGCCTAGATCCCTTCAATTGGTATTAGAGCCTTGGGATCTTGTATCTTAGGTGCCACCACCTAAAGAATAGGATATCGTCTAACAAGGGGACACATGTGGGAGAGAGGTCCATACTTTGATGGTTCAAACTATGCAAGTTGGAAACATAAAATGAAGATGCATCTAATGGCCATTAGCTCAAGCATATGGTGGATTGTTCTTTTTGGTTATGCAGTGCTCCACGATAGCGAGCTCACCGAGAGTGACCATGTGTCGGTGTAATGATCCGGCAATAATGAATATGGGGCTGCGCAAGCACAGAAGATCTAGATGGGTGCACACGGGAGACGATATTTAGACAGGTTCAGGCCCTCGAGAAGAGGTAATACCCTACGTCCTGTGTTTGGTGGCTGGTATTGTTTGAATCCCGTATGAGAATATGAGAGCTAGAGAGCTTATGAAAGACCTTGAGGACCCTGCCGATCATGGGATCCCTACCGGGCCTTATATAGACGACCGGGGGTAGAGTTACAAGAGTCCTGATCGGCTTACAGATTGGTTTCCTAATTAGTTACAACAGAATTCAGGATGTATGTCTATCCTTGTCTTGTACTCCAAGTTGATGAGGCGCCCCCGTGTAGAAGTCAGACTCCGAGTAGTCGGCCCGGCCCACCCTATGTCCATAGGGCCGGTATTGTCCTCCTTGACGATACCCGGGTGCCATGTCATCGTCAGTAGCCCCCAAGTCCTTCATGATCTGGCTGCAGCTACATACGACAATATCTTAGCTGAGTGCCTCAGCCTTCTTCCTTCTCCCGAGTGACATTCACCCAGGCGCGCCTTTTTATTGCCTGTAGGAAGATCGTGAAGGGCTCATAGAACTCCTGTAGAGTAAAGGTAATTAGCCGAGTGATATTCACCCATAAGGCAGGAATATCATGGCAGATGAGTTAATAGCGAGTAAATTCTGGTGGTATCCGATCCATCCTAAAGGACAGGGACCAGCTGATAGCCCCGCGTGGGACATACCAAAAATCCCGACTGAATTTTCGAGTAGCACCTAGTTCCTAAGTGGCTCGAGTCCAGCTAGCGTCCCTCTGAGGGAGTGCCTCCGAAATCCGTGTCAGAACCAGAATATGAGTTGTGGCGCATAGGTTCCCAAGTGACATAGCCTGATACCTAGACGTTCCACTGAATCCGGAAATTCCGGACCCGAAAATCCCAGAGCGAAATTCACGGGAAGTTTGGGTGGAGAAACTAGTGGCACTGACCTGCTCGGCATCCGACTAGTGGCCTGTTGGAGGCGCACCATAACTGCACTTCACTCGGGTGTATTCAAGTGATTGCGTTCCTACGAGAGGTCAATCCTTGAAACCCTTCAAAACCGTAATGTTCGGCTCCGGGTTAAACGGTAACCGATTAGCAGCCCGTTTGAGGCACGTTACAGTCGCTCTTCATGGGGTAAATTCCAAACGGCTACTTAACCTCGGAAGGCCAACAGTCGGATCCCCTCTGTTAAATAGCGCAGACCGTGCCGTTGCCATGTCGCGGACGCTAAATAATCGCGATGTGGGCCGTTTAATCCGCGCTGTGGAAGCTGAAGGGGCGCGTTGTGGGTGCAAAAAACCCACGCGCAGTGCGGAAGCGGAGGAGTCGCAACGTCCCATCCGTCCTCTTTTTATAAGACCAGGGAAGCAGCGGGGTCCACTCACGCCTTCTAGAGCATGCTTCGCCATCTTTGTGCCCAATACCCCCTTCGTCTTCCTCGTGCCCCGCCGATTCGAGAGCGCGGCCACACCAGAGAACCCTAGCTCCGCGCCGCCGGCCGTGAATGCAAGCCCCCGATTGGGAAGCCAATCCGACCGAAGTAGAGGAGGACGCTTTGGTGTGAAAGTTGTTGAGTGAGAAGGATTCCTCCGCCGACCCGATGGCCCCCTGGATTAAATCGATGGCGACCGAATTGCGGCTGATGGCCATGGGTGAGGTCGAGAGTGCTGCTACCGAAGGAGTTGGTCGAGTGGTGCGTCACCGAGGGTGAGACAACCCCCACTCTGAACACGGGCGAACTCGTCGTCCACGGCTCCTTCTTCGAGCGGGGCTTCTCCGTTCCCGTCCATCCCTTCCTCCGAGGACTGCTGTACTACTACGGGTTAGAGCTCCACAATCTCAACCCTAACAGTATGCTCCACGTCTCATGCTTCATCACATTGTTGATCTCTTGCTGTATAGCAGTGTCGTTCTCTCCACAGGGATTGAAGTATAGTTATTAAACAGGTTCTCAAAGCTAAACTAAATGGGACAGTTTTAATGATATTTCCTAGGCCTAACAATAAATCTGACAATGTAACAAGCAACTGGCTAAGATTGAGAAAGAAGCAAGATTTAGCAAAGAAAGTAAGGAAACAAGACTGGGAAAGAGATGTTCTCAGATTACATATCACAGCAAAGAAAGCAAGGAAACAAGACTGGGAAAGAGATGTTCTTAGATTACATATCACAGCAAAGAAAGCAAGGAAACAAGACTGGGAAAGAGATATTCTCATATTACATATCACAGCAAAGACAGCAAGGAAACAAGACTGGGAAAGAGATGTTCAGATTACATATCACAGCAAAGACAGCAAGGAAACAAGATTGGGAAAATCTATCTTTGGCCGAGCTTTCTTCCTTTCCTCTCCCTTCGTTCCCCTCCCGTCACCCCCTTCGTCCCCAAAAACCCCCCCTCTTATTGGATCTGGAGACCTCCTTTTATATCCTGGGTACTTTGCACTTTACCCCTTCAAGTTCTTTTCTTTTACTATTGGTTGCCTCCGTACCTGTCTCTCTCTTTTGTTGGAGCTCTGCATCACCTGTCTGTGACACAGCTGGTTGGGAAAGTTGTGAACTTGGCGATCTGAAGCATGGCTATGTCAGCTGGCTATGACACAGGTGACTGAAGTAGCTGGTGAAGTGGCTCCTGTGTCAGCTGGCTGTGACACAGGTGACTAGGGCAGTTGTGGACTTGCATTCTGAGGCATGGCTGTGTCAGCTGGCTGTGACACAGGTGAATGAAGCAGCTGCAGACTTGCTTTGCCTGGGTCAGCCAGCTGTGACACAGCTGGTAGACACAGCTTCTGCTTTGAATTCTTAAGAGCCTCCTGTTTGCTATCCTTTGTCGAAGAATTGTGCGCCTAGTCATGCATATCTGCAAAATTATGGTACAGCCTGTAAAGGTATTCATGTGAAGATAATCTGCTATTTAGTGATAAGATTGGGCCAAAAGCAATCAAAATCGATGATGATAAACACTGAAATAGCCCAGGGAAATGATACAATTATAGTATTTATCAATTGTGCGAATGCTTCCTCGGAATCGAGCCGCATTTCGCACTGTGGAAGCACCTCTTCGTCGTGAAGCCACAGCCGAGCAGGGACAACCCGGCCGTGGTGGGAGGCGCCGGATTCCAGCTGAGATCCGGAGCGGCAAAGAGCTATCTGAACCTGCCGATGCAGACCTCCAACAAGGGGTGGCACGCGCATTGGTTCTACTGCGCCAATCCCGTGCCGTCGCTCCCGGCGTTCGTGGGTCAGCCGCCGGTGGTCAAGCCGAGCTGGTCCGAGCCGCCGCTGGACCGGGAGCAAGATGGAATCGCGGTCCTCATGGCGCAGCTGGCTGAGGCGATTCAGGCCGGGGTCACCGGAGTCGTCGTCGTGTCGACCTTCATCCGGTGGCGGGTGCAGCCCACGAAGCTGAGGGCTCACCCAATGTTCGAGTACGCCGGCGAACAAGACACGACCCGAGAGTCCTCCGAGGAGCTCCCGGATGATGTCGTCCAACGCCGAGTCGAGAAGCTCATGGCGCAGGGGACGGATCTGGACATCTCCGGACGGCCGCCGCCCTTCAGCAGATCGAACCCCCCGAGCCAGGTAGGCGACTGATTCCCCAATTTCTTTTGTCGTCGTGACGCCAAGGCTGACTCGGGCAATTCTTATGTTTTCTGAATTTGCAGATTCTTTTCGGCTTCAGTTCCGACGTCCCTCTCCCGGAGAAGGAGGTCTGGAACCAGCCACAATACGCCGACATCCCTAGCGGCGGGGCGCCGTCGTAGGGGACGGTCGCGCGTCCTCCTCGGGAGCCGGGCCCTCGAAGGGGAAGGCACCCGCCGCAGCGGCACCTAGCGTCCCCTCCGCCAAGTGTGCCGGCCCCGGAGGAGGAAGAGGAAGATGAAGACGACGTCCCGCTCCGCTTTCGGAGGAGTCGGGCGCCGCCTGCAAGTGCTGCCCCGGGGGGACAAGGCGGCTCCTCCGCCCGTCCTGACCTGGTGGCGCCGACTGCCGCCCCGACGGGGGCTCCTCAGGTAGCCGGGGAGGAAGTCCCCCCCAGCCGGGGGGAAAAACGGACGGCCGACGCCGCCTTTGGGGAGCAGAGCAGCTCCACGGCGTCGCCGGCCCCGGCGGCTGATTCTTCGAAGCAGCCAGGCCCGAGGCCCAAGAAACGTGTTCCTGCCCCCTCGATCCACCAAGTAAGTCATTCTGGCGGATATTATCTTGCTTGTCTTCTGTCTTCTGAGCTTGATGTGTCCGAATGCTGTTCGCAGGACGCGCGGACGGGAGATGTCCCGAAGGCGTCGTCAAGCGCCCCAGGGTCCGGCCAAGGCGGGAACCCGTCGGGGGCGGATGCTCGAGCCTCGTCTCCTTCGAGGGTGGCCGCGGCTGCGTCCCCCCGGCCGTCTCCTGGGGGGATGGTGCGTCCTCGCAAGCTGCTGCTCCCCAGCCGGAGGCGCTCCCCGCCGAGGCGCCGGCCCCGACTACGTCCGGGAACGTGGGTCCGAGTGCGGGGGCGTCCGGGGGAGCGGGCCCGAGCTCGTCGGGAGACGCGCTGGCCGATCGCCGAGGCAATCTCAAGCTGCCGCCTACGATGGAGGAGGTTCCTCCCGCCCCGCCTTCGGAACCGGAATCCGCGCTGGCGATCCGGCCGTTGCGGATTCGGCAGGCGGACCCTGGACGGCCGAGCCTGACGATCCGGGAGATCGACGATGTCCGGGAGCACGACGAGTGGACCGATGCGATGGGCGTCATCACTCAACTCGGCGAGATGCTCCCGGTGTTGATGCAGACGGTGAAGGAAGGTGCCAACCTGCTAAACGGCAGGTTGCACCCGCTGATGCAGGTAAAACTTCCCATTCGCTTTTGCTTTTCGCCTGTAGGTGTTTCGGTGATACACCCACTGGGGAGCAGCCCCCGGGCCTCTGGCCGACTGCCTTAGTCGGGCGGAGGGTCCCTTACGTATTTTATAGACTTCCCTCTGGGTGCACGATCAGTGCACCCAGAGGGTGTAGCCCCCGAGCCTTCGGTCGACTAGAGTAGTCGGGCGGAGGGTCTTTTTGCCTTTTCTGTAGATTTCACTCTGGGTGCACGATCAGTGCACCCAGAGGGTGTAGCCCCCGAGCCTCCGCTGGGTCCAAGGGACCGAGTGGAGGGTCTTGACGATTTTCCCGAGTGGCTAACCCTTCCTATTGTTTTTTGCAGAAACTGAACCGTCGGTCCCAGGATAAGACCACCTTCCTCCAGGATCGGCTGGAGATGTTTGACCGCTCAGCCTTCGCAAGGAGGAGTGGGACAAGCTGACGGGGAGCCTCCAGGCGGCGGAGGCCGTGGCCCGCAAGCGAGGGGTTGAGATCGCCGGCCTTAAGACCGGGCTTTCCCAGGAGGGTGCCCGGGCCAGAGGTAAGGATCCCGAGTCCCTTTGGTTATTCTTCGTTTGTTGCCGTGCCTGACTCGTCCTCTGCAGCTGCTGAGGAGAAGGCTTTTAAGCTCGAGACAGAGCTTGTGTCGATGAGGCTCCGCGTCCAAGAACTGAGTTCCGTCGAGGACCGAGCCTCCAAGCTTCAGGAGCTGCTCAACGCGGAGAAGGCCCGCGTCCAGCACCTGGAGAGGAGGCGGCTATCACGGACAGGAGCCTGAGGCGGGCTCTGGAGGCTGTCGAGGCGACGAAAAAGAATGCCGCCGACTCCGAGGCCGGTAAGTCTTCTGACTCGGGTGCCAGTTGGTCGGGGTCCGCTGGTCATTTTTCTTATGCCTTTGCTTTGCCTCTGTAGCTCTCCAATTCCGCCTCAAGAAGGTCTCCGACTCGGTCGAGTCCCTGCAGGCGGCGGGCCGCCTGGCCTGCAATGCCTTGTGGGAGGAGCAGCCGGTGTCGGACCATGCAGACACGGTGGCGGAGCGTCTTCGGCAGGTGCCGGATGAAGTGAAGCGTCAGCTATCGGACGCGACGCGATCCGGGGCCGTGCTGTCGCTCGCCGTGGCGAAGTCCCACTATCCGTTGCTGGATATGGAAGCAATCGGAGAGGGATACGCCGCCGACGTCCCTGACGACGACATCCCGGAGTTGATGAAGACTGTCGAGGGTACGGTGAACTCCCTCATCGACCGTGCCGGCCTGTAAAGAACAGTTTACATATGTAGGTCAACTGTCGACGTGGATGTTGAATTATGTATGTTTTTGTAACAGGCTTGGCTTTTAAGTTTATCAATTTCTTTCCTTTGTCTAGTACTTGTTCGTGCGTATGTTAATCCCTCGTATGTGCTCTTTGCCGACCCGTTTTTAGCCTCCCTTGCGCAGAGATTAGCCGTGGGCTGTTTCCCGTGTAGCATAGGGTTGTGGCGTGAAACCGGCGATCGGTGTCAGGGAGTCAACGGCGGGTTGTATACGCAGTACTAAAGTGGTTAGCTCGAATGAAAGAAACCCGAGTGCGGCTGAGCGCACCCAGAGGGTGTAACCGCCGAGTGTCCGCTATGAACATGCATAGCGGCCAGTCGGGACCCCCGAGAGATGTTTGTAAGTGAAGAAAAAATTTATTCGTATGTCTCAAAATTTGCAGAGTACAAAGTTTTAAGCATAGAAACGACGTAGCTGTTCAATGTTCCATGCGTTGGTGATGACGTTTCCATCGCTGTCCTTCAGTCGGTAAGCCCCCGGGCGCAATACTTCAGCGATCACGTACGGACCCTCCCATGGCGGAGAAAGCTTGTGCTTGTCTTTGTTGGATTGGACTCGGCGTAGAACCAAGTCACCAACGTTGAACGAGCGGCCACGTACGTGCCGACTGTGATAGCGTCGTAGGCCCTGCTGGTACTTGGCCGACCGAAGGAACGCAACTCGCGTGCTTCTTCGAGCTGATCGACGGCGTCTTGTCTTGCTTCCTCTGACTCGGCCTCGGAGTACGCGCGGATGCGTGGAGATCCGTGGTCCAAGTCAGTCGGGAGCACGGCCTCGGCTCCAAAGACCAAGAAGAAAGGCGTGTATCCGGTTGACCGGTTGGGCGTAGTGCGCAGACTCCAGAGCACCGAGGGTAACTCTGCTGCCCACTTACCCGCGAATTTCTTCAGGCGCTGGAAAATCCGAGGTTTGATACCTTGCATAATCAGGCCATTGGACCGCTCAACCTGCCCGTTGGTGCGTGGGTGTGCGACCGCGGCGAAGTTGAGGCCAATGTTATAATCATCGCAGAACACGAGGAAGGCGGCACCGGTGAACTGAGTGCACGTTATCCGTGATGATGCTGTTGGGGACACCGAAGCGAAAAAATGATATCCCGAAAGAACTCGGCGGCTCGCTCTGAGGTGAGAGTGGCCACCGGCTTGGCTTCAATCCATTTGGTGAACTTGTCGACGGCGACGAAGAGGTGTGTATAGCCCCCGGGAGCTTTCTTGAGAGGACCGACCATGTCCAGACCCCAAACGGCGAAAGGCCAGGCGATCGGGATAGGCTGGAGTGCTTGAGCCGGCAAGTGTGTTTGTCGGGTGAAAGTATTGACATCCCTCGCAGGTACGGACAATATGCTCGGCGTCGGAGACGGCAGTTGGCCAGTAGAAGCCTTGCCGGAAGGCTTTACCAACCAAAGACTTTGGCACCGCGTGATGCCCGCAAACGCCCGAGTGAATGTCCTGTAGTAGTTGCTTGCCTTGATCTTGGGATATACACGCTGGAGGATGCCCGAGGCGCTCTTTTTATATAGTTCCCCCCCTCGACTACGACGTATGCTTTGGCTCTCCTAGTAATGCGCCGTGCCTCGATCTGGTCTGGCGGGAGGATGTCTCGCAGGAGGTAGTCGAGGAAGGGCGTCGTCCAGTCGGGAATGACAGCGAGGACCGCTGGTGACGCTTGCCGAGTGCTATCAGATTCTTTGGGCTGTGGCTCTTCGTCACCATGGGAACATCCACCTGAATGCCCAAGCAATGAACATCATCTTCAATGCATTGAGTCCAAATGAATTCAACTGGGGGAGCATGCTTGAAGATGCCAAGACAATATGGAACAAGCTCATGAAGATCTACGAGGGAGCTTCTTCTATCAAGGAGTCCAAGCTCAACTTCCTCACAAGCAAGCTTGACTGCTTCACCATGGTGGAGAATGTGAGCGTGAATGAAATGTTCACCCGCCTCAATCACATTATCAACGAGCTCAAGTCCCTCGAGAGCCGGGAGATCAATGACCACTTCATTGTCAAAAAGATCTTTTGAGCCCTCTCACCCAAGTATGAATACTTAGTCATGCTCATCCATGAGAGGGGCGACCTCAAGAAGTTGACTCCCGCTGAGGTGCTTGGAAGGATCATCGCTCATGAGATGGTGATCCAAGATAAGGAAGAGCTCATGGCTTCCAAGTCAAGCCACAAGAGAAACATCGATTTGAAGGCCAAGAAAGTCATCGAGGAAGACTCAAGCGATAATGAAGGGGAAGAGGAACTTGATGAAGATAACATCGCATTATTCGTAAGAAGATTCTCCAAGATATTCAAGAAGGGGGTGTCGATAAGTTCCTTGGAAAAGGGAGAGCCACCAGTACTCGAAGAACAAAGAAGAAACTCACCAATAGGAAATGCTTCGAGTGCAGCAAGATGGGACACTTGATTGAAAATTGTCCCAATAAAAAGGACAAGAAGGATGAGAAGGACAAGTAGTACAAGAAGAAGGAACGCCACGGGAAGGGCAAGTTCATCAAAAGAACCACTACAAGGCCAAACCCATGTTGATGAGGAATGGGATTCCCACGACTCAAGCTCTAACTCCAACTAAGGTCTCTTCATAGCAAGTTTAGGACCCGCCAAGTCTCTCTTCAACCAGTCAAGCAACAATGAGACACTCATTTGTCTCATGGCAAAGGGGTCAAAGGTATCTCAAATCACCAAGTCTCTACTTTTTGATGATAGTGATGATGACTTCCTTATGATCTTGATGATTAGAGTATGCCTAACTATGATTGTCTTGTTGCGACTCTTCAGAAACAATTAGAAACAAGAGGCGTTGCTTGTGAGGGAGATAGAGAAAAATGAGGCCCTAACTATTAAGCACGAGGATCTTAGGTCTCATATCGTAGACTTGAAAAGTTTATAAAGAGCTTAAGAATGTTCATAAAAATCTTGGGTTTGGGAACATCACGAACAAACAAGATTATGAAACTCGTAAAATATCTCATGATATCATCAAGAGAAAGCATCTCTCTCTCTCTCTGTCTCTAACAAACAATATACTTCATCTCAAGAGAGTGTAGAAATGTCATGTTTCCTTATCCATGGATACTCCTACTATTGCTCATGTTGATGTCACTAGTGCTTCTAACTCCACATCATGTGAAGCGACACTTGTAAGTGAGAATGCTAGGTTGAAAGCGTAACTCCAAAATGGGTTGCTCAAGTGCTACAAGGGTATAAAGACCCGCAAAGAGATATTAAGCCACCAAAAGGAGAACTTCAACCATGAGGGCTTAGGCTTTACCCCAAGGTTCAATGACATTGATAAGGCATGAACCCCTTGATAATATCCGAAGACCAAGTTCGTGCAAGCCAAGGAGAAACAAGTGTAAGAAAGGTGCCATTGTAACCTTATTGATCATTTTGGTGCCTCATGTGTGCTTAGAAAGGGCAAGGACAATAGATCCAAGCTAAATTTTTTTGGTGCTAAGATTGGTGATCATGTTAGGAAGAGTTATATTTGGGTTCTCCAAGCACTTGTGCCTTACTCCCAAGGATCCAAGAAGGTATGGTTACCTAAACAAGTATAATTTTTTTATAGGATTATATACCTCCAGTGGAAAAAGTTGGGTGCTCGATAGCGGATGGTCAAATCATATGACCGAAGGGAAGGACATGTTCACCATATTTGATAGTAGAGGATCACCACATGAGAACATCACTTTTGGTAACAATGCAAAGAGAAAGATCATGCGATTAGGTAAAATTGCAATCTCAGATGACCTATCCATTTCCAATGTTCTGCTTGTGAAGTCTTTGAACTATAATTTGCTATCTGTGTCTCAACTATGCGATCTTGATCTTGAGTGTAACTTCGCTAAGCATGGTGTTTTGTGACTAAAAGCGACGATCGCTCATTACTCTTCAAAAGTTTTAGGAAAGGTAATTTCTACTTGGTTGACTTTTCCTCTAATGACTCTTGTATACAAACATGCTTGTTGGTAAAGTCTTCTTTAGGTTGGCTATGGTATAGGAGGTTGGCTCATGTGGAGATGAGGAATCTGGACGACACACTCAAGGGTGACCACATTATTAGTGTCAAGAGCGTGACTTTCGATAATGATCGCCTTTGTAGAACATGCCAAGCCGGGAAGCAAGTCGATGGCTCACATCACATCAAGAACGCCATGAGTAGCACAAGGCCGCTCGAGCTTCTCACATGAACCTATTTGGTCCCATCAAGTAAGCATACGAGCTAACTCCTATGGGTTTGTTTTGTTGATGACTTTTCTCGCTACACATGGGTGTTTTTCTTGCATGACAAGCGAGAAACACAAAAGATCTTCAAGAAATTTGCAAGAAGAGCTCATAATGAATTCAAGTTGAAGTTCAAGAATTTAAGAAGTGACAATGAAACCGAGTTTAAGAATGCAAACATCGAAGAATTCCTAGATGAAGAAGGTGTGAAGCACAAGTTCTTCTCCAGCTATACCCCACAACAAAATGGCGTCGTGGAGAGGAAGAACCACATGCTCATCGACTCTTGAAGAAGAGTACAAGACTTTCAATCTTTTTGGGCGGAAGCCATCAACACCGCGTGTCATGTAATCAACCTCCTTTATCTTCATCGACTCTTGAAGAAGATGTCGCACGAGCTCATTTCCAGGAACAAGCTTAATGTCTCCTACTTTCGCGTCTTTGGGAGCAAATGCTATATCCTTAATAAGAAGGAAAGGCTTTGAAAGGTAGCTACTAATTGTGATGAGGGTTTCTTTCGCCGCTATGCTTCTGATGCACAGGCGTATCGTGTCTTCAAAAATACTTCACATTGTAATGACCCACCTATGTAACTGTGTGTAAATAAGATCTTTGATGATCAACTATAATAAAGTGATATTATCCTCATCTCATTTCTGCATATAGTATAATTAAAATAACATATAAATTGCTCATAAATCTTTGGGAAGTATTTCACCTACCTATAGTTCAAACCTAAAATTGAGCAAATTTGGACTTATATTTAAACGACATTCACAAATGACTTAATTTTATACGAGAAAATTTATATAGGTCATAAATACTCTAAAATGTTTCCAGATTTAAAAACTTAGGTTCTAACCCTCAGCTAATTCAAAACTTAACCAGTACAAAAAGTAAAGTAAAAAGAAAAATAGAAAACCCTAATGTATTTGGGCTGACTACCGGCCCAGCTTCCTCATGTGAGCTAAGCCGAGCCCAACATCAGCACCATACTACTTTGCCCTCCTCCCTCTGCGACCGACAAGCGGGGCCCGCCTATCGAATCCTTCCCTTCACATGGCTGGAAACGCGGCGAGCATCACCCGACCTCGGGAGTAGGTCGCCGATGGCACCGGCCCCATCTGGGACACTTTGGACACCTCCGTCAGCCGCTCTGTCATGCCAGTGCAGCCGCACGCTTCCCCGTGCTACCATGTGCTCAATTCTGTCGCCGCCGAGAGCCATTATAGCCCACATCGTCGAGATCACCATCTCCGACTGTTGGCACCATTTTTACCCCCTTCTGGATTCTATTGCCCGTGATCCCCTATGCCTCGCCAGCTTCGCCATTGAGTTCTTCTCGGTCTTGCACTTCTCCCCACACTGAAATTGCATCCTGCTATTGAGCTTTGTGGCCGAAACATCTTTGGCACCAAGAGCTTCGGCGAGCGCCGCCACTAGCATCACCGTGCTTTCTCGCATCCAATGGTGAGTCAACCCCTCTCAGTCTTTGCCTCTTGCTCCCTACATTCATACTTTGATCAACAAGGTGGTGGGCAAGGACTTCTATTGTGAGGTCAAGCACAATGACTACAAGCCTGACAAAGAGAAAGCTACCCTCACCACTGAAGAAAAGGGGAAGAAAAAGGTTGTTTGGGAAGCTGGGATATCAAAGAAGAGAAGAAGAGCAAGAAGAAGAGGAGGAGAGTGAGACATAAAAGTGTTAAGGAGTGGAAGTGTCAACAAGCTAAAAATGATTCCCACTTGAAGAAGATGCTAGCCGAGAATCCCACTATGGATAATCATCTTACCATAATCAAGGATGGCATCGTGGCTATCATTGACATCCTCCACCGACTAAACAAGGAGATTACATATCTCACGGCAGAGCTCAAGAAGATGAAATGTCATCAAAAGAAAGGCATGCACAATCAGCGTCATATGCGTGAGAGGATCTTCAATGGCCAGGAGTTATCCGAGGAGGGCTCAAAGTTTTCATCGAACACAAAAAAGCCAATATCTTTAAATATTCCCTCTGGTTCACCTCGAGGTGACCGTTCCCACTTCACGACACCACCACTTCATCACCTTGAGGACCTTCTACGGTTGCATCATGAAAGAGCATCTAGGCCCCAAGTTGGTTTTGATGGTCAATGGCAACTCAAACTAGAATCTAACGTTTACATTGAGTGTAGGCAGGTTAGTAGATTCCAGAAAGAAGGGTCATCAGGGAAAGGATGACCACCAAAAAGGGTACAAGGGTGGTTTTCAGGACTAAGAAATGGTTGTGCTAGGCAGCTGTGCCACAACTGTGAAGAAGCAGGTGCTGTACAAGAAGTTGCAAGCAAGGTGATGGTGGCTTGATGCGTCAAGAGCCGTGCCTGCAGTTGGTGGGCAGGTAAAGCCTAGATTTGCTAGTTTCTTTGAGTCCATAGGAAAAACCCGTACTATCAAGAGGGATGATGCAGTAATGATCTGTGGAGGTTCTAATTGCTCAATGCTCAGAATGTTGGACAGTGGCACTAATGCGTTGAGGTTAGTGGCCCTATGTCAACAGTTTTGCACAAGTGTGAAACTGGTTTTGTGCTTGTACTCTGTAGTGCTAGCAGTAGAAAACCCTAGGGGTTAGAGTCACCGGTGTGACACAGCTGTGTCACAGGTGGTCTAGCACTCTGTGACTCAGGTACATCTCTGTACCAGGGGAGAGCTTGTAAATGCTAAGGAACCTGCGCTGCGGATGGCTTGTCTGCTGAGTCGGAGGGCTATCGGAGGTTCTCTCCTTATTAGGTTTCAGAGAGTGTTGTGCGCTGAGGGCATGTCATGTGCCAGGACCGGGCTGAATAGTGCTGCTACGTCAGTTAAGGGTTCACCTGTATCAGCCTCCGGTGACACAGGTGTCGGTCTGCCCAAGCAGGTTATAGCTTGGGCGTAGTGTGTAGCTGTGTCACCGGTGCCTGTCACCGGTGATTCACTTAATCCTACGTGGCAACAGTGTAACGGTCGGGTCCCTGCGAACCCTATATATAGGGGACCAGGGGAGGTCTTAACCAACCAACCTTTGCCAATCCAGTGAATCATATTCAACCGTTGCAAAGCCTCTTCCCACCAAACAAAAGCCAAAGTTTCCTAAGTGTCAGTTCGGGAGAGTTAGAGTTCTTGAGCAAAGAGCATTGGTTCCTCCAGGAGTTGTTGCTGCCGAATCTATTACTCTTAGAGTGTCTACTCCTAGACGGGTGTAGGAGTCGCTGGTATCACCTAAACTTGTGTGGGATGAACCAGGCGATTGTAAAGGTGAATAGAAGTCTACCTGCTGTAAGCAAAAGGACTTCCACAAGCAAAGGAAGAGGCCTGAACGTAAGGTACTCGGAGAACAAGCACAATTTGGTGCTGGCGATCTCTTCGGAGTAGCCTCTCCAACGGAGACGTACCACTCTGTGAAGAGCTGGGAACTTCGGTGAAAAACACACTGTCTCCTTGAGTACTTTCCTATATTGTCTTCAGCTTCTTGCTTGCTTGCTTGTGAGATCTTAGACTTATTCTGTTTATCTGTTATAGATCTCCTTTATACCTGTGTTTCATTAGCTGTGTCTCAGTTGCTATATATCTTATCTCACACCTGAGTCAGTTATCTGTTACACAGATATATTGATTGCTCATCATTTACTAAGTCCTTAGAACACCTATGTTAGGCACCTGTGTGACAGTTGTATGCTAATTTACACATCATCTGTTGCATGTGTCACTCACCTGTCACACAGCTAGCTAACCCTGGTTCCTGTTTAAGGCTTAACCTGTTCAATCAAGTTAAAAGAAGTAATTTTTGTTAGCCTCCTATTCACCCCCCTCTAGTCGGCACCTTCGGTCCTTTCAATTGGTATCAGAGCCAGGTTGCTCTTTGATTTGGCCTAACAGTCGGAGTAAAGGATGTCGGGCTATGAGGGTAAAATACCTGTTTTCAATGGAACTAATTATGCCTTCTGGAAAAGAAAGATGCAAATGCATCTTATCTCAATTGATCCAGATGTGTGGGAAGTTGTTTGTACAGGCTACAGGTTGGCAGACCCAACTGCTCTTAGCGTAAACGACAAGAGAAACATTCAGAACAATGCTAAGACTGCCACTGCTATATTTATGGGTTTGCAAGAGCATGACTTCAACAGGGTCAGCACCATGGAATCTGCTAAGGATATCTGGGATACCTTGGAGCAGATCTATGAAGGCAGTAACACTCTAAAGAAGTCAAAGAAGAGCCTTCTAGAATCAAAGCTGGAGAGGTTTGAGCTCGAGCATGGTGAAGACATCAATTCTCTGTTTTCAAGACTCACCATTATCACAAACCAGCTGAAGGCCCTAGGCTCCAACCGAGTGGAAGATGAAGACGTGATCAAGAAGTTCTTGTCAGTGTTTCCAAAAGCCTATAGAACACTTGTTCTCATGCTGAAGGAAAAAGATGAGGTTTGAGCAAATGAAACCCATAGAAGTGTTAGGAAGGATCCTAACACATGAGATGGAGCTTAAGCAAGAAGGCAAGCAAAGCTCCTCTCTAGCTATCAAGAAAAATATTGCCTTGAAGACTACTGCTTCAACATTACAGATTGAGAGTGATAGTAGTGAAGAACTTGATGAGGAGATGACCAGCGGAGAAGAAAGTGAACTCATCCTCCACACAAGGAACTTCACGAAGTTTTACAAGAAGAAGAAGCAGCTTGGATCAGGTGACAGATTCAGAGGGAAGAAGCTATCAAAAGATAACAAGTGCTTCGAGTGTGGCAAGGAATGCCACTTTGCTGCTGATTGTCCAACCAAGAGAAAGGACAACAGCCAGTACAGAAAGAAGGACTTCCATGGGAAGAAGAAGACCTTCAACAGCAAGCATCCAACCTACTCTAAAAACAAAGCCACTGCTAGAGCTTATGTTGGACAGGCTTGGGTATCTGAGGATTTAGGCTCAGAAGAAGAGTCAGAGGATGAAGATCAAGTTGCTGGGATCGCCATCAGCATGGCTGATATACCCAGCTGCGACACAGCCAGGTCACACAGCTCCGAGTTCAGTGCTGAAGCTGATCAACTGCTATCCACTTCTGCCCTTTTGTGTTTCATGGCCAAAGGTTCAAAGGTACTTACTGAAGATGACTTTCCTGATTATGCTGAACTAATGGGCATTCTTAAAAGAACAGATAAAGTCTATGGCAAGGAGAGGAAGGAAAACATCTCTTTAAGAGATAAACTCAGGGAGCTGAGTGAATCATATGATGAGGTTACAGATGACAGAGAAAACCTCAGGCTAGACCAGGAAAACTTGGAGATAGCTCATGAGAAGCTCAAGGTAGCTCATGAGCTTTTGATTAAGGAGCATGAGGACCTCAAGGCAAAGCACTCTACGTGCACTGATATTTCTTCTATATCTACTGATGCATCTTTGCCTACTCATGTTACTATTGAATCATGTTTAAACTATGCTAGTCGCATAAATATTCTAACTTCCACAGGTTGTGTAGTTGATGACTCAAAAGAGGCTTCAACCTCTGTTATTACTAACTCTGTGGATGCAGATAAGCACAACAAGCTCAAGGAAGAGCTGGAAGAGCTTAAAAGACTCATGAGAAAAGGCCTATGCACTGCCAATATTGGCATGTAAAATTATCAGCTCATCAGAGCTAAAATGCTCAGAAAGAATGATGGCCGAAAAGGTCTGGGTTACAATCCTCTGCTAATAAGGATAAACTGCCTGCTGTGACTAATTTTAATCTTGCAGAAAAATTTGTGAGACAGGCAGGAACAGATGACAACAAACCTGTTGGTCACATACAGAGAGATAGGAAGATGGTAAACATTCCATCCAATCCATCCTATGTCCTGCAGAAGGACAGAAAAGGAAAGATTGTGGCTAAGTATATAGGTCGCAGGCACTTAACAAAGTGGTTGCCGGCCATCTGGGTTCCAAAGGTGACAGTCACCTGTGCCACCGGTGTCTTACACAGCTGTGTACCCACCAGTGTCACTGGTAACACACGTAGCCAACTAACCTCTCTGTTTAAGGTTATAGGTGATACTAAGCCTAAGAGAATTCATGTCATATCATCTATTGCTCAGGCTATCAACTATAGAAATAAATCTTCTAAATCATTAACTGCTATTTCTGCATATGGTAAAACTGCTAAGGAAACCAAACAAGTTTGGGTCCCTAAACCTCATAACTAATCTTGCAGAACACTGCCTCCAGTGGAACTGACTGGGTTGTGGACAGTGGATGTACACAACATATGATAGGAGGCAGAGAGAAGTTTGTAGAGATCACACATGAAAATTTTCCAAGTAAGCATGTGATCTATGCAGATAACTCCAAGAGAAAGGTAAATGGCATTGGTAAAGTTATCATATCTAAACATCACTCTTTATCCAATGTAATGCTTGTAGATCAGATAAGCTATAGCCTTATGTCTGTGTCACAGCTGTGTGACACAGGTATGAAAGTCACGTTCTATCCTGATGAGGTTATAGCTTCCAAACTATCTGATGATTCTCAAGTGTTTAAAGGATGCAGGTCTAGAAAACTATACACAGTAAACTTCAATGAACAGCCTGCTGCAGCTCCATGGTGTCTAATGGCCAAGACCAGTGTTGGCTGACTGTGGCACAGGCGGCTAGGACATGCTGGGATGAAGCTTCTCAACAAACTGAGCAAACATAACTATGTCATTGGCTTAGAAAATGTGAAGTTTGAGAAGGACAAGCCCTGCAGTTCATGTCAAGCCGGCAAACAAGTTGGAGCTGCCCATCGTCCCAAGAATGTCATGACCACCACCAAACCTTTTGAGCTCATACACATTGACCTGTTTGGTCCTACTACATACGAGAGCTTGGGAGGTAACAAGTATGGATTTGTCATTATAGATGATTTTTCTCGATATACTTGGGTGTTCTTTTTGAAGGAGAAGACACAGGTTTACAAGAAGTTCAAGCATCTCATTGTAAGAGTACAAAATGAATGGAAGGTAAACCTTGTCAAGATCAGGAGTGACAACGAGACTGAGTTCAAGAACTCCAAGGTGGAAGCATTCCTGGACAAGCATGGAATCAAGCATGAACTATCAAGTCCATATGCTCCACAGCAAAATGGAGTAGTGGAAAGGAAGAACAGAACCCTGATAGAGATGGCAAGGACACTGCTAGATGAGTACAAGACTTCACCAATATTTTGGGCTGAAGCTATCAACACTGTCTGCCACTCCATCAACAGGATATATCTACATCCACTACTCAAGAAGACTCCTTACGAGCTGCTCACCAACACCAAACCAAATGTCTCATACTTTAGAGTATTCGGTGGTAAGTGCTACATTCTTAGGAAGGGCAAACGCCTCACTAGGTTTGAAGCTAAATCTGATGTTGGTATATACGTTGGTGATGATGAATAGTACGGCATCCCGCGTATTAGGGGTATCCGTATACAGAATCCCTTGACTTAGGAAGGTACGGTGTACCCGGGAGGGATCCCCGGACGATAAGGTAACCCCTCCCGGGAAGAGAAGACTCCCCTTAAACTAGGAAGTCAATCCTGACGTTTAAGGAGACCAGAGTCCTACTCGGGCATAAGTCCACGTCCAGTACGACCATGGGAACCCCCTATATAAGGATCAGCAATCCCATAGGGGAGGACAGATCGAATTAGGTCAAGACATCCAGTCGCAGCTCTAGGAGGCGAAGCCCTAGAAGACCCACTACCTCGAAGGAGTCGAGCCTGGTGGGATAGATTAGTCTATGATTAGGCCTAGGGTAGCCACTAACACACATCCCCCGTTGTAAAGAGTATTCTCCATCAATATATAGCAACAGGACGTAGGGTTATTATCCTGAGGGAGGCCCGAACCTGTATAAAAACGGCTGTCCCCTGCTGTCAGATCTCCTGGCACTTGGGCCCTAGAGGTCCCTACCCCCCAGCAATCCTCACTCCATGAATACCGTAAGATCGCCGATTCACCGATCGTCGACAGATGGCGCCGTCCGTGGGGACCTCTCCGGACCAAGCCGTCCAGGAAAGATCAGAGTCGGCAGGATGCGTAACTAAGCGCGATCAGATCACAGCGCCGTTTGCGCAGCCCTCACCGGTTCCGACCGAGGAGGAGGAAGCAAGCTCGGCAGGAAAACCGATCGTATCCTCGCCCCGTACTGGGCACTCGGACCAGGGTTTCTACGACAACTTTGGCCCTATGGATCCGTACCCGGTTACGGACCGAGTGGATTTCGGAGAATACGCCCCTAAAGAAGACTCGGATGGCGAAGCAGATCACTTCAGAACCGAGTGCGCCAGGGCCTTCAGCGGGAAACTGGTCTTGAATGACGACTTCCCGGCAGGAACGACCAGCCCCATGGTTGGAGTCTCTCCTGCAAACTCTGATCGTGAGAACGATCAAGATCCGACCCACGTCGTGTCCGATGAGGACAACGTGATGGAATACGAGTACACATCGTCTAGCCAAGAACCTCGGATGGTACTCGCGATCAACGATGGTCGAGAAGACCTCGAAGATCGCAATCTGCCCGGGGGCTTGCACGGGGATGCTTCCCACATGGACGGGGGCCTACCCGCCGCTGAGGAGAGAACTCCTCGCCGGAACGAAGTCTTGCCTGCCGCTGGGGAGAGATCTCCCCCGGGAACAAGGGAGTACGTGTCCCAAACTGCTCGAAGACTTGCGGAAGTGCGCAATCTGCTATCACAGCCTCCCGTGGCGGACCTATCGATGCCCGCGGGAGCGCAATGGCTGCAACGGCTGGGGGTTGACCTCCAAGAGGCGCAGAACCAGGCCGAATCTTCTCGAACCCAATCGGTGGCCCGTAGCTCTACTCGGGTGGACACCCCTACTCCTCCAGAAGAGCGCGATTGGGAGGGACGACACCCCAGGAACAGACCTCCTCAGGAGGAGATACCTGTCGACCTCCGAGAATAGCTCGAAAGACACCGTCGCCAAAGGCGCCAGCAAGAGCAGTAGCCTTCTCGGAGGGACCACGCACAAAATGCCAATGCTCGGGGCCGATCTTCGACCTTGAATAGCGGCGAAACTGCACCTTATCGGGGCTCCTTCAGCGGGTGCCGGGCGCTATCCCAGGAACTTCGACAGGTACGTTGGCCTTCTCGTTTCAAGCCCGGCTCGTTAGAGTCGTACGACGGAACCACGAACCCCGTGGAATTCCTTCAGATCTATACCACCGCGATCGAAGCGGCCGGCGGGGACGAAAAGGTCATGGCCAACTATCTTCCTACCGCTCTCAGAGGAGCCGCCAGGACATGGTTGACAAATCTACCCCCAGGAACGATCCGTTCGTGGGGACAGCTATGCGACATGCTGCTCAGGAACTTCCAGGGTACCTTCCCAAGGCCTGGTCGGGTCGACGATCTAATCCTCGTCGTCCAACGACTAGACGAGACCTTCTGAGAGTTCACCAAAAGATTTAGTGCTGTCCGCAACACTATCCCAGAGATAACCGACTCGAACGTCATCCGCGCCTTCACTCGAGGCAGTAGAAACGAGATGTGCACCCATGATCTGATCATGCGGCCGCCGAAAACCACCAGGCAGCTCATGGACCTGGCCGAAAAGGCCGCTTGTGCGGAGGAAACCTTGCGCTACATCAAGCAACAGCGGGGTGAGTCAACCAGCTCTCCCCTCCAGTCAAGGACCGACTCGCGCAAGTCTAAGCGCAAGAAGAAGCCCTCCGGAGGGAACAAGGAGAAAAGGATCAGATCCGACGAGGTGATGGCCGAGGTTTCCGAGAAGCGCAACTGGCGGCCACGCTCCAAGGATAAACCCACCACATCCTCCGACAAATCGTCCAAGCCCTGGTGCGACTTCCATCAGACCGACTCGCATGATCTGCGACAGTGTCGCATCTTCAAGAAATACCTTCGGGAAGAAAGAGAGAGGTTTCGCGAGGAGAACCCTCAGGTCGCAAATAACAGTCGGGAAACTACTTCCGACGACGATGATTCCACTCCTGAGCCTTTCTAGGGGCATGTTAGAGCAATCGAGCACATATTCGGGGGCTCAACCTCTTACGAATCCAAGAGGCAGCATAAGGTGATCGCCCGAGAAGTTCTCGCGAGTGTCCCACGGGTCCCTTGAGCGATCAAGTGGTCTGAGGTCACGATATCTTTCGACCAGACCGACTGCCCCGAAAATTGCGCTCGACCGGGGCGATACCCTATTGTGGTTGAGCCGACGATCAACAACTGCCGGGTGGGCCGCATGTTAATAGACGGAGGGAGCTCCCTCAACATCCTATTCGCCAACGCCCTCGACGCAATGCAAGTGCCACGGTCATCTGTTCAGACGGTGACGCACGCTTTCCACGGCATCGTCCCGGGCTCATCGGCCACGCCGATTGGGCAAGTCATGCTCCCGGTTACCTTCGGCACACCGGAGAACTTCCGAACAGAGAAAACATCCTGTTCGACGTAGTCGATTTCGAGACAGCATACAATGCTATCTTGGGACGCCCTACTCTGGCCAAGTTCATGGCAGCTACGCACTACGCCTACCAGTGCATAAAGATACCCGGCCCAAATGGCGTCCTCACGATAAAGAGCTCCCCCAGAGAAGCACTCCTCTGTGACAAGCGCAGCCTCGACCTCGCAGAGCAGCACCCACCCTCTAACCAAGACGCCAGCGTGACGCCTCCAGCCTCCACGCCGTCAAGACCTCCTCCACGACTACGAGCGACGGCGTCGGAAAGTACCCCCTCCAAGTCGGAGAAAGAGTTCCACGACTAAGTCAGAGCGGGGGAAAACAGGGCCTTCCCCTAAACAGGACAACTGCTCCTCGGGAGAAGTCGCCCGATCCGGGTCGCTCGCGTCAGTGTTAGGAAGGTCGCGTCCATTAGAGAGTCTAGCGCAACTACCCTCAGTAAGATCGTACAGCCGTCGCCTCCCCATCTGCAGAGTCCAAGGTGGCACCAGCTCCATCCTCAAAGGTCATCAAGCTACGAACAAGTCGATGATAAGACGCTTCGGGCGCCGCCGCCCAGCACGCGCACTCAACAAAAGTCCCGTCAGCGGGTCATGACAAGAGGACGCGAGTCTCTGGGGCAACCGGCGACAAGCTAGACGAGGAGAACACGGCCTAGTTTCGTCTTAGAGCTATTTTTTCTTAGAGTTATTTTTTCTTACAGTAGCCTGTAAAAGACACAGTTTTCTTTAAATAATATCAGGTATCTAGCTCAAGGTTTTTCAGTGTTAATTCAGACTGCCTATCCGAAATATCTCTCGAACAGTCAGTCGGGGGCTGGATAAGAATACGGTAAAGTCGAAATACGAGTACGAGTAACGATTTCTTCGACCCGCACGAAGGAAAAAGGGTTCTACGCTGCAACTGCCAGGGATGCAAGGAGAACCCCTTAACACGTTTGCAGGTGACAGGGGAGCCACTGAGCCCCCCACCTGACCAGACCTAAGGCCTGGTTGACTAAGCTCCCCAGTTCCGTAGCAAGGTTCCCTGATCCCGAGTAAAGGAAGGGAAAGAAGTATGAATACGACTAGATCAACGGAACCCGCACGCTTATCCACGTGTTCGACTACTCGGAACGAAAGGTATCTCGGGTAGAGTGGAACTTTGTTGATCGGGCAAGTGTGGAATTTACTAGCCAAGTACCGAAGTCTTCCCCTAGTAAAGGAATACGGAAGTGCTACCACGGCCACGACAAGCTGTACGAAAGACCCCTTATCGCGTTTACTGATGACGAGGAGCCACTGAGCCCTCCATCCGACTAAACCTAAGGACTAGTCGATCACAGCAAGAGCGACCTACGGCACTATTCGTACACCTGCACCAAAGGAAGGCAAAGGGTACCGGTTCCGACTAAAGCCTACACTTGCACCCGACAAGGTTTCACATAAGCAGAATAGACAAGGTTTTTCAAAAGCCAAAAACACACAAGTTATCGCACAGTTACTAACCATTGTATTTGTGTAAAAGTATATTATTACAGGATCCTACTCTAGGCCAGGCGCCTGGACTCGATCAGCAAAGGCATCCGCCGCTGCCTACACGGCACCGAGAAGCTCTTCTTCCTCTTCCTCAGGCAAATCAGCAGCAAGCGCCTCCAGAGGCAAGTCCGAGCGCCCGCGCTTCAGGAGAGCCAAAGCAAAGGCCAGAGCATCGCGTACACCTTGCCGGAGCTCATCTTCGAGAAGCCTCTCGACGGTAGGCTTCAGCTTGGAGACGGACGCCGTCAGCTCTGCCAGGCGGCTGGCCGAAGCAAGGCCCGGAGGGACAATGACGCCGACTTCACCCAGCGCCTTCTCGAGCGTGCCCAGGGCCCGCTCGAGGTCTTCCTCCAGTTTCCTCGCGTAGGATCGACTCTGTTGCAGGGAAGGCTCCAGGTCCGAGATGCGCGCCTTCGAAGACGAAAGATCAGCCTTTGAGGCCTAAAGATCAGCCTCGATTGCCTCCCACCGCTTCTCGGAGTCCTCAAGGCGCTTCCGCAGCTCCTCGCTCTCCGACCGCCATCTCTTGGACTCATCGAGGCGCCTCTTCAGCTCTTCACGCGCCAAATCCAGTTCCTCTTGGGCTTTCTCGAGCGGGGCGACCTGGGAGCTAGCAAGCTGGAAGATAACAGGTTAGTACAAGTAAAAGTGAAGTTACCTTATCACTAATTTCCCTTACGTTGCCTGCAGCAAGGAGGAGAGGCGAAGACCTTCCGGCACCGAAGTACCTGGAGGCACGACCTGCTCGACCAGGGCCGACTCCGACTCCAGCGCCGGGGGCTGCGGCTTCTCAGTGGAGGCCGGCGGCGACGTAGGCGCGGGGGTCCGCTGCTCGACGGGGGCCAACGCCGGTACCGGCGCCGGAGGTTGCTGCTCTGTGGCCACCGGAGTCGGATTCCCGGCGGGGCAAATCGACAACCTACCCGCCAAATGAAATCAAATCAAGTCTCCAGCAAGGCAAAGTCAAAAGAAAAAGGGCGGCAAAGGAAAGCTAACCTCGTACGCTTCCCTGTCGAAGGAGGCTTCCTTGCCAAAGCACTCAAACTTCGCTTGCCGGAAGCCAGCAGCGCCTTCCCCTTGTCCGCCGCGGTCTCCTCCCCAAGATCAGTCGTGGGGGGGGAGTTGGTTCCTTGGCGAGGGGGCTGCTTGCTTCGGGCTGCCCAACACATCCTTCCTTATGATCTCCATTCAGGAAAGGCTATGGAAAAGAGAGTAGTTGGGCAAGAGCACAAACCTGCGGCTGGGGGTCCCGGGCGGGAGAACTCGTCGAGAAGGTCTCCGCCCCCTTCTCGGCCACGGAGGGACCTTCCTCCCTCTTATCGGAGGGGGGCGGGGCAGTCTCATACATCTCGATGTCATCGTCCTCGACGGGGGCGCCCGCTCTTTCAGCCTCCGAGTCAGGACCCCCGCGGCCTGCGCGCTGCGAAAGAAGAAGCCCGAAGGCCTTCAGTAAGGCTACTCAGGCGATCCCAAGATAGACAAGGGGACAAGATAGACAACTTACCGAGAACACTTCTTGTCGGCCTTCCGGACTCTGCCTCAGAAGGGGCAGGGGCACGCCCGTACGCCCTCCTTGGGGGGCTTGCTCGAATAGGTTGTTCAACCTACTCTGAAGCTCCTCCGAGGATAACTCTGCATGGCACAACAAGGCAAAAGTCTGTGAGAAGTCTTGATAATTGAATTGGCGCGGGGGAAGTCGTAGTACTTACCCGTGTCGAAGTCCCTTGTCGGGTCTTGGTTCTGCGGGATCACCCAGGCCGCCGCAACCCTCGACCGAAGAGGGCTTATCCGGCGTCGAAGGAAATCCTCCGCGACATCCCGCGCCGTCAGACCTTTAGCGGCAAGAGTGGCGATGTCGTGGACGAGCGCCGTGAGGTTCCTAGTCTCCTTTGGGGCCTCTCCCCAGCTCTTGGTCGGGATAGGGGCGAGTCCGCTGTAGGAGATCTCGGAATTTGCTGGGGGCTGGCAGTAGAACCACCGAGCATGCCAGCCCGACCACGAGGATTTCCAGGAGGAGCTGATGTAGGCGTCCTTCCTCCCTTCTCGGAGACGGAATCCGGCGCCGCCGACGACTCCTGCACCACTGCCCTTCATCCGGCGGAGGTTGTAGAAGTACCTCCAAAGCTCCAGGCTCGGCCTAATGCCGAGGTAGGCTTCGCATAGGTGCGCGAAGACCGCCAGCATTAGAACCGAGTTTGGGTTGAGATGAATCAACTCGATCTGGTAGTACTGGAGTGCGAGGAGGAAGAACGACGAGGGTGGAAATTGGAATCCGCACTTAAAGAAGTCCGCGAAGACGACGGTCCACGCCGTGTCGGGGGTAGGGACTGTCTCCTTCGCGGCCTCCCGGAAAGGCACAAAAACCGCCGGGAGGATCACCTCATCCGTCACAAGCTTCTCCAAGGCCGGGGCATCCATCACCGAGGCCTCGAAAGGGGGAATGGCGATGACCTTCTCCTCCGAGGTTTTCCCTGTTTCCTTTGCGGGCTCGGGAGACTTCCTCGCGGCGCTTTTCTTGCCCATTTCCGCTGATCGATCGAGGGATTGAGGAGGCGAGGGTTGGCGAGGGCGCAAGGAAGGAGACGAAGAGAGCAAGAAGGCTGGGAGGCAAAGAGACAATGCGTGCCAAAACCCCAATTCTTGGGATCCTAAAGGTTTAAACGTTCGCCGGGGCCGAGCGCGGTTTTCGGCATGATCAGTTCCATCGCATTTAATGCGGACCGTTGCTTTTTCTGCGTACAAGGCATGTCGCGGGGAAAAGAGGGTCTGACAGCCCACGACCCGAACGAGCGCGCACACGATAGCGCAGAGAGAGAAAAGATTCTTCATCACCACGCGAATTTTCCGCCATGATGATTCGGTTTCCCAAAAATATGCCAGGCGGACGCGTGTCCGTGATCAACGGACCAGATCGGATCAGAAAGCATTCTGGGTTTCACCCGAGGATAATTCCGATAAGGCTTTTATGACTACTCGATGGGGGTCGAACCTAATCGAAGAAGTCACCGACGAGAGCTACTCGGATCGCCCACTCGGAAGCTTGTTCCCGACAAGGGCGGATTTCTAACAGAACCATCATGACCTCACTTCGCGTACTGATGGGGGCTTGATGATGAATAGTACGGCATCCCACGTATTAGGGGTATCCGTATACAGAATCCATTGACTTAGGAAGGGACGGTGTACCCGGGAGGGATCCCCGGACGATAAGGTAACCCCTCCTGGGAAGAGAAGACTCCCCTTAAACTAGGAAGTCAATCCCGACGTTTAAGGAGACCAGAGTCCTACTCGGGCATAAGTCCACGTCCAGTACGACCCTGGGAACCCCCTATATAAGGATCAGCAATCCCATAGGGGAGGACAGATCGAATTAGGTCAAGACATCCAGTCGCAGCTCCAGGAGGCGAAGCCCTAGAAGACCCACTGCCTCGAAGGAGTCGAGCCCGGTGGTTTAGGATAGATTAGTCTACGATTAGGCCTAGGGTAGCCACTAACACACATCCCCCGTTGTAAAGAGTATTCTCCATCAATATATAGCAACAGGACGTAGGGTTATTATCCTGAGGGAGGCCCGAACCTGTATAAAAATGGCTGTCCCCTGCTGTCAGATCTCCTGGCACTTGGGCCCTAGAGGTCCCTACCCCCCAGCAATCCTCACTCCACGAATACCGTAAGATCGCCGATTCACCGATCGTCGACACTTGGTTATTCCACTAACTCCCATGCCTATAGAGTCTTTAACACCTCCACAAAGGTTGTTGAAGAATCTATAGATGTGGACTTTGATGAGTCTTATTGCTCTCAAGGAGAGCAAGTTGCTAATGAGGTAGGGAGTAAGGACATTCAAATGAAGTCTACTGGTGAGATCAGACCCACCGTAAGGAGGAATCTGCTTCACCAAAAGATCAAGAACCACTCTCTCCATCACTGGATGAAGACATTGGAGATGAAGAAATCGAGCTCGAGTACAACCCAGTTAATGATCTCCTGGATGCAGAGTACCTGTCTCAGCCAGCTGTGTCACAGGAAGAACCAGCTGTGTCACAGGCAACACCATCAGCTGTGACACCGGCGGTTGACCCCGAACCCCTTGTGGTCAGCAGGCTACAGAAGGATCACCCTGTAGACCAAATCATCGGTGCCATTAATAGGGGAGTGACTACTCGTTCTCGAATAGCTAATTTCTGTGAACATTACTCTTTTGTTTCCAGTGTTGAACCCAGAAACATTAAGGAAGCTCTCATGGATGCTGATTGGATAAATGCTATGCATGAAGAGCTGAATCAATTTGAGAGAAATCAAGTGTGGTCCCTGGTGGAAAGACCCAATGATCATAATGTGATTGGAACAAAATGGGTCTTCAGGAACAAACAAGACACAAATAGACAAGTGGTAAGGAACAAAGCCAGACTTGTGGCTCAAGGATTTACACAAGTGGAGGGTCTGGACTTTGGAGAAACCTTTGCTCCAGTTGCAAGACTTGAAGCCATCAGGATTCTTCTTGCTTATGTTGTCCATCACAATATCAAGCTTTATCAAATGGATGTAAAATCAGTCTTCCTGAATGGTAAACTCTCTGAACTTGTTTATGTTGAACACCCACCTGGTTTTGAAAATGATAAGAAACCACACCATGTCTATAAACTACACAAAGCACTCTATGGCTTAAAACAAGCACCTAGAGCATGGTATGGTACATTGAAAGAATTTCTGATCAAGAATGGATTTAAAATGGGCTTAGTAGACACAACTCTATTCACTAAGAAAAATGGAAAGGATTTATTTGTGTGCCAAATATATGTCGATGACATAATATTTAATAGTACTAACCGCTCCATGAGTTATGAGTTTAGCTAGATGATGACCAAAAGGTTTGAGATGTCTTTGGATGGAGAACTCAAGTACTTCCTAGGACTTCAGATCAAACAACTCAAGGAAGGTACATTTATTTCACAAGAAAAGTTCACCAAGGACATCATCACCAAGTTTGGCATGAAGAATGCAAAGCCTATTCACACTCCCATGCAAACTAATGGCCATTTGGACTTAAACATCGAAGGTAAGTCTGCTGATCAGAAATAATTTAGATCTATGATAGGATCATTGCTTTATTTGTGTGTATCTAGACCAGATATAATGTTGAGTGTATGCATATGTGCAAAATTCCAAGCTAACCCTAAGGACTGTCACAGAGTGGCAGTAAGAAGAATACTGAGATATTTGATTCAAACCTCAGGCTTTGGTCTTTGGTATCCTAAAGGTGTAAATTTTGAGCTAGTCGGCTATTCTAATAGTGACTATGCAGGCTGTAAGGTTGACCAAAAAAGCACCTCTGGTACTTGTCAATTTCTAGGGCATTCCTTAGTGTCCTGGTCATCCAAGAAATAAAACTCAGTAGCCCTTTCCACTGCAGAAGGTGAGTATATAGCTGCTGGTAGTTGTTGTGCTCAGTTATTATGGATGAGGCAGACCTTGAAAGATTTTAGCATATCTTTTAATCAAGTACCCCTCTTCTGTGATAATGAAAGTACAATTAAGTTAGCCAACAACCCAGTACACCACCAAAGATCCAAACACATTGAAGTGAGGCACCACTTCCTGAGAGATCATGTTGAGAAGGGAGATATACAGCTGTGCCATGTAAGGACTGAAAAATAATTAGCTGATATTTTCACCAAGCCCTTAGATGAGACTAGGTTCTGTGCTCTAAGGAGTGAATTGAATATCATTGATGTCTCTAATCTTCAATAAAAAGGATTGGCTTGGTGTCTAGCTCATATGTTCTGCCATTTTATATGCCTTACATGCTCATCTGTGTTGATGACCTGTGTCACAGGTGTATGTGTGATATGCATAGAGTAGAGATCTTCTTCTTCAGCTGTGTGTGCACATTAATGTGTACCTATTTTCAAAATCGACTCATGTATGTTTTAGTTTTGCTTGATTGATTTTCTGGCAAACTGACATTGGGAACATTGCATAAGGATCTCCTGATAGTGCCCGTATGCTTGCTCTCTTATCAAATTCTCTCTGTCTTGGTGTTCTATGGATGAAATACTTGTCACCTAAGCTATCCATCTGTGTCTCAGGTGAATGCTTTTGATTTCCATAGGTCCTAGGGTATCTTGTCTACTCACCTGTGTCAGAGGCCCTTCTGTCAGCTGTGACACAGCCACCTTATACCCCTTCGGCCTATATAAGGCGTTGATACGTTTTTCACAGAACCCACGTTCTACGTTAAAACCCCAAACTTCCGCCTTGCGCCAAAACTCCAAGTTCTCGACGAAATCGACGTCTCCGCCCCTCGAAATCTTTCGAAGCATCGGAGAAAGCTTTTTGGAGATCTCCAGCATCAATTCATCTGCGCATTATCAATCTTTGCTCAAAGTAAGCTTCTGTCAGCCCTACTTTACGCTTGTTCTTTCTTAGGGCTTATGATTTTGCTCTAAAGCCTAATCCATTAGCGCATTGTTAGATGTTAGGGTTGGTTTAGCTCCTGATAATCTTTCAGAACCTATCTTGCTTGAAATTAACCACCGAAAACTAGTAAATCTCTAGATTTCTAAAATCTGCCGTCCGCCTCTGCACGTAGCTGTGTCACCGCTAGGGTCTCACCTGTCACACAGGCAAGTCTATTCAAAAGGCTGAGACCTCGGTTTGTTACCAAGTCCCCACCTGTGTCTCCCCATTCTCGCACAGGTGTCTCACACAGCTACTATCTTTTACATCTCAGGAACACATCTTACCTATATTCTGTCTTATCTATCTTGTTTCTACAGATGTCTTCAGATTCTGATAGAGCTGACAATGGGGTCAAGTGGTCTGATCCAGAGCAGTCCAGCTTTGAAACCAATATTTCTAATTCAGACCAAGAAAGAGAAAGGCTGAGACAGAAAGCAGAGGTTGCTGAGAGAAGAAAGGCAAGCCAAAGGGCTTACAGGCAGAGGAAAACAGTTGCTAAGAGATCAGCTTCTCAAGCTGGTAAATCCAGCTCAGCTCAACGTGCTCCACCCAAGAGAACAAGATCCTCAGCTGCTGTTGAGCACACATCTTTGGGAAAGGAAGCAACTAAGAAGTAGAAGCAACCAGCTAAGAGAGGTTCAAAGCCACATGTCACTCAAGCAACCCCTTCAGATTCAGATATTGGGGATGACATCCCAATAGGGCTCAGGACCACTCTAAGGATGAAAAAGACTGAACAACACTGGGAAGCTGTCAAAGCTCAAAAGCTTGGCAAACAGCTAGATGCAAAAGAGCAAGCTGAAAAAGAAACTTCAGCTGGTTCATTGACCATATTTTCTTCAGAAGAATTATCCAAACAAGATTCCTTAGCCCTAGAGAGGCTAGAAATCTATGAAGAAGCAAGAAAGAGCCAAGCAAAGCTTAAAGAATTTCACAAGCAAAAGGAAATGAGAGAAGCTGAATTGAAGAAACTGAAAGCTGCTTAAGGCAAAAGTAAAACAAGTTTTCAGAGATATAAAACTCTCATAGCAGTGCAAGCTTCCGAAGAAGAACGTGGCAAGGCTCTAGCCCGAACTGCCACTCTTGCTGGTATCAGAAAGTAGAAAGCCTTGTTAGAGGCTGCTAAGTTCAGACAAGAGAAAGCAGCAAGACTCGCTAAAGCCTCTCAGCCTATTAGCATCGTGATCAGAGAACCTGAAGCTCCAGTGGAAGAACAGGCTGTAGCTCATGTCGAGCAGCCTGCAGAAATCTCCCGGATTCCTGAAGCATCACCTCTTGCTACTGCACCTGCTCAAGCTCCAAAGAGGAAAAGATCAGAAACTGTTGTGATCAGTGATAAACCTCAAGCCAAGAGGCAGCCAGAGGCAGATGTTGAAATTATTTCAGAGACGACTCAGAGCTCCAGGCCATCCCTAAAAGTTCAATTTGAACAACAGACGTCTGCCATTAAAGAGCTTAAGAAGGAGATGCCCCCACCTGTGTCACAGGTCACCAGCCCAGCTAAGTCAGATCTTTAGACTTATCAAAGGAGGAGTAGAAGAACTCAAAGCTCTACAAGTGTAGGATCTCTCTCCTCGCTGGACGTTCAAAAGCAGATATCTCCTTCAATTCTTGGTATCGGAGGTAGAAGAACAAGTTGTCAAAGAGGCCCAAGAGCCCTCATGTTCTAAGTCTGCATCAGCAAAATCTTCTAAAGCTGCCAAACCTTCAAGTCCACAGCTGCCTCAGCCAGCTGTGTCACAGGCACAAGAAGTTCAAGCTCCAGAACAGCACCGGTCTCTATCACCTGTGCCACCGCCAGCTGACCCAGCTCCTTTAGTTCAAGCACCTGTGTCCTCACCTGTGGCACATGCAAGTAAGTCAGCTGAGCAAGAAGAAAGCTCCGAGTGCTCATCAGATGATGGTACAGGAGTGTCTGTAACTCCACCAAGGCCAAAAGAAATTAGAGCTGATTCTGATGAAGATTACCAAACAGAAAGTTCATCTCCCAGTGCTGAAGCAACCGCAGAGGAAGAGGAAGAAGAGGCTGAACAAGCAGATGGCTCTCCCAGTCTCTCAGTTGGAGAAGAAGACCTGGAAACTAAGTATCAGTACATCTTCTCCCATGCCTTGAGGACTGAGGCAAACCAAATGCAGTTCATCTCCCGAGCTGTCGCCAAGAAGCTTCCCAAAAGTGATCCCCAGAAATCAAGAAGCAAAGTTGCCTCCATGAGCACAAGTGCTTTCATAAGAATGAGGTCAGCTTGCCCATATTTCAGTGAAGACAAGGAATATCAGGATGCATCTTGCTCAGACCCCAGATTTCACACTACTCTTCAAAGGGGGTGTCTACCATGAAATCCTTGCTTCCAAGGGATTTATTGATTGCAAGGCCATCGATTGGTCTGCCCTGACTGACACTAGACTGTAGAGTCTTCAATCTCTCATCCAAGCCTCAGGTCTAGAGTTCATATGCAATCTTCAACAAGATTATGACCCAGAGGTCATTAAGGAGTTTTATGCCACAGCCTGAATAGAACAAGAGAATAATCAAGATGTCATGTTATGGAAGACAAGAGGCCAGCTGCTTTCCATCACAGCTCCAGAATTCAACAGTCTATTTCATGCACCATTGGAGCCTGGGATGCCAAATCTGTTCAAGCTTGAGCCTGTCTCCAATGCTGACAGAAGAAGATTCTATCCAAGAAATTTTACATTCCCTGCAAATGCCCCATCAGATCATGTGTACTTCAAGGGCATTACAATCACAGCCAAGCATTTGGTCAAAATTCTCAATGTCACTCTTCAGCCCAAGGGAGGCAATACAGATGCTGTTTACAACTCAGTTTGGCAAGTACTGGTGCACATAGCTAAGAATGTACATTTTGATGTGGCCAGATACATTTTCCATGAAATTGATGCTGTCCAGAAGGACAAGAAAGCCAAGCTCAGATATGGGTCCTATATCATGTTTATGATCCTTCAGAGAACAGGTCTTCCAGAATCAACTTTTGACATCTCAGTGAAGACCATCAAGACCCAGCTCAGGTCTCAGGTTGATGATTATCCTGATGAGGTTGCTGTTCCAGCCCTGTTTAGAGATTCTCCAGAACCAGCTGTGTCAGCTCCCGGTGACACTGCTGCTCCCACAGCTCCTCAAGCGCCTACTCCCCAAGTGCCTGTGCCTCAGGTCCAAGTGTCTACCGGTGTCACCGCTGATACTCCTGCAGCTGACCCAGCTGAGTTAGTATCTGTGACACAGGTGGCTGAAGATGGCACTCTCTCGTCCTCTCTTTTGTCTCAAGCAGCAGCCAGAGCCTATTAGAACAAAGTGATGCCAATTCAGTTTGCAGCTCTGCGCCGAGAGAACCTTCAGCTTCGAATAGAAGTCAACAATCTGCACTCCAAAGTTGATCTGCTGCAGGCTCAGCTATCAAAAGTTCTCTAGCTGTTAAAGACCAAGCTCTGAATGTTTCTCCTTCTCAACCCTTTTTGCTGTTTTATAGTGTCAAAGGGGGAGAGATTACAGAGATAGGGGGGAGTATTTTGGATACAGGGGAGAGAAAATTATATTTTCTGGTGTAGTCAAGACTTGTTTTATTTCTGATTTTTCTGTCTTGATTACAATTAACTAATCTTTTGATCTGGTTTAGCAAGTTATTACTAAGTCATTTATTTTGCTCTGATGCAGTAATATTTCAGTAATGCTCTGATGAAGTAGTTCATGCTAAATTTTGTTGCTCTGATGCACATGTTTTCTTAATGTTGTTGTTATGATGCATATATCTTCTTCAATGAAGCTTTGTATCTACTTATGCTCTGATTCATATAATCATGTTAAGAATTATGCTCTGATACATATGTCTACTGGCTCACGCTCTAATGCATATGTCTATTGGCACTCTTATACACATGACCAGTGATGTATACTCTGATACACATATCCATTATTAATCTTTGCTATTTATACTCTGATACATATGACCATTGTGAATCTATACTCTGATATTCTCACATGCTTTGACTCATACTCATATACTCTGGCCATTACAACTGCATCAGAAGTGACACATATCAGTTCAGTTCAATCATGCTTTATAATATATTCAATTCTCTGAAATGATGAAAGTATAAGTTGTAAGAACATACTGCCCATATCCAAAATTAAAATCTATGCACTAGCTTGATTGAAGCAAATCTATTATGCACAGCCTCAGGGGGAGTATTCTCTAACAACCTGCACATGTATCTTCTATTCAAATCGTTATGCGAATTTGTTGAATGGGTTGCCACTAACCATCAAAAAGGGGGAGATTGAAAGAGCATCTAGGCTCCAAGTTGGTCTTGATGGTTAATGGCAACTCAAACTGGAATCTAACGTTTACATTGAGTGTAGGCAGGTTAGTAAATTCCAGAAAGAAGGGTCATCAGGGAAAGGATGACCACCAAAAAGGGTACAAGGATGGTTTTCAGGACTAAGGAATGGCTGTGCTAGGCAGCTGTGCCACAGCTGTGAAGAAGCCGGTGTTGTGCAAGAAGTTGCAAGCAAGGTGATGGTGGCTTGATGCGTCAAGAGCCGTGACTGCAGTTGGTGGGCAGGTAAAGCCTAGATTTGTTTCTTTGAGTCCATAGGAAAAACCCGTACTATCAAGAGGGATGATGCAGTAATGATCTGTGGAGGTTCTAATTGCTCAATGCTCAGGATGTTAGACAGTGGCACTAATGCGTTGAGGTTAGTGGCCCTGTGTCAACAGTTTTACACAAGTGTGAAACTGGTTTTGTGCTTGCACTCTGTAGTGCTAGCAGTAGAAAATCCTAGGGGTTAGAGTCACCGGTGTGACACAGCTGTGTCACGGGTGGTCTAGCGCTCTGTGACTCAGGTACATCTCTGTACCAGGGGAGAGCTTGTAAACGCTAAGGAACCTGCGCTGCGATGGTTTGTCTGCTGAGTCGGAGGGCTGTCGGAGGTTCTCTCCTTATTAGGTTTCAGAGAGTGTTGTGCGCTGAGGGCATGTCATGTGCCAGGACCGGACTGAGTAGTGCTGCTACGTCAGTTAAGGGTTCACCTGTGTCAGCCTCCGGTGACACATATGTCGGTCTGCCCGAGCTAGTTATAGGTTGGACGTAGTGTGTAGCTGTGTCACCGGTACCTGTCACCGGTGGTTCACTTAATCCTACGTGGCAACAGTGTAACGGTCGGGTCCCTGCGAACCCTATATATAGAGGACCATGGGAGGTCTTAACCAACCAACATTTGCCAATCTAGTGAATCATATTCAACCGTTGCAAAGCCTCTTCCCACCAAACAAAAGCCAAAGTTTCCTAAGTGTCAGTTCGGGAGAGTTAGAGTTCTTGAGCAAAGAGCATTAGTTCCTCCAAGAGTTGGAGCTGCTGAATCTATTACTCTTGGAGTGTCTATTCCTAGACGGGTGTAGGAGTCGCTGGTATCACCCAAGCTTGTGTGGGCTGAACCAGACGTTTGTGAAGGTGAATCGAAGTCTACCTGCTGCAAGCAAAAGGACTTCCACAAGCAAAGGAAGAGGCCTGAACGTAAGGTACTCGGAGAACAAGCACGATTTGGTGCTGGCGATCTCTTCGGAGTAGTCTCTCCAATGGAGACGTACCACTCTGTGAAGAGCTGAAAACTTCAGTGAAAAACACACTGTCTCCTTGAGTACTTTCCTATATTGTCTTTAGCTTCTTACTTGCTTGCTTATAAGATCTTAGACTTATTCTGTTTATCTATTATAGATCTCCTTTATACCTGTGTTTCATTAGCTGTGTCTCAGTTGCTATATATCTTATCTCACACCTGAGTCAGTTATCTGTTACACAGACACATTGATTGCTCATTATTTACTAAGTCCTTAGAACACCTGTGTTAGGCACCTGTGTGACAGCTGCATGCTAATTTACGCATCATCTGTTGCCTGTGTCACTCACCTGTCACGCAGCTAGCTAACCCTAGTTCCTGTTTAAGGCTTAACCTGTTCAATCAAGTTAAAAGAAGTAATTTTTGTTAGCCTCCTATTCACCCCCCCTCTAGTCGGCACCTTCGGTCCTTTCACATCACTTGTGCCACACTCTACCTCGGCCGCCACGACAGCACCAATGGCTACACCGATTCCACCTACCCCAACAATCGCTACATTGATCATCGCCTCATCCCCACCTTCTTCATCGACCGAGCATGGTCCAACAGTTTAAAGTTCTATTTTTTAGAGATCTTTCCCTTCAACTGTGTCTTGATGCTCTTAGAGATCTTTCCCTTCAACTGTATCTTGATGCTCTTAGAGATCTATTTCTTAGAGATCTTTTCCTTCAACTGTGGCTCGCTTTTGGGAGTTTGGGTAGTTAATGTGCTTGAATTACAAGACTTGGCTCTTATTCAATGTTTCTTGTATGTCTTGTAAACTCTAACCTTCGGTGACATGGATACTTATATTTTGCTAAATTTTACATGATTGTGTGCTTTTTATCATAATATTCATATGCCATGCCATGCTTATGCCATGATCGCCTCGTCGTGCATAGTTATTTATCTCATATGCTATATTGTACACTATGCACGCCCACATATCCTACGATATAGGGGGAGCTCTTCACACTTTTACCTTAATATGTTCATTTGCATTCAAATACAAATTCGAGTAGTGCACATCTCTAGTGCGTGCTCATTCTATATCATAGGGCTCAACATCACTCTCTATATTCAAAATCGAAGCTCTAGTCAGGTTGTCATCAATTACCAAAAGGGGGAGATTGAAAGTATATCTTGGCTCCTGATTAATAAAACAATTAAGGGACTAATGTGTGCATCAAGTGTGATCAGGTGTTTAGTCCTGAAAATAGTAGAAAAACTAGCGTTGGTGACCCATAAAAAGTACTATGGAAAGACAACTTAAATAAACGAAGCTTAAGGCTAATTTTCTAGCTCTTTTAGTAGTTCGCGGAATCATACTGAGTTTAGGGAAAATAATAAGAGGGGTTGAAATCTAAAAGCTGGTGAGAGTCTTGCTAATGCTCATCTAGGAATCAATTTCAAAATCTGAAGAGGCCTTTGAAAACTCTTCATACCCATACTTTCTGGAAATATCGGAACCTCTGACTTGGTGTTGGCACATCCAAGTTTCACTTCTCTGTGAAAAGTCAAGGAACTTGGATCCTCTGAGTTGCCTTTCCTGTCTACTTTCTAGATGTCAAAACATCCGAGATTTTTTGAAACGTTCGAGTTCTATTCCTATAAAATTCTATGTCCTTCTATCTTGAAAGTTGGAGACGCCAAAAAATTTTCGGAGCCTCAGAGATTATGTTCTAGACTTGCCCTTGAAATCTCAGAAAATCCAAGTCAGAATCTCAGAACCTTCGAGAATGCATTCTGTTATCCTCAGTTGAGATCCTTTGGAATCTCAGAAGCTCCAAGTGCACTGTCGGAACCTCCAAGAATCGGTTCTGTCTACGTCTCGCTGAGGTTATCCATTTTACTGGAGGGTTGTGCTCTGAAAGTAGGAATCTCTAAGTTTGTGTTAGAAGTTCTGAGATCTATTTCTGAAAAGCCGAAGTAGCCATTATTTTGAAATGTCGAAATCTTCGAGTTACATGTCAGAAGTTCCAAAAATGTCCACTTTTGGACTAAGGCTAGTTTTGAGGGGTTGGCTATATGAACCGCCTCTTTGCTCAAGCAACTCTTTGCCATTCCATTTCTCTGCTCTCCTAGTATCTTCCTATAGTTTCTCAAGCCCTTGATTTAGTCCTTGTGAGGAAATCTTTGAGAGAGAGATTGGGTCATAGTTGAGCACTACGCAAGAGTTCATCTCCAAGCCAAATAGATTGTAGCTTGTTACCCTTGGAGATTGATGTCTCTTATACAGCCAGAAGTCACTTGAGAGCCTTCAAAAATATTGTGAAGAGCCTCAAGTGTTTGTGAAGGTCCGGAGCTCACTTACCATAAGGTGAAGGAGCTATGAAGTGAGAGGGAGGCTTCGCATTGACAAACCTCTTGAGTATAGAGCAGGGCTCAGTGCTGACTTCGATCGTTGGATCAAGCTTCCTCAACGAGACTTAGAATCTCGCCAAAGATCCAAACTTCAACAACAAATTCCTAGTCCCCGCATTTGCAATCCTTCATACATCATACCTTTTATGTTTTTTACTTGTCGCTTTGGTTATATAAGTTGCTATATTGACTTGATTGCTATTTTGCATTGTTACTAGTATACTAGGTGTCGACGATCGGTGAACCGCCGATCTTATGGAGTTCATGGAGGAGAGAAAAAAGGAGATAGGGGGATCGTTCTGAGTAAGTTGACCCACAAATCAGGCCACCAATAACACGATTTATACAGGTTCACGCCTCCTTTAGGATAACAGACCTATGTCCTGTTGGTATATATTGATCTCGAGAAAAAGTATAAGAGGGGGTCCTAGATGAGATCTACAACTAGTCGGAGGTGGTTGTCGAGGTGGATCTTCTCTTTTACTTGCTCGGAAGGCGATTGATCTTTTAAGGCTTGTGCTGAACTTCTTCTATCTCAAGCAAGATCTCTGATTGTGATTCTAGAGCTGCTTGTTGAATCTATTGAACTTCTATTCAAACTTATTTTCTCCGGAGGCCCTCGGGATCCTCATTAGAGGATATATCATATTGTAAGGGATATGGACACGTCTCCGAGTAGGACTTCTCTTTTCTTAAATATCGGGATTGATTGCCTAGTTTAAGGAGTCCCAGATACCAACAGGTAGTTTCCTTATCGACGTAGAGTCCTTCTCTAGAGTATACTCCTTCACGGGTAAGGTAGATACTCCTTAGACGTAGTATATTCATATAGGGACAAGGTCATTGCATACAGTAGTTGTCTACTAGTCATCGTCACTAGGTTACTATCTTGCACATTAGGATTAAATTTTGAAACTAATCTATTCACCTCCCTCTAGACTAGGGATTGACAAGAACTCGAAACTCACGAGGTTAATGAGTACTTAATAACTCAGCTCGAACTAGTGTCTTAACGAGTCGAGCGGAGTAAGATTTTCAACTTCTTAAGTTAATGAGCTTAACAAGCCGGGTTAATGATAGTTGTTAAGCTCGTTTGGCTCGTAGAAAACCCTAGCGCTTCGTTTTGGATAAACTATACATGCTTAGGAATTATATATATACTCTAATGCTCACAATTGTAACAAGCTTAGTGAGTTTAATGAACCAACTCGAACTTTTAACGAGTCAAGCCGAGTTGGTTTTTAGTTTATTAAGGTTAAGGAGCCTAGTGAATTCAAGTTTAACGACTTCGAGCCGAGTCGAATTGAGTTGGCTTGTTATCTACCCCTACTCTCAGTGCTCATTGTGCTTTACGGGGAGAGGTGGAAGATGTTGATCGTATACTCTTTTCTTGCCTCTCTCTTTTACAGATTACCTTGCCTGGCCTGCTACACCTGAGAATTTACTATTATGTAACTGAAGCAGGGAGGCACTAGATCGAACCATGATACATCGCGCAATTCTTTGTGGGTAACCAGAGAACATACAGATTTGACTCTAAAGGCAGCTTGAAGTGTTTAATAAACTAAAATCTAGATGCATGAGCTTATGGACAACGATTTACTCTTTCTTTAACTTCACTTGAATTGTTACGTAATGACATAAGTGAATTAGCAGGGATTACAATTAATCGACCTGTACAACCTAAATACATAGAGGGATTACCGTTAATCAACCTGTACAGCCTAAATACATAGAGATGTGATGGAAGCTGGCGTTTATCCCTGTTTGAAACTACTTTTATAGTTTAGTTTACGGTTGTTGACGTATTCTATATTGAACTTATTTTATAATTTGTTGTAGAAAAATAACCACAAAAATAAAAAGAAATTATTAAATAAAAAATAAAATAAATAAAAATTGATTAAATAAACTAAATAATTATAATCCATCGTAACGCTAAACAGAGACTCCGTTTGGTTAACTTCTGGATCAAAGAAGCCAAAAACCGAGGCCCGAGCTGTTTTTAAAGTGCTCGAGTGTACATAATCGTGTTCCTAAGAACGTGTTCTCGTTGCACGCTCCACGGTATTTTATCGTAGTACTACCACCTAGGCACGCCCGGAAGAGTTGCCCCGCTTTGTTGCATCCCAGCCCTGCCACAGCGAAGCAAGGAATCTGGATCTACCAGGCTTCTCAAACAAGTTCCTGCACAACACGGCAACACGGCACCCTCGTGTATCCTCGTTCAAAGGCTAATAGCCCCAACCAAATCAGTCAATCAATCAGAGTATATCCGGCATTCGGAATACTAAATTCCCACATCTACTCGTGCCCCAAAACGGCACGGCCGCACCGGATAAGCCCCGCGCGCGCTGCGGTTTCCTCGGTCGCAGGCTTGGAAGACAAGCCTGGAATGGCACATGATGTTGTAACGTGTGTGCATGTGTCAAGCAAAACCCCCAACCCTTGCCGTTCACCCGCACCTCTCCTCACAGAGTCGCAAGGAAAAACTAAATATTTTTGTTTTTACACGAGGAATAGCGTTCGCAGCACAGCGTACACAGCGGTCGCGTAGGCAGCAGCTTGCTGCAGCGGCGGGCGAAGCTTAGCGAGGGAGATATCCCTTCCCATATTCCCCTTGCGTGCAAGCTCCCCTCCCCCTATACTCGCCACGCGCACCCCTGGGGGAACCGTCACGGTCTCGTGGTTACCGAGCGGGCCCGGGTGGAAGTGAGTATGCGGGGAGTTAGTTCCGGGGACGCGTAGCCGGAAGGGGGAGAGGCAAACGGGAGGGGATTTTCTCGGGATTTATTTAAAGGAGCGGGGCAGGGAGGGGAGATAGGCACACGAAAGCAACAGCGAAGGGAGAGAGAAAGAAGAGGAAGGGAAAGAAAAGGGAGAAGCCAAGGAAGGAGTTGTTGGTTCTGGTTGGAGTCGGAGGAGGAGGCGAGGAACGACGGAGATGGTCGCGAGCTGACTTGGCGGATCGCGCTGGTGGTTGGGGGGATCGGCGGGAGTTGGGGACAACTCGGATGGTATTGGGCTTCGCCGGCGCCGGAGGCGGCGATCGCGGATGGGCGGCGGCAGGGGCGGGGGTCGTGGGTGCTAGCAGCGGCGGCGTCGGGGTCGGAGGGGTTGGTGCTCGTGTTGGTCACCGGGGAGGGAAAGGAGGAGGAGCGGGGAGGGATGAAACGGGGGAAGGGGGGAAGGAATGGGCTGCTGCCGAGCTCGCTGCGGATCATATCGTCCTGCCTCAAGACGGTGTCGTCCAACGCCGGCTCCGTAGCGTCCACGGTGCGCTCGGCCGGGGCCTCCGTCGCCGCCTCCATCGCCCCCCAGGCCGAGGACGAGAAGGACCAGGTCGGCTCCACCGCAACCACCTCGAAAGTTTTATTTTTGAACCGTTGCAGATAACTGTGGTAGTTGCTAGTTTTAGTTACGCTGAATTAATTCTCGCAATTGTGGATTTCGTCATCGCGTTGTTTTGGTAGGGTGTTATGAGTCCGGCGAGGTAGATCTTATCTTCCGTGTAGATTCACAATTTTACACCCAACTACTGAAGTTGGAAGTTAGTTGACCATCAGTAAAGTTAAAGTAGGTAGATGGAGTTAGTATAATATACCAGAATGTTTGCAGTTTGAGAATGGTTGAAATTCTAGTTGGCCACATGGTGGATAAAATCACAGTTTTCAAACAATGCAGGAACTTCTGAACAATAGACAGTTCGTTGAACTCAAATTTTCCATCTTTGCCACTATAATGCTACTGTGATGTTGCCCGCTGCCTGATGTGTGTGTGTCACGCCAATTTGCAAATAGCCCTGTCTCCTTCATTTTTTTCTGTATCATGCTACATTTAAGCTTACATTATGATGACGTGTTTATTTTTCTGGAATGTACTCAATGGGGTATCTTGTTTCTATTGTCCGTATTTGGTTAAACTTTTTTACTGTCAACGGTCAACTGTTCTTAATTACTTAACATACTTTGGTACGGCCTTATATTCTGCAAATTTGCTCATAAATGCAGTCTTGATGTTTAATGTGTAAACAGGTTTTGTGGGCTGGGTTTGACAAATTAGAGCTTCATCCATCATCATTCAAGCATGTACTGCTTGTTGGTTACTCAAATGGGTTTCAAGTGCTTGATGTTGAGGATGCTGCAAATGTTTGTGAATTGGTCTCAAAACGTGATGGTCCAGTTACCTTTTTACAAATGCAACCCACACCACTTTACTCTGAAGGCACTGAAGGATTTAGGGCATCACATCCTATGCTTCTGGTCGTTGCTGGCGACGAGACAAATGGCTTGGGTATGGTTCAAGGTGGTCGCTTAAGTGCACTTATCAGAGATACAAACAGCGAACCTCAAACCGGAAACTGCATTTCTACCCCAACAGTTGTTCGCTTCTACTCTTTGAAGTCTCACACCTATGTACATGTTCTTAGATTTCGATCTGCTGTATATATAGTTCGTTGCAGCCCCCGGGTTGTCGCCGTAGCTCTTGCAGCACAAGTAAGTTCTTGGTGCATATATTTCTTAGTGTAAATGACATCAGCAAAGATGGACAGACTTGTAAATACTGCTTTTATGTTCTTATATTCTTCTACTACATGCCAGATCTACTGCTTCGATGCTGTAACTCTTGAGAACAAGTTCAGCGTCTTGTCATATCCTTTGCAAGGGGCACCTGGGGTAAATATTGGGTACGGCCCAATGTCTGTTGGCCCAAGATGGTTAGCTTATGCTTCCAATGGCCCTGTATTATCAAGCACAGGTCGTCTAAGCCCACAGAACCTTACACCTTCTCCTGGAGTGAGCCCATCTACTTCGCCTAGCAATGGAAGCTTAGTTGCTAGATATGCAATGGAGTCCAGTAAGCAAATAGCTGCTGGTATAATTAATCTTGGTGATATGGGATACAAAACACTGTCAAAGTACTGCCAAGAACTTCTGCCTGATGGTTCTAACTCCCCTCTGTCATCAAGTCCTGGCAGGAGATCTGGCAAACTTCCCTCCAGTGTGCATCCACTGGAAGCTGACAATGCAGGAATGGTTAGTTGAGGCTTTGACTGATCTTTTTTTGTTGTCAATTTGTGTGCATAGAGGAAATATATATTCTTTGATGCATTTCTGTTTCATGTGATGATATCTCATTGAATTCTTACAGGTAATCATCAAGGATGTCACCTCCAAAGTTGTTATCTCACAGTTTAGGGCTCACACGAGTCCCATATCCGCTCTTTGTTTCGACCCCAGTGGAACACTTTTGGTCACAGCCTCTGTTCATGGCCATAACATAAATGTTTTCAGGATCATGCCGACCTGCATTGCTAATGGGTCGGGCTCAAAACGCTATGATTGGACAGCATCTCATGTTCACCTTTACAAACTGTATCGTGGCATGACAGCAGCTGTATGTTCACATAGCGATTATCAACTTAAGTAAAAAAGTTATATAATTTTGTCATCAATTTTAATTATCTTGTATACACTTGCAGGTCATACAGGATATCTCTTTCAGTCATTTTAGCCAGTGGATATCTATTGTTTCAGCACGAGGTACTTGCCATATTTTTACATTGTCTCCTTTCGGTGGTGATTCAAGCCTGCAGCCACAAAATTCTCACGGTGACGGGCCACCTCTTGCCCCATGTCAGTCAAGGCCATGGTGGTCAAAGCCGTCATTTCTTATGGATCAACAGCTTCATCCGGTGCCATCAACTGTGACAAATTCTGTAGTCGGTAGGATAAAAAACAGTAGTTCTGGTTGGCTAAATACAGTCAGTAATGTGGCTGCTTCTGCCAGTGGAAAACTATCTGTGCCATCTGGTGCCATCACTGCTATTTTCTACAATTCCATTTACCAAGGTTCTTTGCCGGTCCCGTTGAAGGCTAATGCTTTGGAGCATTTATTGGTGTATTCACCGACTGGTCATGTTATTCAACATGAGCTTCTGCCTTCTTCAGGTTCTGAGTCCTCTGATAGCAGCCCAACAGTTGGGCCTGGTGCCCATTTGCAGCTCCAAGATGATGAGTTGCATGTTACTGCTGAACCAGTTCAATGGTGGGATGTATGCCGTAGGACAAACTGGCCAGAGAGAGATCAAGACATTGCAGATGTTGTATTCCACAACCAACGGAACAGTATGATGGCAGTGGATACTTCTGATTGTGAGGACAGCGATCATTCAGATTTCACTCCATCAGATGATGGTATATCAAGAAAAGAAGTAATGAGAGTCAGAGAAAGATCGAGCTGGTATCTCTCAAATGCAGAGGTACAGATAAGCTCATGGAGGATTCCCATATGGGAGAAATCTAAGGTTGTACTGCAATGTCTTGAAACCATATGCTAAAGTATGCAGAATGAATATTGAACAATCTTTCATGTTTATGTAGATTTGCTTCTACATGATAGATCATCCTGCTGCAGAATCAGGGGAAGCTGTTAGCATTAATGGTGGAGAAATAGAGATCGAAAAGTTGGCTCTTCACGAGGTTGAACTCAGGAGGAGGGAACTGCTCCCTGTATTTAAGCAGTTCAACTATTCTGAGCAAAATAGGTAATGTGAAATTGTCGATGAAACTGCTTTTCTAGGCTTCTCTCTCTGTTGTGGATAATGAAATCAAATGTGTGGTCATCTGTCAATTGCTGACCACTCTCGTAGTTTTTCCAGAGAATATTTTTGCCATTATTTAATGATATGAAGGGATTGAATTTGATACTATTTTGAATGTTGTCCAATATGGCAACATTGTATTCTAGGTTTAGAACACATGGGCTTTGTTCGCTTTGTAATTGAGCTCTGTTTTGTTATTTTGTATGTCAAGTTACAGCCTATAGGCCAGTATGATACGCTTATCAGTATTATCCTGCAGTGTCTCGGTCTTTAGTCTTGAGTGTAGATGTCACTTTCCTATTGCACATATGTTCACTTTCTTGTTTGAAAGAATTGAATAATTTGATAATTAGCTGCTGCCTGGTGGTACTGTGTGTCTAACTGTCTTTCCACATGTTTTGATGGAGAATTAAGAAGTTAAACTCAGTTGATTTTTCTTTCAAGCTGACAGATGGCTATGTACTCGGTGACCTTGAGTCTGATTTATGCTTGTGAGTTGTGAAACATAGTACTAATTTATACTTGATTAGACCTTGGTTACCTGTCTTGCTTATGTCTCCAGTATTGGGTTCTTGCCTTATCATGCCGCGTGAAAGGAACAATTAGGTAAACCCAAACCGTCCCATTTCTTCAATTTGTTATTATTGTGATATCTTTTAATATTATTTCAAGGAAAATTTGCTTTTGTAGCATCGAAAGAAACTTGGTTTAGCTATATACCACTCAACTTTTCTGGTAACCTTTAAATACCGCCTAAAGAAGCCACCTTTCCTTCTTTTTTTTTACCCACTCCGTCAGCCTCTGTTAGCTCTTCCCCTTTTTGCAATTTTTTCTATTGAAATCCCAAAATTTCCCTTGCTCCTCCCAGATGGCCAAACAGCCTGTGCCGCTACACTCTTGCCGATTCACCACAGAGTGAAAGCCCCAGGTGGCTTGTTGCTTGATAGCTGCTGTTTCATCTCGAATCTTCACAGTACTTTAGTCAGTTTGTTTAGGTACGCTTCTTAGCTTGCTTCGGATCTGAGTCTTGGGAGCAACCGAGATTAAGCCATTAGTGTCATCACAGAAGAGGATCAAGATGAGTGGGTGCATCGGCGGCAGAGAGCATGAGGACAATTTAGACATGGTGTTGTACTGGGCACAATTGGGCAGCAGAAGCAATAAAGCATGAGGATGATGATGGTGTGGTGTTTTTGTGAATCTTCAAAAGACTGAGGAAAACAAGAGGCAGATCTGGACAGTTGATTTAGCATTGCAGTCGCGTACTGCCTCTGTGCATTGACTACTAAGTAATCCATCCCCTTTAGCCATGTAATCAACTTGTGGTAGGAGCAAGGGTGAACAACTGCTACCACCATCACTGCTGTTTCTTGCTTGACCACCGCCGATAAAGCTGGCTCTGAAAAAGAGAGGTGAGACGAAACCGTTCCTTGTCCCTTCACCAAATCTGCCGCTAACATTCGAGGCCTCTCGCCGACCCAACAATGCTAGAAAAGGAGGTGAAGAGGAGGATAAGAGGGGCAATGCTGTCGTAGGAAACGACTGGATACCTCTAGTGGATGGGAATAGTAATTTGGATGGAACTTTGGTTTGTATTAAAGTGTACCAGAAAAGTCCAGTGGTATGCAGCTAAACTGGTACCTTCTGGTGCTACATAATCAGTTTTTGGTCGGCTAGTAATGAACAATTTGAAATGTTGCTAGCTGTACATCTCTCTAGTTATGAACTACTCAATGCAACATTTGTGCCATCATGTTATTCTGAATATAACTAGCTTTAGTTGATTGTATGCCATAAATTGTTTGTGTATCATGGCACAATTTGATAATTGTTGGAACCTCATGTAGAATCTAGTAATTAACTGAAATCCACATGAACTGTGATGTGCTCATATAATGTATTTATCTGTTCATCTGCAAATTTGTTTGGTGTATTAGCAACAAAAATAAAGGGGCTAAAATAAGATGGCACAATAATATCAAAGCTGAGGAGAACATGCAGGTGGACAAAGGCTTCTAAATTTCTAATTATGCCAGAGATTAGGTTATTGAACAAATTATAACCATCTCAGTAAGCCTAATACTTCCCCAGTCTGAATTACGTTACTTTTTGACATAATTTGTCATATGTTTGTGCATCCATCTCGAATACCCCTCACCATTAAGCAACTAACAGGGGCATCTAGTGAAAAAGTTTACATGGAAAACCCAAAACTCATCTATTTGCAACTTCTTGAAACATCATTTATTTTGGACTGGAGGTAGTACCTTTGAGCTTAATCTGTGATAAGTATGAGGGGCCCAAACCAGCATGACCCACATGAAGCTCTGCTGTTTATTATTAAACCATTCACATTGTATTGGAGAAGTGTTCTGTCACCAAAATATCCCTTTGATAAGTTATTTATTGCTTGCCTTACCATGACCATTGGTGAAATGTTGGATGAACGTGGAGACAGATTATCTTATTACAGGATGTATCCTGTGCTAACTCCTAACTCAGTGTGAAACCCCCTTGAATTAGTGTATTAAATCAACTTGACAAATCCCCAAAAATCTATTGAATGGGTTATTAGAGCATCTCCAATCGATGCCCTATATGGATCCCTATACCTAATTTAGGTGAGAATAGTAAAAAAAACCCCCTCCAACCGAATCCCTATCTCATTCCCTATCACTGTTGCTGCCCTATCCAACCCTCCTCGTTCCTCATTTCTGAGGAAGCTCTTCCCGTTCCCCATCCATCAACCGCCGGCCTTTTCGCTCCTCTGCCCCGCGTCCCGCGCCCGTGCGGACTTCGTCTCCCCTGCGAGCACGTCGTCGCCACAGGTTGGTTCGCGATGGACAGCGGCGCCGTCGGCGAGAGGCGCCTGCCCGAGGCGGAGGGTTGGGGAGGCCCCGACGGAGTCGTCGCCGAGGTGGATGTGGACCAGGTGCCCGATGCGGCCGCGGCGAAGGAGGGTGATGGTGGTGAGATCTTGGAGGTCAAGGAAGGAGAGGGGGCCGAAGGGGATGCGCAGGTCGATGTGAAGCGGCCGGCCGGCGCCGTGGCGGCGCAGGAGGTTGATGGTGATGAGGTTGTGGAGGTTAGAGATGGCGACGTGATGGTGTCTGGTGTGGACTCGGATGAGGTGGGGATGGATCCATCGGTGGGAGACAATCACCCGGCTGCGCAGAACGGAGTAGTGCTGGAGAACGGGACTCCAAGGGCAGTGGCGTCCGATGAGGACGCTGATCTGTTTGTGGAGGTGGAGCAGCAGGAGCCTGCTGGTTTGGATCAGGCCAAGGAGTTTTTCGACAATGAGGAGGCTTCGGTGACTGGAGAAGCTTCCCGCTCTGTTGCAGTTGAGGGTGAGATGATTGAGGATGGTATGTTTGCTGAGATTGGTGTCGAGGACAACACTGCGCATGACGCAGAACAGGAGCGCTTAGAGGAGGAAGCCATGGTGGAAGCGATCAGGAAGTGTGTGAGAAGCAATCTGGGCTGATCATATGGAGGAGCAACCAGAGAAGGCCAGGGAAGGTGTTCCTGACTGTGATAACAATCCTGAGCTCCCAAGAATTCTGGGAGTAAACCTGAGCATGTGGAAGAAGCTATTTTGGTTGATCAGAGCAAAGAGCAGCCAGAAGATAGCAGTGAAGATATTGATGCCCCTGATAGCAAGCCTGAGGTACCTACACACTCCGGAGGTGAGCCTGATGTTGTGGTCGAGGAATTGGATAATGAATCTGCTGGGGATGATGGAGATGAGAATGATGAAATCCGTGAGAAGCTCCAGATGGAAGAGTTACAATTTTATCCGTCACAATTTTATCCGTTACAAATAACATATTACTTATAGTTTTAACCGTATTAATAAAGCGGTTTTACTTTTTTTTGTACAAATAACATGTTAGTTGGTGGAAACTAATAAAATATGGAAGAGTGGAGTATAGGGAATGAGATTTTGGAAATCGGTTGGAGTGTGAGAGGATTTTAGGGAAGGAATCTTTTGGGATGAATCCTCAAATGGGGATATAGGGAATGGATTTTAGGGATTCGGTTGGAGATGCTCTTAGCTAGTTGTTCCCGAGTTTTTCTTAAACAACAGACACTTGTCTCATTTGAATGCCACTCTAGCATATTAATTTGTTTCACTTTGAAACTCATTCTGCATTCTTGGCAAACTATCATACTATTTGGTTCTTTCTCTCTTGTTATTTCCTCAACTACGCTTGTATTATTTCCTTTCAATACCTCTGCTGGGTACTGAGAAGAAAGTAAATGCTGGAAGTGTCTTAAAGGAAAATGTGCCGTGACTTAATTTGGGATTGGGAGAACAAGAAATGGGCAGAAGTGACATCACTTTGAAATGGCTCTAGTAGGACAGTTTATTTCTTTCTATTGCTAGAGTGTAGTTCTATTAGAACTTTTAGTAAGCGATAAGAGATGCCTATGTCATGGATGGACTTGGCTATACCTTGGTTAGATTGTTGCATTTCTCCTGTCAAATGCTTAGTTATGTGCTACCATCTTCCGCTTGCTTTGTATGGAAAACATGTCATGCTTGGTGGGCCGTTCTTAGGACATAGATTTGCATGATCGTATACATTTTACCCAACCAATGCAAGAGGTTTGAGTCATCTGAGAAATTTTTTGTTTATTAACTCAAATGGTGCTGGAAAGAGGTAGAAAATAGTCCTAGGTTGGATAGTTACAGTCATTTTGTGCAAACTTTTGATGAGTCTGACTGAAGTTTGTCATCAGTTTCTTTTAATACGATTGGATTTGACATGTGGAATTAAAAATACTAAAAAATGCAGGAATCTTGCAAGAGGACAATCTCAAAATGCATCCAACATTGACAACACACAGTATAGCTCGGCAAAGAATAATGATGTATATGGATCCAAACCAGTGGCCCCAATATCTGGACTTCATACTGGTAAGCATATGACACCAAATATGACTTTTTAAATTCCATTATCATTGTTTATTAAAAAAAAACTTGCTCTTGTAGATATGAGAAAAATGGAAAACATGAATGGTTTAGCTGGGCAGTTCTTTGCTGGACCTGTCGCTGCTGTGGATTTGCTGCCAATGGGAAAGTGCAATTCTATTGAATCTCCTAAAGCTGCAAATTTGACTGCCAATCACAAAGTAGATAATGAGAGCATTAGGTATCTGTCATCACCAACCGGAACAAATGCATCAACCATCATGCCACAAACTAGGGAGAGTGTGGATTGTGTACCTTCACACATCAGACCATTGAGCAACTATTCCCTCTTGGATCGACCTCTTGATGATAGATCACTGTCTCCTGTAAGTAATGAATCATGCAGGCCTGAAATAACCAATAATTCTTCAGTCAGCAATGGTGCAATTACTGACATCTCAAATGGGTGTCTCACAAGCGTCAATTCTGGACAGAATGAAACGCCTGATTCTCACAACTCAGTGGAGTTTACCCAGTATTTCCAAGAGGGCTATTGTAAAATATCAGAACTCGATGACTGCCGTGAGTTAACTGAAGCTGTTACTGATGCTGACAGCAGCAGCAGCCACTGCGAGAGAGAGAAGCCCGAGGAAGATGGGGATAACGATGACATGCTTGGAGGAGTTTTTGCCTTTAGTGAAGAAGGTGCTAGATTACTTACTCATGATAGAAGTGCACTACCTTAATTATTGGTAATTGCACTATTTGTGTTTTGCGCTGATTTCTGTCCTTTTTTTGGCAGGTTAAACTTACTATACTGCTTTACTTTGAGATAGCGATAATGGAAACAGTGCCCACAACATTCAGTGTGCAATATTATGTAGAAAATGGTGAAATTCTAGTCGGCTTTCGTGGAATAAAGTTGTGCTGAGACGATAATCTAATGTTTGGTACATATTTGAAAGGTAACGCTAGTGCTCCATGTTTATATGCCAGAAGATTTTACTCTGGAATTCGAGACGAAGATCCCTCCAGGCAATTTACTAATCCACGGATCCACGTCGAGGGACTTATGTGTTGCCGAGAAGCTGCCACTGCCTGCCGCAACACTACGCCCTTTCTGTTTCTTTGTACATACTGTAAGACCCATTTGTTTTGTGAGATACTTCTGGGACATTGGATGGTCTAAAACCTTGGTAGCCATATTTGTTGACTGCTCCCTGCCAAGGCCTGTGAATGTTCCATGTTTATTTGTACAGACTTTCTGTTTTTATTAAGAAAGGAATTCTAGCAATGATTAATGTGACATAACTGTATAAATATTCAGTAAAAGATTTCCAATTACAAGAAGCTATGTCTCCTTTATTTTTTCTTTGGACCCAGCTATTTTTGCCCTGAAATGTACACTGGATAACTATGGAATGATATTTTGCTTTGGCCCACGCCCTCGGCGCTGCCCTGTTATTCAAGGGCGTGCTGGCATATGCTTGGACTCCCGGTGTCGTGTTGAGTGAATCATCGCCCGACGCTGCTCTCTCCAGTGCATGGACGACTGGTCGGTGACCATGGAGGACACCCGCGCCATCGGCCTGTGGGCGTGGACAAGCTACCCGAGCGCCATACTGAAAGTCCTCTAGCTGTCTTTCACCACGCGAGCGCCGGGTGCGAACTTCGCTGTCTTGGAGCCCAAACCGGAGCATTGCAAACGTGAGGCAATGTTCTACATCCTCCTCCACCTCGACGCGGTGGAGGATTACACCGCCGCGCTGTTCAATTTCAAAGGGCAAGCCGCTGACGGCGTGCCCTTCAAGCCGATGACCTCGACCTCCAAGTGGTGCCTTTGGGCGATCGACGGAGTTCCTTCACCCACAGCGGCCACCCAAGCGACTGCTTCGGCCACCCAGGAGCCATGAACAAGGCCACGCGGCCAGCAACCCAGGGCGCACGCGGACACCCACCCGCACCGCTTTGCCCCCTGACGTCGTGACGAGAAGGATGACAACGACCTTGGTGCTCGGGGGGATCGTCGCGACCAAAAAGCCCCTGACCACTAGCTTGTGCGCAGTGACTACACTTGCTCCCGGCGGCGCCGCGACGGTGGGTATGCTAGCCAGGGGAGCCGATGCCACGATGTCGGAGCTGCCTCTCATGCGTCTACGCCCGTCATGCCACTATCTGTCGTGCCATCGGCTGTTGAGGCTCCGACGGCTATGCTGGCCCCAGCAACCGCCCCCCTCGCCTCCGCACCCCCTACATGGTTGACGTGCCTGTGCCAAGGCTCCGCGCGGTGACGGGTGCCACTGCCGCTAACACCAGCTGCTTCAGCCGCCTACAGCAGGCTGCGGACCTTCTTCGTACCGAGCTCTGGGCGCACCTCAACGCAGCCACGACCCCCTATGTGACGAGGCCACTGCCGTGCACCTTTCGCTAACTCGAGCGATGGACTACATGGAAAGCGCCTTTGGGAAATCAAAAGGCTTAGTATCAGCACCCCATCGCCATCGTGCGGCAGAAGTGCCCCGCTGCTAATTCTTGGGCCTTGCCCACCGCAGGCTGCTTCGAGGGCCCCCTATTGGTGGGCTCCCAATCGCTGCAGGCCTCTGCGTGGCCCTGCAAGAGTCAGACCAGAAAGGGACGACCCTCCTTGCTGTGGGTCTCTGCGAGGCCCAGTCGAATCCAGCCCAAGAGGGGATGGCCACGGCCCAAGGCAGCCCTTGCCACCCTGCACCAGCCCGCTCCCAAAATGCTGGCGGGCTGCTGCTAGATGCAACAGGTCCTGGTGTGGGAGATCCAATAGGAGCCATCTCGGGGCGAGATGGGCACAGCCCAACAACTATTGCCCCCTAGGCCCATACTCCTGAAGGCCGTTGCCGGACCTCTCCAGGCCGGCAACCCAGATCCGGTGTAAGAGGACCCCATCGGCCAAGGTGACCCACCGGCACCTCCCTCTATAGGGAGGAACTCCGTCCCACCCCACTAGTGATGATGACTGCCAGAAAGGATGCTGGTGGCAGCAGAAATGTTGGGAATGAAGCCTGGGACGAAGCCAGGACCTCACAGTGGGCAGGGCCACCTACAGTGTGCCGAACATTGAGGGCGACATTGATGTTGCGCCAATCCTTCAAATTGAGAATACTACCCCTAGAAACATGACCTCCAATATCCCAGAGTCTTTGACTCTTCGGCAATTCATCTCCTCCATTGCCAAGGCGCTGCCCCAGCCGTTCCTCCACATGGCGGCCCAAAAGAAGCAAAAGGCTGGACTAGTGCTAGCCACACCGTGTCGCAGTGGGAGAATCGCCCAGAAGAATGGTATTGTGGGAGGCCACGCAATCGACGTCGTGCGAGAATTACTTGCATGGATGTGCAGCCTCATAGACCCAGCCGCCAAGTTTGATGACGCTACCAAGGAGGTGTACCTCAATATGTTGAACACACCTCTTACAACCCTGGTGATCCAGGAAATTGAGGCGATAATCAAGTAGGTGAAGAAAATCAACCTGAACGGAAAGACAAAGATTCACATTGCCAAGGAGAAGAAGACTGCCAATGTTTAGGGATAAGCGGCGTTTGGTACTTACCATGGTGTCTCTGCCCCAGGCCTTTTGCTGTGTGTGTGCCCTTCTCGAGCTAGGGGGAGTGTCTCCAAGTGTTGGTTGTTGTTTGTGTTAGTGTTCTGCTTTCATCGATCTTCATATATGGTGTTCTTTAAGTCATCGGCCCCGTGTCATGTACGCCCTTCATCGGTGCCATATTCAACACAACCACTGCGACCCCCCACGTCTCCGTCTTGTCCATTCAGCGTCTCCCCCTACCACCCGTGCCCGTCCCCTCCCACCCCTCGCCATCCTAGTGCCCCCACGCACTTATGAAATTCCCTCGACCCCTATTTAACGCGCCGTGTTCCAACCCCTCCGCTCCAAACTCTCTTCACAATGCTACTCATACAGAGGAATTGAAAAGAAAAAAGAGAAGAGAAGGAGAGTGCGAGATGGATTATTAGCTGAAGATTACAAACATTTGGAGACAAAATTAGCAGTGAAAATTTTTTAAGAAAGTGTAGATCAAGTCAAAATCTCTGTGCAGAGGTAAAAATCTTTGCATGCGAGTTGTTGATTAGCATGAATTTTGGTAAATGAGTTTGTTTGAGATGTTAGTTGAAGTATATACATTGTTATTTTATGTGATAGATGACATATGGATGAGATTATTTGTTATGTGATTAGTTGTATTTATGTGAAAGAAAATATTAATGATTTAGTTATGTTGTAATTAATTATTATCACACAAGTATTTGAGATTTTGTGTGATGTTTGAAGTGCGATATGATATGTATGTATAATTTGGTACTTATTGGAAAATAAATTGGTGCGTTTAATTATATATGTATGGTGTTAATATTGCAATAAGATAGGAATGGCTTCATTTGGTTCTAATGACGTGTGGAAGGAGAAGGTGAGGGCTTCTGTGCTGGTACCAGGATCCCTATAGGCTCATGAAGTTCGAAGATATGTCCTACACCTTCGAACAATGGTTCTTCATGTGTACTAACTACAATAATGAGCCAGGAAAGGTTGGCGTGTACAACTGTTGTCGACCAGTAAACTCACTGATACCCACATTTCTTACATGATGCACAACCCTGTCACATGTCACTAATGCTAACTAGGCTTGCTTGCAGTCTCCCCCACCTATCTGTGACTATACAGTGGCTAGACAATATCCAATCAAAAGATGATGCAGTCTGCCCCACCTATCTGTGACTATATATAGTGGCTAGACAATATCCAATCAAAAGATGATGAGGAACAACTAAGGCGTGATGTTGTAGAGGCTAGATTTCTCGAAGCGCAGCATGCATGAGGAAGAGTAGGAGGAGAAGCGAAAGTTTTGGCAGGAGGCATGATGCTACAAAAAGGAGACGGAACATCGAGCGCGGAGGCACGTGAGGCAGAGAGGGCGAGGAAGCACGAGGTGGCGCGTCACACAAAAGGAGAAGGAGAAGAAGCTCACGTAGGTCATATGCGGAAGGGAAAATACCCAAATGCCCTGAGTAGATTCTTGTGTTAGCTTGTTTGGTGTTATGGTTGTAATTTTGGATTATTCTTCTATCATGTTGTCGCCCCTTGTTTAGCGATTTTAATGTATCAAACTCTAGAATTGCATTGAAGAAACTTAATAAATATTGTTGGCCACCTAGATCGTTAGAGAAGTATGAAGTGTGTGGTCAAGTCGGTACGAGATGCCACAACGTGTGGTCAAGTCGATACGAGCTGTCGCAGTTTGTGGTCAATTCGGTACGAGCTATCACAACGTGTGGTCAAGTCGGTACGAGCTGTCACAACATGTGTTCAAGTTAGTACGAGTTGTCGCAGTTTGTGGTAAAGTCGGTACGAGCTGTCACAACGTGTGGTCAAATCGGTATGAGCTGTGACATCATGTGGTCAAGTGGGTACGAGCTGTGGCAACATGTGGTCAAGTCGATATGAGCTGTGGCAGTGTCTGGTCAATTCGTACGAATTGTCACAACATGTGATCAAGTCGGTACAAGCTGTCACAACTTGTGGGCGATTCGGTAAGAACTGCCGCAACGTGTGGTCAAATCGGTACGAGATACCGCAGTACCTTATACCTTCAAATTTCATTACTATATTTGTTCAGTTGTACGAAGCTGCTACTGAAGAAGCACCACAAACTAGATACAACAATCCAAGGGAGCATGGACATTTGGAGTACAATCCAGTTGCAAAGGAAGCAAATGGGTACAATTTTTATTAGGACGGGAGACCACAATAAATATAGACCATTCAATCCTGACGAACCTCCCGAATATGACTAATGGCTGTTTGATCTTGTTGAGGGTGATGTTGTACCCACAGACTGTTTAGCACCTGCTCACCCTTCGTCCACTATTGTTGGCGCTTGGGGATCACAAATTATGTTGCACCGGGGATCACAAATTATGTTGCACCAACCAGTTGGCAGTTGCTATGGTGGAACTGGAAACACTAACGAAATCACCCATGCTACCTAAGGGTGCGTTTGGTTGAAGGGCAGCTATGGATGGGTTGGATCCATCCAGATTTTCAGGGATGGGATGAGCCAAATTTTTGTTTGGTAAGAGATGGATGGGATGAGCCAAATTTTGTTTGGTTGATGGATAATGAGGTGGGATGACCCCTGTGAAGAAAAAAAGAAAAAGAAAAAAAGAACAGGGGAGGCGCGCGGCGGCCGTGCGGGACTCGGCGGGGCCGGGATCGGCCGGGAACGGGGGCGGGGCGTCCTGGCTCCCATCCCGAGCGTCCGTCGCCCTCCCATCCCGAGCTCGGGCCGCTGCCGGCCCAATCCCGAGCGCCGGCCGCGGCTCAGCCGAGGAGGGCCCGAAGGGGGGGCGACGCCGGCGGGGTTCCTGCAGGGGAGGACCGAAAGGAGGCCGAAGGGGCGCGAGGCCAGCTGGATCTGGGTGGGCGGCGGCCGGATTCGGGCGGAGGCGACGCAAAGGCGGCCGGAGGAGGCTTGGACCCGAGCGGCGCTAGCGGCGGCGGCAGTGCCGTGCGAGAGGAGGAGCGGCGCGACGGAGCCGGGCTCGGCCGGGAACGGGGGCGGAGGATCCTGGCGAACCTTCCAGCGAGGGAGTTTGCCGCCGGCTGGGCCGGGCGACGGCGCAGCGGCGCGTCGCGGCGGCGGCGGGCGCGTGTGGGGACGGGAGGCGGTGGGCGCAGCGACGGGGTGGCAGCCCCATCCGGGCGATTTGGCCGGATGAAGCGGTCCGGGATCTAAGAGGAATATTCCCTCTACCTGGTTGGCTTCATCCCTATGTCCTAGAACCAAACACCTCCAAAATCGGGATGGCCATCTCCCATCCGGGTTCATCCCTTGAACCAAACGGACCCTAAGTGTACCATCAGGCCCACTACTCCACGGTCAAACTGTTGCTTCCGATGCCACGAAGATGGGCATCAAGCCGTCGACTGCTCTAAGGAGGCTTATTTCCACTGTGGCGTGGTCGGGCACTGGAAGAATGATTACCCTGGACTGCGTGACAAAATAGGGTTTTAAGAAGCATATGATGATCTCCTTATGGCCGTGTGCTACTAACAGTAAGAAGTGAGCACCCAGGGCTAATGATCTATCTCTATGTAATAATCTGCTTTACTGTGATTATCAGTTTACTGTGAAGCTCACGTAGGTCGTATGCGGAAGGCAAAATACCCCAAATGCCCCGAGTAGAGTCTTGTGAGGGATTTTTTGGTGTTATGGTTGTAATTTTGGAATATTTTTATTGTCAGCCCTTGTTTACTAAATTTATTATATCAAACTCTAAAACTACATTAAAAAACTCAGTCTTTCATGGAGTAGTGCATACAGCAAAGTACAATAGTACAACTATCTGAAACAACTAAACAATGTCGCAATCAATGGCATCTTCCCATCTTGTGCCTCAGCGGCATGTGACCTGATGGGAAAGTGAATTGTTCATGAGGTCTCGGGTTTGTCTAGAGCCTATAGTGGGGAGTCTCCTGAGTCTTCTAAGTAGTGTCTCGCTGAGTAGGAATCTGGCTATAATCAATCTCATGATGTCCAAACAAATCTTCTACCCGACCGTTGCCCTAGTTGTGGGACGAACGACCCCCGTTACCTCCTCCTCCAACGAGGGACTTGTACTGAAGTAAAGATTTATTGCATAAATGGGTTCGTATCAACAAAACTACCATGATTCATTGGCGAATCATTGTGGTCCATTAGCTACAAAATTTCATGAACAAATAGTGTGAAATTTATGAAAGAAGTGGATCATGTAACTACAAGAAATTAATTTGAGATACCTGACTAAATGGACCTCCCTGAGACCCCTAGGCCTGCTCGTGTGGCGAGTCCATGTCGTACTATGTAAAAATTCATCATTGCTTACTAACATATTTGGTTACTGACAAGCTCTCCTAGAGGAGTTCCGCTATAGCGACATGCCCGTCTAGCTGCACCTCCCTGAGAGGTCTGGCTTTGCTCTTGCGTCGAGTCATAGTTTGTGAAAGAAGTGAGCATTGTATAGTGAGAATAAACAAAAGTACATTAGTGTAATGAGTGTGTGTCATAAATTTAACGCACCTAAAGTCCTCGACCAGCTTGTGTAGACAAGATCTGCATGAGTGACGTGTCCCCACGTATCACATACTACAAAAGGCAGAAGTACGATTAAGTAAATATTGTACAGGGAGTATATGCAAAAGTTAACCTCGCGCAACATAAATGACATACCACTTGACGTCCCGAAGCGGTGCGTGAAGCGTGTGTCTCACTAGGTCTTGCCAAACTATACTCCGGCAAGCTCGAAGCACCCCTTAGTATGTCGTCCATGCGACCGCAACTCAAGTTCTTCTGAATCCCTTTGGCATCTTCATACACCTCATTCAGCTTCTGTAAAAGGGATGAGTCATGATGACGGTCGGTGCGAAGGATGGAGGCGGTAGTACGTGCATGTGCAAAGCCCGATCAAACTGCATTTAAAAATAACTATTATATACCGTGCACTCGACATGTGTATCAAAGACCCGAAGAATGTTTGAAATTATTACTGTGCCATCACGACGCAAAGCTCGGTGCCGATCTATCCCCATCTATAGTTGATCAGTATGTGTGACAATTGATAGTCTCTTAGGTGGAGGAGAAGTGAGCCTAGTGCGTGTTCTTGGCATGTACCACCGTAGGTACTCATCGTACATGTGCTCGTCTTACTACCTTCATATAACATCATATTGTAACTGACATCTGAAACATAATATATACGAATTCCTAGAATCAAAATTATTACCTCTATTCATGTATGACCTCCCGTGCAGCCGTGTTGTCCCACATATCCTTCCATGTGCTTTACGTCACTCTCCAGTCGTTGTCATTTTTGCCTACATTTCAAATTTTGTAAGAAAAGCGTTAGTACAAATAATAAATTTACATGCAAACTTAAAATGGTTATGAAGTTTTAAACTTACTCATGAATATTTTTTGTTGAGCCATCTGCTAGCTTGAGGGGGCACTGTCTAGAATCGATCAAACTACCTCATGACACACTGAGGTGCACACGGCTCAACCATGTTTGAGAAGACCAGGTGACAAGTCATCATCCAATACTACTGCTCCTGAAAGCACTGCATGCACAACCCGAGAGGTGCTACACTGAATACGTGCTCATTTGTCCATGGAAACCATATAACGCCATGGTGATCCAACAACTCGAACTCCTAGTGGTAGAACGGGTTGCAACATGCCGACACGTCTCAAGCCTAGACTAACAAGGCACCTGTCCACTGAGTGCCCATAGTGGGCCCATCTATGACACTCGGTCCTCTAAGGTATGGGTGGATCGGCTCAGTTATCCGGGGCAGTCCGATCGAGTAGTGCTCCCAACACCGCAATTGAAGCAAAGTGTGGCAGATATTCAGTATCGGCTCCTTGCCCTTCTTATGGGTTTAGCATCGCACAACCCGCTATATGTAGCACAGAGCACTGTAGAACCCCAGTTGTACTGACGGACGTCTCCAAGCGGGGCATCAGCCAAAACCTCTGCGAGATGGATGAGCTCTATATTATTGTGCGACATCGTAACATGTACCAACCAAAGATAAACAACAAGTATGCAACCAGATGTGTTCTAACTACCACATCGTCAGCACAATGTGGGCACGTCTCAAACCACCTAAGCCAGCTTAAAGGGACACCTTGCTGAACTCCTCCCTTTTTCATTCTCGGGATCTCCACACCAAATCTTGCTGCCAAATTCTCCCTCCAGTCACCTCTCTTAGGAGGTGGAACAATTGCCTCTCCGTTGATGGGCAATCTAGCGATCATGGAAACATCCTGAAGAGTCACCATCATCTCTCCCCAACGAAAATGGGAAGTGTGAGTCTTGGGTCTCCACCTATCGACAAGAGCGGTCAACAGAGACCTGTCCAGAGTGGAAGAGTAGCCGGTGGACACAGCATCCTGGTGAATGGGAGAAGTACACATCTGCAAGAAGTGGACTAAAGTGCTCATCAAGGTTCCACTGTGACCTAGGTACCGTAAGCGTGAAGGTAGGTGGAACGTCAACGTCACTGGCCAACCAAGAGTGGCACCGATGTGGATCATCATAGTACAACTCTAGCAGATCTGGTAGTGGAACCATCTTCAACAAATACAAAAGGACTAATTAGTTCAGTTAAGTACGAGATAGCAGATTAGTTAAGCTAACACAACATTAATATTGCCAACATTACGACACTCAGAGTTCAACATGAATATTATACAAATAAAGCATGTTCCACTCGGTCCATACAAGCTTATTACAAATTTGACAAAATATTAATACGAATACACCGGTAGTAAACACTAGTTACGGGTTGACAAGCTTGGCTTGTTGGGGGCAATCCTTCTTGATGTCTCCCCTTCTCTTTCATCTCTTGCACTTGCATGGTTCTCCATGTTGTCTACCGTCCATGTGATTCCTAAAACGACTAGTATGACAATGTCCCTTCTCCTGCTGTTTCAAAGCTGGATTGGGCACCCACTCAACAAGGCCGGGCCAGACATCCTTGAAACTCACATCAAGACCATATTACTAGAATTCGTTGCTCTATGTCCCCATAAGATGATGAATGTTGAAGTATCTTGAGACATACTACTGCGAAGCCTATTGCATACACATGGGAGCAAGGGTAGTATAGAAGCTTCGGCTTGTTGTTGGTGTATACATCAGCGTCAAACTTGCATTCATGCTTCCTATCAACTCTAACATGGCTGTTCACATGCTTACGCCTTAGACGAATCTCATACTTCCTCCTCAAGCCATCAACAATTCAGACATCATGGATCTGACATTTCTTTATTTTTCTATCCATGTACCTCTGCATGACTTCCGACCATTACTTACATTTCTCCATTTTTTTTCCTTTGTAGCCTTTGATCTATTTTCAAAGTAACCAATAGTCTGGGACCATGATTCATCAACAATGACAGTTATTGGGAGGCACCGCATACCTCTAAGCACACTGTTGTAAGCTTCTAACAAGTTGGTTGTCATTATATCGTACCTTACACTACCTATGTCATGTACTAGCACCCATTTCTCCATCTAGGGAGCATGTCAGGTCTCCCACTCTAACAAAGTCATCGCTCTCCTGTTCGCTCCCACATGAGGCTGCACTGGATGTTATCTCTCTTGTTAAGACTCCCAGCTATACTTGGCAGCTACGCCCTCCAATGTTATCCAATGTCCTGGAACTTGCGCAACTGATTCTACATGTACAACTTCTTGAAATTCTTCATGAGCTCTTTGCTTCTGAACCTTCTGTAGAAATTGGCCGCCAGATGTCTCATGTACCACCTGCTTTCAAGATCACTCCACCTATAGTCAGTAGCTCATGTATTCTTTATTGTGTTAATTGCATTCAGAAGCCCCGCATTACAATCAGAAATGAGGCATACATTAGGCCTATCTCCAACAACACCCAACTTGAGATTTATAAGGAACCATAGCCAGATATCTAAGTTCTCGCTCTCAACTATTGCATATGCAACAGGAAGGAGTTGATCATTAGCATTAGTTGCCACCACTATCAGTAGTGTCTCCTTGTACCTTCCAGTGAGGATGGTACCATCCATAGTGAACACCGGGCGACAATACTTCAATGCTTGGATAGTTTGACTAAAGGCCCAGAATAAACGATCAAGTATGAAACAGCCAGGTACTCCATCAGGATGTGGTCTTCCAAACTTGTTTAAGTAAGTGTCCAGGTTAGCTTTTGCCATATGATGAAGCATTCTTAGGGCAAAGTTATACCCCTCCTCGATACTAGGTGGTGCACTTTTTCAGCCACATATGTGGCACTCACATTGTGGTGTACCGTCAACAACTCAGATAGCTCGCATGTGTGGTCTACCAAGACAATTATCTCAAAATATTTAGAAATCCACTTACCCTAGTTGCACGCACTCTTCTGAGACAATTTGGATATATGCATACAACCTTCAAACATGTTGGATTTGACCTTTTTACTCTATACTCACGACTTATTGAGATGGCATACTTTGTAATGTGCGGCATGCTTCTTGGGAAAAGTTGTCCAACCATGAGACTGTTCTCATCGAAGCCCCACCGTGAGTTTACATCATGTGAGATCACAAGCCTCTGTACTGTCAATTCATCTATTTCTTTGGCAGCAGTTCTTCGAGACGGATCACCGCCCACAGCATCACCACATCCTCGTCACTACCATTAGATTCATCGTCACCCTCTTAATCAGAATCCAACTTGTTCGACATGCTTGGTAAGAGTTCAAAGTAGTCGACACGAGCCGACCAAAAGGGACCAGCATTTTCGTTAGTGACAAATTGGTCTTCAGCCTGCATGGGATTGACCTCTGTCACCGCCACTGCTACTTCAGCACCTCCTTTTATGGCAACAACATGTAACTCACTAGCTCCACTGCAACCTTCATCACCAGTAGGCAACCGCATGCTTTCAACAAACTGAACATACACCATAGGTTAACCACATATTATGGCCCCAAGAGTGCTCACAAGCTGCATGTACCCCATCCCATGATACATTTTTGGTCACCTTGTGTAGCTCCCATAAGGGCACCGATGACCCATCTTCCCGACTATTGCATGTGACTGCTTCAATGATAAGCTTTTTGGACGCTATCTCCCGATCAAACTTCCAGTGTATGCAGCTCCACAAGTCCAACATACTAATGTCCTCTAGACATTATATATGTGCAACCTTGTACTGGCATTGCGACAGATCAAGCCCGCAAGGGCTGTCACGAATTACATTTTCCCTATAGAACACTAACAAATTATTCATTGTATCTACGTACACACGAAACCAAATTTTGATAACACATAAATATTTTGTACATATTATCTCAAATTTGACTCCACCTATATAATTTGTATATCATTTTAATTTCTTTAAAAGTGGCAACACGATATCCAATACAAATTTTTAATAACAAGTTATTCTTACTATTCTTATTGAACTAATTCTTATTGAATTAATTTTTTATAATATTTGTTTTGTAAAACAAATCAATTTCTACATATTTAATATTACGTTAAACATTATAAAAAAATTATGTCATTCTAACCTGCTTAAACACAGCTTAACAATATTATATTTCACATAATAATTTTTAACATATTATCTAGAATTTTTTCTGCACTGAGATTTTCTTCGAACAACATTTCAATTTATACATATTTAACATTATGTTAAACATTATATATATTTTATATCATTTTAACCTCCTTAAACATAGCTTAACAATATTATATTTCACATAATAATTTTTAAAATATTATCTCGACACTTTAAACCTCTTTAAACATGGCAACATGTTTATTCATACTATTTTTATTGAACTAATTCTTACTTTATATTCTCACACGTAATTTTTTCTCTCACATATTGTCTGCATGCCATCTTTTTTTTCTCAAAATATGTTTTAACTGCCTTTTTTATAACAATAATCATGCATACAAGTAACACTATTTTTAAATAACTACAAAGCTAATTACAATATATCTACGTAACAAGTTCAATAATTACGTATTTGCATGTCAATTTTTTTTACCTCGACTTAAAGATCACCACTACACAACGATTCATATAACTATGTCATCTTCTCATTGTACATAAATATAGTCCGAAATCCCTACTTAAGCCTCCTAAAAATCAGTAAATACGTGTTCTTTTGTCCCTTCTTCCTGAAAATCAATTTTGAGTTACAAACTTCAAGCACAATACCTACATATCATACACGATTTATATTATGCTAATTATTACCTAACTACATTACTACCATTTCTATTCACATAAATTTAACTCGTATGGCTCTAGTTGCCAACTACCGGAACCATTGACAGCATGGAATAAATGACATAACTTTAACTAAAGAAGAGATATGTTGAACATGAAATGTTAACTACACTGTCATAACTTCAACTAATTTGCTAAACATAGTCATTTAGCTAATTTTAATCTAATCATACAACTAGTAGCGTAAAAATTAATTTGCTTAGGCATATGAAAATTAATTTGCTAATGCATATGAAAATTACATGTTACAAATTAGTAGCACCGTATTTAAATATCATACACTACTTATATTATGCTAGTTATTACTCAATGAAATTATTAACCTTTCTAGTAAAATAAATTAAACTCGTATATCTCTAATAGTTAGCTACCTAAACCACTGGACATATGACATAAATGACATAAAATAACAATGTCATAACTTGCACTAAATTCACTAAACATGGTATCATTTAACTAACTTTAAACTAATCAACTTGCATGCAAGAAAATTAATTGTTTGAAGATTTCCATAAGATATATAGTTTCTTTTACTTCTCCACCTGTTGATTTCACTTTCTATAGCTTCAAATCCACTGCAAGACTCCATCTCCTACTCTTCTCCACTTATTTTCTTCTATGTTTTCTTCTTCTCTGCATGTTGTGGTGGGGTGTGGAGGGAGGGAGGGAGGCATCTTGACCATGGCTTAAGAAGAGGGAAAAGAAGAAAGGGCAGAGAATCTTACTGACGCGGGAAAAGAAAAAATGGCAGGGGTAATCTCACTAGCACGATGCCCATGTCGGCTCGCTCGCGACAGCAGCGTGACGTGACACAACAACAAGGCGACAACGCACGAGCAGTAGCACCATCGCGCTTCCCATGCGCGACGTCGTGCACATGTCGCAGTGCTGGTCCGCGAGACAGGCCCCAACGTGCGCTGCTGTCACTGCGTGGGCACGGAAATTCGCATGGGCGCACGCGGTCGCGGGCTCCGAGCGCAACAGCATGTCTCACAGCTCGAGGGCGCGATACCCTGCCAGTCACAGCCCTTGGGTGCGACGTGTGGCCCTGTCATGGCCTGCGCGTGGACCCCATTCATGCCTCTTGGGTGCGACCCCCCTCACGACCTGAGACCGCAATGTACGCCACGTGCCAGCTATTTGAATTGTTGCGAAGTATTGTGTGGATTTAATTTTCGGCGGGGGCGGGGGGTGTAACATCCCTAAAATTTTAAACATGTTTATCGTATGCATCATGGCATTCACGCATAAGTCAAAATTGAGAAGAATTTTGAACTTTTAAAACAATGAGGAGAAACTTTTAAGAAAAGGAGTTTAAAACAATTTTTGGGAAGAGAAATTGCAAAGAAAAACAGAAAAAGAAAATAATCTAAACCCTCTTCCCCCCCGGATGGGCCCTCCCAGGGCCCATTTTCTCCCCCAACTGGGCTGAAGGCCCAGCCTTCTCCCTCCTCCTGGCCCGCTCGGCCTCCCCTCTCCCCTCTCCCCGCCGCGGCCTAGCCCGCCTCGCCTCATCCTCATCCCGCGCCCCCTGCCCTTATCCGCCGCCACCACGAGCTACTCACGCAGCAGCTCGCCGCTGCTGCCGTGGCGAGCACCCGGCCGCCCCCTCGCCACCTCCTGCTTCGGAGCTCCCGCTGCTCTCTCCTCTTATACTCCCGACCGAAGCCCCCCTCCTTCCCGTCTCTCTCTCTCTCGGCCTCCCTTTCTCTCCCGTGTGCTTCCACCACCCGCCACCGACGTCGCCTCACTGCTCTGCCTCCCGAAGCCTCGCCGCCCAGAGCCAGCATCGCCACCAAGCCCCACCGCCCACCCGGCACTCAGACAAACTTGTTTGATGCGCTTGTAGACGCATGGCTGCGCATCATGTTGGTTTTCTTGTTGTTTTATTGGGGTTTTCAATGGGTTTTCTGACCCTAATGATGTTATTAACTGTTGTTGTCTTTGGTTGTGTGCAATAATCAAAACCTAGGTTGTCCCTCTCATCTCCATGCTATTTTCCTCCTTCCCTATGTCTAATACCCGAACAACTGCCCCAATTGCAATGCTACTCCTCTGCATAAGAGACAATCACCTCTTCTACGCCAAACCGTCCGGCATGCCAGTGACAAATTGGAGTCCACCTGCAAATTGCACTCGAGGCAAGCATAAGGTGCTCATAACATTAGACCCCCACCCCACCTGGTGGCCGACCAGCACTGATCCCCTGCACCCGCCGCGACACCTAAAAGAATGCGAATCGAGAATGAAGAGAAAACTTGCACGGCCAAATCAAATCAGACTGGGCAATGGTACTACTCAGGAAATGATGACCACTGGAGATCAAGAACAAATTGGTACTCTGGATTAACATATACACCACAAAAATTTTAAGGGGGGGTAGCCCTGAATGTTAAACACCGAGTATAGGGTAATTTAGCAAACTATGGTGCATTCGGACCACTACAAAGCTCGCGACCTGACACAAGACCTGTGTGATCTGCTAGGATCTTCCGTCACGGAAAACCATGCGACATCGCCCCTGTGCCCTTCCCCTAACCTATCCGAATCTCTAAAACCCCGATTTTCTAAAACCCAAAAATTAGGACTTTCAAAAAAAACTTTTACTAATAGCACTAACTAAATTACACCCGATTAAAACTTTATTGCAAATCATGCTAAACCCTAAAGCAAAGCAAGCCAAGATCCTCTGCCCTTGTTCCTCCTCCCTCTTCCTAGTCGGTGTAACCTAGACCAACATTTCCAGCTAAGTACCCACACGGTACTTCATAAAATGGAAGCATATATACGTCATGAACTTTTCCAAATGTCACGATCTTCTACCCTCTAGTTTACCATGTCCTATCGGGCATGTGTGCACATATATACTGCTTTCATATATATACTTATATACGCAAAACCCTAACCACTTCTTCCCGAGCTACGGGTCAAAACCCTAGACGATCATATTACCTTGTCAACTCCTCCCTATTTGAACCCTTATACCCATATTTCCACTCTCCATAGGATATCTTGAGCATGACGAAGTTGCTCAGGAAATTCGTATCTCCAAACCAAATCTTCGTTTGACTCTGCCACAATCCTATGCGTCCATTTGAGTATACCGGCAATATTTCCCCAAATCCAAACCCCATGATTTCCTATCATAAACCTAGCCCCGTCGCCACCATATATACGCTTGAATTCCTAAGTGTATGTGGGCACATACACTCTGAGTCTTAGCTCGCTTCTTCCGAGCCAGTGTAAACCCCAACACCTTAACTACCGTATGACTGCCCGTATATACACGTATAAACTCATGGCTAATCCATATCTATACCATCCGTTCCGGTACGTTCCAGTATCTGACTGAGTGTATTCCCCGACGCACGTAAATCCCACTTCCACACATATACCCAAGAGGCCATCGGAATGTGGCACGTACCCATGACCATGTCAAAGGGACCCGTCTACACCTGGCTATACACTATCACATCTGCCACCTTTTTCATTGTGAACACTTACTCAATTTATTGGGGTATAAACGTGCACCTACACATGCTGCAGGTATAGGCAGGAGTCCTAACTCCTTTCCATCCAGTGTAAGCAAACATTTGTAATTAATCTCTGCACCTATAGTCTCTCTCCTATTTTTCTTCAGTACCACGAAATGTCAGCTCAACCTACGGCTCTCTGCACTGTGAGTATCCTCCTCAATTGCTAACCATACTCCTGTTGTACCAACTGACCTACATATTTTCCCTTTGCCACGTGGGCCCTAGTCCCACCCGGCAGACCACTCCCCCACCTTCTCCCTTGTTCTTCTTCTTCCTCACTCACGCGGTGCACTACTCCTTCCTTTCCCCGGTAGCACCGTGCCACGTCATCTCCCCTGCAGCAAACCGTGCTAGAAATCAGCTGGATTCCTACCGAGGTTGGCGTCGCCACGGCAACCCGGCCATGTGCCCAACCTCCCCTGTGCGGCAATAGTGACTGGCACAAGCTCTTCTTCCCGCACGCCATTACTACAACTGAGCTCCACCTTCCCTTTATCTTCTTTTCTCCCTAAAGCCGAGCGGTGCTCTCCTCATTCTTCCTACCCGAAGCAACCTCCCAAGCTCCCATCCTCTTTCCAATGCCTTGACTCCCATTTTCCCCAACTCCTCTCTGATGAGCCGAGCACCTCTTCTCCCTGCAAGCGTTCTCTAGTTTCTTCTCCTCCAATCCCAGCAACCAGCACGCGCCACCACCCCTAACTAACTCCCGCATCCAGCCACCACCAGCATCAGCAAGCCCCGTACTCTGCTCTGCCCATTTACCGGACCTCGTCTGGACCGTTTCTCAAGCAATCCAGCCGCCCACTCAAGTCTACTTCCCCAAGCTGCTCCAACACCGCGCAACAAACACCGCATTGAACCCGCCATGGCACCGAACCACCAGGCCCCTGTCGGAACCCCATCCGAGCATCCTCGCGTCCCCATCCACCGTCGACGCGAGCCGATGCCGTCCTACCCTCTCTCCCCCGTGCTGCTATCTCTTCTCCCCGCAAGCCCCTCAATTTGCCGGCTTTCTGCTACTGTCCAGGACCGGCACCTCCACCAGATCCGCAGCCCCACGCTGGTGAGGCTCCGGCCGTCGCTTCCACCAGGCCCCTACCGTTGCACCACCCAACCAACCACCTCGACGCCCCTCGGTCCCTCTCTCTCCAGTCGATCCAAGACCAAGCACCACCCTGTTGTCGGACACGGCGTCAATGTCTCCGATGTTGCACTTGCCGTCGGTGAGGTGCCACCGACCCCGCCGCCGTCTACCAACCTCATAACTCCCCGCAGCCTCCGCACCAAACGCCACCGGCCACCATCGCCTCCAGCCACCGGTGAGCATCCCTTGCGCTGTGGTCCCACTCCCTACCTACTCCCTTCCCACCACTCAGCTGCCACCAACGAGCGCGCCGCGGTAGGCTCTCTGGCAATTAACCCGCCACCCGGGTCCTCTACGCCAATCGCTGCATTTCGGCTCGCGCCGGTGGGGACCTCGTCGCCAAGCCGAGCGGCCAATCCTTCTACTTACCACCTAATCTCCTATCTTGCACGCTAAGTAACATGGTTAAGTCAGAATGCAATCGGCAAAGGCCCACCAGCCCAGGAGATGAAAACGCCCCTTCAACGGTGTGTTCCAATCTAGATGGCGCATTTCTTCCATTCCGTGTGCCGCTATATGTGTTCATCTGTGGAAGGCGTATTCCTCCCAAAGCTGGGTCTATTCCGTTTTCCAAAGCCGCAAGCATGCCCTCACTTCCGCCTTCCAACAGCGAAGGCACATTCCCTTTCTATTCCTAGTTCCGAACCGCTTTGTCCAATCAAAGGCATATTTTTTCTCTGTGCCTTTGACGTCAGACCTTCCCCTCTCTTTTTCTCTCTCAGCAGAATTGCGGAAGCCCATAACTTCCTTGTCATAACTCCGATTGAGTCCATCCTTTTTCCTATATACTTCTAAAATCAAACCCTGCCTAAGGTATCAGTTCCACAATTTTTTGAAATTACTAGAATTTTCACATTTGAATTCAAATCAAATATGACTCTAGTACATATATGCACATCTTTCGTAAGTCACTTCCATAGAAAATGACTCTTTTCCAAATATCACCTAAATATTATGCAATATTTTGAATCCAGTATGTCGCGGGGATTTCGCGGTACAGTTTTGTGGATTTGGGGGCGCAAGTGGATGATCTAGGCAGGTTCACACGAGAGATTTACCCAGGTTCAGGCCCTCTTGTGGAAGAGGTAATACCCTACCCCTGCAGGAGGTTTGATCTTGTCTCGTATGAGAAATTTACAGTGGAGAGTAAGGCGTACAAGTATGAGAAAATGGTAATAGCCAATCGTCTAACCTCCTACCAGGCCGGGGCCTAGCCTCGCCTTACATAGGGCCGACGAGGTTGGGAACTACAACTGCCGAGTCGGTTAGCCCGTGCAGATCGTGCGGAGCAACTCCCACTATAATGGCGCTTTGACCGCGCACGTTGCCTCTGGTAGTGCCGCATCGATCACGCGCCGTTGGTTGAACGGGTCGTGGGTTGAACACATCGCGGTAATGCTTATCTTGATGACGCACTGACGGCCCAGCCGAGTGGGATTTATGGACCCGGCTTGGGCCACCTCCTGCCATGCGGCCGAGTCCTCGTCTTGGGCTACCCGGAAGGGATCCCATCGTCAGTAGCCCCCGAGTGCTTCAAGGTCTCGATGCAGGCGCCGTCTGGAGAATGAGCTATGCGTGAAGCCGAGCCGCCCGTAGAGAGACCTTGATGGACTCCAGTGATCCCTGAAAAGGTTAGGTATGTGCTTGTAGCGAAAGAAAAAAAAAGCCCTCGGTGATACCCAAGTTTCTCTGCTGGGGAGAGAGGCTAGTGGCCCGCTGGGAGGCGTATCATGAATTCCAAGTGAAAATCGGACAGCATCTAGGCTTATCCGAGTTGATCGTTGCCAGCTGGTGTCCGGAGGGGAACGCCTTCGATCTTCAGCTTCAGAACCGAGCCTACGGACTTTGGCATTTGGTTCTGAGTCAGACACCAACTCATGCCACCGGGGATGCCGAGTCCGTCCTTCGCTTAGGGTGTTGCCGAGTGACCTGCGAACCCTGTTGGGCCGGTCATCGACACCCATTTACAGAGCTAGTCTGCTTCCGAGTGGGCGTAGTCGGTGCGCCTCGGGATGTCTAGTGCTGCTTGGTGGAGCCAGCACAGTCTTTGTGCTACGGCGCTACGAGCCGAGTCCGACTCCAAACTGTCTCGCGGAAACACGGAACGTAGCGACTGTTGTTGATGTCACACGAAATCGATCGCGCGCCGTTGGTTGAACGGGTCGTGGGTTGAACGCGTCGCGGTAATGCTTATCCTGACGACGCATTGACGGCCTAGCCGAGTGGGATTCATGGACCCGGCTTGGGCCACCTCCTACCATGCCGGCCGAGTCCTCGTCTTGGGCCTACCCGGAAGGGATCCCACCGTCACAGTATGTCGATGGGATTAACAGATCATTCCCTATACTAACTCCATAAAATAATCGAAACCCTATTCTGTTCGGCATCCTTTGTACTAGATCCTTACTACAACATATAGCCAAATGTTTTGAGCAAGATTCTTCTAAGAACACTTAAAAGAGTAACATAATCTCCAAACTCGATTGAACCATGGAAAACTGTGATCACCTTAGGTGTTAGTATGTTCACTGACGGGGGGAAGCCCATCCGGGTAGGCCCAGCACCACGAGTCGGCCTGACAGGCTCACGAAGCCTCATAAGGGCCCACTCGGATGAAGGCCCAAGAAAGACCCGGGTGACTGCAACGGCCGGGTGTCATCGAGACAGGCGTTACAACTCATCAAAGGCATACGTTTCAACTGGCATGAAGACTGGCGTTACTCGGGCCGTTACCGGATGTAAATGTCGTTATTAATTAAAACCGTTACTGTAGCTCAGCCGACTGCCGAGTCGGCTGATGTACGGGCTATATAAGGCCAAGCCCCCATGCGGACATGGGGGGGAGAGTATTCTAAATTCCATAGCATCTTCTTCAACCTCCTGTACACTTTCTTTTCACGCAAGAACATCAAATATATTCAGCAGGAGTAGGGTGTTATCTCCATCCTTGGAGAGCCTGAACCTGGGTAAATTTCTTGTGTGCACCGCCTAGATCTTCCATACACGCATTCCCGACAATCCTATTACAAATGGATATTGCCGCAAACACCCCGCGACAGTTGGCGCGCCAGGTAGGGGGTGCGTGTTTTGGAGCTACGATCCAGGCGGGATCTTCTCCAGCGACCGGCGACAAGCTCATCATCGGCAACATGTCGCCTGTCGCGCATCCTGAAGGCTCGGAGTTCATCTTCGGCGGCCTTCACTTCTTGGCCGACGCTTTCGGCCAATTACATCTCCAAGATCCGCGTCCATGCCTTACCATGGAGGAGGAGCCTGAGCTCCGGCTCGGATCTCCTCCAGCCTCGGGCAAGGGCGAGGAATATTTCAGGTTCGTCGCCATGGTGGGCGCCGAATCTCTCCTCTCCATCCTGGGATCCAAATCCGAGGGGGACGAGAGTTCGCACAGCCATACCGCCTCCGCTGAGGTGTATGTGGTTGGGGATGGCGCCGCAGAGGATGCGGGAAACGTCTGCAGCAGCGGCAGCCAAGGCAGCCCATGAGCACCTGCATACGCCCATCAACGGACAATCGGATGCCGAGAGGGCCTTGAGGCTTCTCGGCAAGCCCTCCTTGCAGAACGAGCACGCCTCGATCAAGAGCGGGCGGCACTCGAACAGCAAGATCGACAACCGAATGACCCACACGGTTCGCGCAGCCGCGCGAACCGGCGAACTTCTTCGGCCGCCCGGAGGAGTCGGGCTACTCGGGCCCCACTTTTCGGACGACAACAGGACGGTGTCCTTGTCTATCAAAACACCGGCCCAGAACCTTTTCGCGGCCACCGCGCTGGCCGACTCATTGCCACCTCCAGCAGACGGCCCCGCGGCGGAAATCCACCGCCGAGTCATCACTCTGATGAAGACGGCGGTGGAACAACAAAACGAAGCCGGGTCGGTTAGCAACCGGCTGGCTTCCCAAGAGACTCGGAGTCGGCCCTCAGGAGCTCCGAGTCGCCCCGTCACAGTCGGATCGTCTCAACCGAGTCGATCCATGAACCGGCCTGACGCTCGCCTGGAGATTAACCGGCTCCAGGCTGAGCGGCGGCGAGCCGGCTCTCTTCGAGCGAACGATGCCCGCGATGACATCGAGGGACGGCGGGCAGCCCGGGTGCGGGCTGAGCGACGCGCCGGCGAAGTCAACCAGCCGGGCAGCTCTGCCTCCACCGGACCGCTTTGCTTCAGCAGGCGAATTCGGTCCGAACCGTTTCCGGATCGGTTCCGAATTGCAAGCGGCGTCGACAAGTATGACGGCACCGCCAAGCCAGAAACTTGGCTTGCCGATTACTTGGTCGCTTGCAACATAGGAGGAGGCAACGAGCGTGTCGCCCTCCGAAGCCTACCCCTGATGCTGGAAGGGTCGGCTCGGGCGTGGTTTAACAGCCTGCCTGAAGATAACATCTACGACTGGAGGGACCTCCAAGAGGCCTTCGTCAAGAACTTTGAGGGCACGTACAAGCGCCCTGGGAACGCCCAAGACTTGTGGCTCTGCGTCCAGGAGAAGGGCGAGTCGGTCCGCGACTACATCAGTGCTGGACTCGGCTGCGCAACTCGATCGAGGACGTCACCGAGATGCAGGCCATTCAGGCTTTCTCCCAGGGAGTCAAATACGAGCTTCTCAAACACAAGTTGGCCCGGTCTAACATTCAGACCATGGGCCGACTCATGGAAGTCGCCAGCAAGTACGCCACGAGTGAGGAAGCCATGCGGTACGAAGACAAAGGCAAGGCAAAAGCCGAGTCTTCGAGCCGAAAAGTCCCCGCCGACTCGGGTCGGAAGCGTGCGGACGATCGGGCCCCGAAGCGGAAGGCTGGCGGAGACGGGGTTAGCGGAGCCGACTTGGTTGCGGCTGCTGAGCGTGGCCCCCAGCGCCGGCGACGCTAACCAAAAGAAGGAACGCCCTTGGCAACAGCGCAAGGCGCCAAAGCTTACTTTTGAGGAGGTCCTCGACGGGCCCTGCTCCTTCCACAGTACCGCCAACTATAAGGCGGGGCACTCGACTCGGGACTGTAGCTTCCTGCAGCATTTGCGGGAGGAAAAACAACCCGAGCCGGATGCCGATGGCGAAGGAGGCTCCGCTGCAGGAGGCGGCGCCGCACAGTATCCCCCTCAAAGGGGGTACTCATGATTTTTCAAGGGTCCGACTCCAAAAAGGGGTCGGAAGCTGCGTTGTCGCGAGGTCAACGCGACGATTGCCAGCAGTCCCACAATGGCTGGACTGGTCCGAGGTGCCAGTCGGCTTCAGCCGACTCGATCACCCCGACCGAATCCCCCACCCGGGCAAGCACCCTTTGGTGGTGGATCCCAGGTCGGAGGATTCAAGCTCCGCAAGGTCCTGATGGACGGGGGCTCCAGCATAAACATCATCTTCGTCGATACCCTGAAGAGGATGCAAGTGTCGAAGACCCAACTTCGCCCCAGTAACATTTCTTTCCATGGAATAGTTCCTGGGAAGTGCGCCAGGCCTCTGGGTCAAAATCTCCCTGGAAGTCGTGTTCGGGTGAGCCGAACAACTTCCGGGTCGAGACATTGGCCTTCGAGGTAGTCGGCTTTAAGAGCGCATACCATGCGATCTTTGGCCGGCCGGCCTATGCCAAATTTATGGCTAGGCCATGTTACACGTACCTGAAGCTGAAGATGCCGGGTCCAAATGCGTTATTACCATCACTGGCGACTTTGAGCGCTCAAACGAGTGCGATCTCGCCAGTGCGGACATAGCCGAGTCCCTTATCGCGGCTCAGGAGTTGGAGAACATTCAAGCTTCCACCGACTCGGATCAACCGCCACCCAGCAAGAAGGCGGCAACCGAGTCCACCTTCCAGTCGGCCAAGGACACGAAACGTGTCCAGGTCCATCCCGAGGACCCGTCCAAGACGGTCCACATCGGGATTGACCTTGAGGCCAAATAGGAAGGCGCGCTCGTCGACTTCCTTCGTGAGAATTGGAACATCTTCGCATGGAAGCCTTCTGACATGCCGGGCGTTCCAAGGAAGTTCGCCGAGCACTCCCTCAACGTCGCCAAAGATGCAAAGCCAGTGAAGCAGTCTCTCCGTCGCTTCGCTGAAGACCGACGCAAAGCAATCGGAGAAGAAATCGCCCGACTCCTCGCCGCCGGGTTCATCAAAGAAGTTTTTCACCCGGACTGGTTAGCTAACCCGGTCCTGGTTCTTAAGAAGAACAAAACTTGGCGCATGTGTGTGGACTACACATCCTTAAACAAAGCATGCCCCAAGGATCCGTTCGCTTTACCCCGTATTGATCAAGTTGTTGACTCTACGGCCGGGTTGTGAACGCTTATGTTTCTGGATGCCTATTCAGGCTACCACCAGATCAAGATGAAAGAGTCTGATCAAATAAAAACTTCTTTCATCACCCCGTTTGGGGCTTTCTGCTACATCACGATGCCTTTTGGTTTGAAAAATGCTGGTGCTACATATCAACGCTGTATGCAAAAGTGTTTACACGACCAGATAGGTAGAAATGTCCAGGCATATGTCGATGACATAGTGGTGAAGTCCAAGAAGAACGCGGATCTCTTGACCGACTTGGCGAGACTTTTGCCAATCTCAGGAGGTTCGACATGAAGCTTAACCCGGAGAAGTGCGTCTTCGGGGTTCCGGCTGGCAAGTTACTCGGCTTCATCGTTTCCGAGCGAGGGATCGAAGCGAACCCGGATAAACTTGATGCCATCATCAAGATGGGCAAGCCAAAGGACCTGAAGGCAGTCCAGCGCCTAACCGGGTGCATTGCTGCTCTAAGTCGGTTCATAGCCCGACTCGGTGAGAAGGCCTTGCCTTTTTACCGACTTCTCAAGAAATCCGACTCTTTCCAGTGGACGGATGAAGCTCAGCACGCCTTCGAAGATCTCAAGCGTCTTCTGTCAACACACTCCAGTCCTTGCTGCACCAATGGAGGGTGAACCCATGCTATTGTACATCGCTGCCACGAATCAAGTGGTTAGCATTGTGCTAGTAGTGGAACGATCAGAAGAAGGCCGAGTTCAGAAGGTGCAACGACCCGTCTACTATGTCAGCGAAGTGCTTTCCGAGTCGAAGCAGCGCTACCCGCATTACCAGAAGCTCGTTTACGGTGTGTTTCTGGCGACTCGGAAGCTGGTGCACTATTTCCAGGCCCACTCGGTTACCGTGGTGAGTCATGCCCCTTTGTCTGACATCATCAACAATCGGGATGCCACTGGCCGAGTCGCTAAGTGGGCAATAGAACTTATGCCGCATGACATCAGCTACGAGCCTCGCAAGGCCATCAAGTCTCAAGGCCCTTGCCGACTTCATCGTTGAATGGACTGAGAACCAATCCCTTCCGACTCAACTCCATACGGAGCACTGGGTCATGTACTTCGACGGTTCAAAGATGCTCGCGGGCACGGGGGCTGGAGTCGTGTTGATTTCTCCCAAAGGCGACAAGCTTCATTACGTGCTGCAGATCCATTCGCCGCCTCCAACAATGTGGCGGAATACGAGGCGTTGCTGCACGGACTGCGCATTGCAGTCTCGCTTGGCATTCGCCGACTGCTTTGTCGCGGCGACTCAGATTTGGTGGTACAGCAAGTGATGAAGGCTTGGGATACCAAAGATCGACCATGGCGGCATATGTGCGCTGTGCGCGGCTGGAGGGACACTTTGATGGCCTTGAGCTTCATCACGTTCGCCGTGCTGATAATGAAGCTGCCGATTCTCTGGCCCGGATCGGCTCGGCCCGTGAAAAAGTACCGCCGGGAGTCTTCCTTCAGCAACTTTTTCAGCCATCCATCAAGATAGAGTCGGCAACTGACTCAATCGAGGCCGACTCGCCCCACCCTGAGTTGGCCCACCCGGCACTCGAGGACGTCTTGGTGGTTATTCCTCTTTGGACCCAGCCGTTCCTTGCTTACTTTCTGCGCAAAGAATTGCCGGACGATCCGACTGAGGCCCGCCGCATTGTCTGCCGTGCCCGGTCCTACACTATTATCAATGGTGAGCTTACAAGCGCAGCACAACTGGAGTATTCCAGCGCTGCATTTCACCGGAAGAAGGTCGTACATTGCTCGAGGAAATCACTCGGGACTCTGCGGCCAACCATGCTTCATCAAGGGCTTTGGTCGCTAAAGCTTTTCGACACGGATTCTTCTGGCTCACAGCGCACACTGATGCCGAAGACCTCGTTCGCACGTGCGAAGGGTGTCAAAAGACATGCTCGCCAGTCGCACATGCCGGCTACTGCGCTCAAGACAATCCCCATCACGTGGCCCTTTGCCGTGTGGGGACTCGACATGGTGGCCCGCTGAAGAAAGCCCGAGGAGGTTTCACTCATCTCCTTGTGGCAGTCGACAAGTTTACGAAGTGGATTGAGGCTAAGCCAATCATGAAGCTCGATGGCCCGACTGCCGTCAATTTCATGAAGGGAGTAATTTTCCGATTCGGCATTCCTCACAGCATCATCACTGACAATGGCTCGAACTTCGCCGCTGAAGTTTTTCGCCAATTTTGTCGGGATCATGGGATCCGGATTGACTTTGCTTCCGTGGCTCATCCGCAGTCCAACGGCCAAGTCGAACGATCCAACGCGCTCATTCTTCAAGGCATCAAGCCCCGGTTATTAGTCCCGTTGCAGCGGGCTGCCGGCTCCTGGATTGACGAGCTCCCGTCTGTCCTGTGGACGTCTGCGGACGACTCCAACGGTCGATGGTTACACGCCTTTTCATGGTTTATGGAGCTGAAGCCGTCCTGCCAAGTGACATCCTCCATGACTCCCCGCGGGTCGCCAGCATACGTGGAGAAGGATGCCGAGTTGGCCCGGCAAGATGATCTTGATCTCCTCGAAGAAGCGCGGGAGCTTGCCCTTGCTCGCTCCGCTATTACCAGCAGAATCTGCGCGATATCACAGTCGGCAAGTCCGGGGCCGCGCCTTCAACAAGGAGACCTGGTCCTTCGACTGATCCAAGACAAGGCGGGAATGCACAAGTTGTCCCCGCCTTGGGAGGGTCCCTTCATCATCAACCAGGTGCTGCACAACGGTGCGTACCGACATGGAGGACCCGGCAACCGGCGGCGGTCACCGAACGAACCTGGATATTGCATAGCTGCGTCCCTTCTATACTTAAACTTTGTACCATACATTGTTTTATTATTAATAAACATTTGTTTCCTTCGAGCGGCACTCGGGAAGCGCTTTGTTTCAAACCTTGTACACCCGGGGGCTCCGCTTAAAACAACCAAAATCGAGTAGCTTAATTCCGGCCAATTCCCGGACGCTACTTTACCCCACTGGGTGAATCGTCACTCGGTGCAAGTTCTTTGGGTCTTCTAACTTTGTTTTTACACGACCATCCAAGTAAACATGTACGGCACCTTAGGCCCACTCTTCGTCCCCAACTACAGTCGCAACCCGGCTGTCCGGTTGGCAAGAGCAAAAGCCGAAGGTCGGCCTGCATGCGAAAAGATCCGGCTCGGCGGAAAAGACAAACTTAGACGAACTAAGGCTTATTTTTTCTTCGAGCGTCTAAGTAAACGTGTACGGTACCTAAGGCCGACTCTTCGTCCCCAACTACGGTCGCAACCGGCTGTCCGGTTGGCAAGAGCAAACGCTGAAGGTCTGCCTACGCGCGCGAAAGGATTTGACTCGGTAGAAATAACATCGAACTTGGACGAATTAAGATACTTTGAGCAAATAAAATGAAAAGCAACTTCATTCATTACGAAAGTTTTTTACATTTAGTCCACTCGGCATTCCGAGAGATATTACATAATGTTTCCTCTATTCTCTGGAGCCGTTTCTACGCGCTCCTCCAGGTCGGTGAAACCAACGATCCGGCTGGCGGCTGCACGGACTCGGGGGAGAAGCGCCAGAGGATCCACCGGGTTCCTTTCCTCGTCGACGGGGGGCACCAGCGGAGATGTTTTCGACATTCGCGTCGGGATGGTGTGCCAGCACCATCGCCAGCGCCATGCCGGCTCCCGAGCGGGCTGCCGACTCCTTCCACTCTTCGACTTCTGCCGGACCCAGCGTGAGTCTGTCGGCGAGCGCGAAGACGCTGGAAGGAGGCTCTTCCCCGGGCCAAAGCTTGATGCAGAGGCTTTGAGCGGCCGACTTGAAGTTCTGCACCAAGCTCTTGACTTGGAGGAGTCGGTCCTCCAAAGTCACGACGCAGTCGGACATCATCTCTGGTGTCCAAAGCGCCTCGAGGACCGACTTCGCCGGGTTGGCCAGTGCGCGGAGTCGAAGCGCTGCGCGCCGAGTCTGTTCCTCCAACTCTGGGCAAGCATCTGGGCGCAGATTATTGCTAAGGAAATGGACAAGAAGCGTACAAAAAGAAGAGAAGCAAAGGACTCGGGGGCTTACTGAGTAAAGTCTCATTGACTTTTTTAAGTTCGCCAATGAGGTCCCGCTCGCGCCTTTCCCAGTCGGTGATGGCTGCCTCGTGTCGCTTCTGCGACTCGTCCATCAGCCGGGAGAAGTCGTTGACTTGCCCCTGCAGCTCGGAGTTTAGTGCCTGCGCCTTCCTGTACTGCGCCGACAGCTTGTCGTGCTTCGCCTGCAGAAGGGCGGCACTCTTTTTCAAGTTGCGGGCTTCCCGCAACTCGGTGTCCAGCTCGGCTGCCTTGGCGTCGAGCATCTCTACGACTTTGGCTCGCGGGATTGCGCCTTTCAGCGCTTCCCGAAGTCGGGCATTTTCGGCTTCGACGTCTGCCGATTCAAGAAAGTCAGAAAAGGGCAGAAAATCAAAAGTCAAAAGAGCTTGAAGACTCGGACACTTACTTTTGAGGGCGGCAAGCTTCCCTTCGAGCTGCCGACTTCTTGCCTTCTCCGCTTCCAATGCCTTCTCCAACGAGGCATTCCTTTCTACAAGGGCTGGGGCCGTTTCCGCCCAGCTGGATGGCGGCCTGATGAGGAAAAAAGGTATGTTAGCAACCGAATTCATAAGTCTCCAACCGACTCGATCAGTCGGCTAGAGACTCGGGGGCTACACCCACTGGGTGCACTGAACGTGCCCCCAGTGTTAACAAAGTGCAAAGGGCGAAAATAACTTACCCCGACTGAAGTCTCCGAGGACTTCGGATAAGTCGGCCAAAGACTTGGCCGCGTCGGCGAAATGCCTTAGCTTCGAGCTAAGGTCAGCGACGCGGCTGGTGGCCTCCTCCGCGGCTGTCACGTCTCCCGTGCTGCAACTCGGCAGTAGCAGCGCGGGGGATGAGGCTTCGTGAGGCAGCCGTCGCCATCTCCTCAGTCGTGGCAGTCGGAGCCAGGCCTTGGCCCCGCACGGGTCCCCGGGACGACTCGGGAACGGCCTTGACCTCTGACTCCGCCCACTTGTTCGGAGGAGTCGGTGCCAGTTGCAGCTGCCGGCTCCCTTGTCACCTCAAGGACGGGAGGTGGCTGCGGCTGCGGGTTGACGGCCGGCTCTTCGGTTGGCCCGGCACCAAAGTCCGACTGTGGCTCGACAGATGCGGCAGGGAGAGGTGCGGACCCGACAACTGCGTCCGGCTCCGGCCCCCTCGGTGGTTGCGACAAGCGGTGGCGTAGGAGCAGCCAGCTGTGGCGCGCTGGTTGTCGCAGCCGGAGGGACCCCCGCAGTCGGAGTTGCGGAAGCCGTGACGCCCGTCACCGACTCCGTTGCCTCGACGGAGACAACCGGTGCTGGAGCAATAGGAGCCGGAGTCGTAGAAGCCGACTCCGGTGCGGGGATTGGTGTTGGAGCTGATGGGGCGCCGGATGAAGATCCTCCTTTGCTGGAGAGCTTCTTCTGGACCCTGTAGAGCGCAACCGACTCCAGTTTCTTCTCAATCCACTTCAACTTTGACATGAGGCGCAAGGATTCATACCTGGTGGTCGTGGGAATCGTCTTCTTCGGCTTCCTCGGGATTTTTAACACTGGCTTGGTGGCGGGAGCCAGAGCTTGTGCCAATCGGCTGGCTGAAGCGGCTTGAGCAGGAGCCGGAACCCGGGCGACGGAGCCGGAAGAGGTAGTTCGGGCCCGCTTAGTAGCCGACTCTGTCTGGGCAGTTTCCATTGCCGCTACCGCCGTCAACCCGGAGGTGTCGTCGTCGCGGCTCCGCTTGACGACTTGGGATCCAGATCCTTCTGACTCGGTATCCGAGTCGACCTGGATACCACTGTTCGATGGGGCCGCCTCCTCCTCAACTTCGGCGTTATCCAGCGCGGCCGGATCCGACTCATGCTCGGGAAGAGGCGGCATGGAGTTGAGGTTGAGGTACTTCTGCAACATCAAAAGATGGTGTTGGCGGAAACAAAACAAGTGATAAGAGTCCGACTCGGAATACAAGTCTTAACTTACAGTCGGTGGAGGGTTGGCAGCCGAGTATGGGGTCACTTTGGGCGCCCGGACGATCCCAGTTCGTTCTTTGGTCAAGCTCTGGAAGATCTCCAAGAAATTCTCATCTGGAAGGTCTTCGGATGACACCCTCGTCGGGTCGTGATTGCCCGAGTATGCCCACATTGGATGCACCCGGGCCTGAAGAGGCTGGATGCGCCGACTCAGCCAAGTGCCAATGAGATCTGTACCCGTGAGCCCTTTATCCTGAAGTTTGGCGATCATCTTCAGGAGTCGTTCGACTTCGGGCATTTCCTCGTTGGAAGGCTTGGTGCCCCAGCGCTTCAGCCAGACGGGCGGACCCTCAACGTACTTGGGCAGGCCTTCGTGGCAGTCGGCGTGCGTTCATCCGGGCAGTAGAACCACCCGTCCTGCCACCTCCGGACAGTATCTGGAAATTGCATCTTGAAGTACTTGGCGCCGGATTTGACCTGGATGCCGGCTCCTCCGCAGATTGACAGTCGGCCGCCGGCTTTGACGGGTTGAGCCTTGACGGTAAAAATCTTCTTCCACAATCCCCAATGTGGCCGGGTCCCCAAATAGCATTCGCACAGCGTGATGAAGCACGCGATGTGCAGAATGCCATTCGGGCTCAGGTGATGGAGTGGAGACCGTAAAAGAAGAGAAGGCCACGCAAGAAGTCGTGCGGCGGCAGCTTCAAGCCCCGTTCCATGAACGGGTAGAGCAGCACGCGTTCGTGCTCATGCGGAGCGGGCTTCGCTTCCTTGTATGAAGCTCGCCAGTTGCAGATGATACGAGGCGGCAGCAGGCCGTTGTTGGCGAAGCCGAGGAGCACCTCGTCGGTGATGACCGAGGGGATCCAATCGCCTTTCTTCCACCCGTCGGCGTCGGCGGCGGAGGAGGAAGCGGCGGCCTTCTTTCCCTTGTTGACGCGAGACATGGTCGGCGATGAGCGAAGAACGGCGGCGGCGAGCGGACTCTCTCTCTCGGGAGCGAATGCGCGGTGGCGGAGCTCTGGAGGCAAAGAGTGCGAGCGCAAGGAAGAAGAAAGCGGATGGAGACCCGGCAGCCCGGAAATTCCTTTTTATAGGCCGGGGAGTCCAACCGCTGGCGATCGTGCGTCCGACGTGGCAGAAACCGATTTGACAACTGCCGTCCCGCGCGCACGAACCCGCGAGATTCGGGCGAGTTTTTCGCCACGACGCGGCACCCCAGGCGACGTGACTGGCGGTCATTACGTCAGCCTCCGTTCCGCGCGCGGTCAATCGCGTGATTCGGGCGCGGTCATGATGGGCTGTTGCCTTGGATATCGCGCGAAATCAGAGCAGCGGCAGCAGATGTCTCGGGCACGCTTCACTCGCGACTCGAGGTGAAATCATTGCATCACGGGCACTCCGTCCGACCGGCTGCGCGCATTAAATGCTGATGCGACATCACAGGATAACCCCGCGACTCCAGTCGGTTGCGACTGGGGCCGATTCAGATCGAGTCGGATTTTGCCCAAGCATCGACTTGACAGTCGGCTTAACCCGTTGGGACACGTCACAGGTTATGTTGACTCCGTCAAGCAACTCCGAGGCGCACAAGCCGCCAAACTCGGAAGCAGATTGGCTCTGCGAAAGGGTGCTGATGATCGGCCCAACAGGGTTCGCAGGTCACTCGGCAACACCCAAGCTAAGGACGAACCCGGCATCCACAGCGGAGCAACGTAACCTTTGAATCGGAACCAAACGCCACAGCGGCTCAACTTGGCTCAATGATTCAGGGTTCAATGCCGGGTTCGAAGACTCGGTTTCGAAGTTGAAAGTCGAAAGGCGTCCCCCCTGCGGGCACAAGATGGCAACCGTCCACACAGGATAGGCCAGGCGTTATTTCGGTTTCACTCGGAATTCATGATACGCCTCTCGGAAGGCCGCAAGCCGGTTTCCTTAGCCGGAAAGCACGGGTATCACCGAGCTCTTAACACTTAGCAAAATTTAACCTTCTTGTTTCAGGAGTCCATCAAGGTCTCTCCACCAGCGACTCGGACAAGCACAGCCTGATCCTCAGCCGGTATGCGAGTCAAGACCTCGAAGCACTCGGGGGCTACTGACGGGGGGAAGCCCATCCGGGTAGGCCCAGCACCACGAGTCGGCCTGACAGGCTCACGAAGCCTCATAAGGGCCCACTCGGATGAAGGCCCAAGAAAGACCCAGGTGACTGCAACGGCCGGGTGTCATCGAGACAGGCGTTACAACTCATCAAAGGCATACATTTCAACTGGCATGAAGACTGGCGTTACTCGGGCCGTTACCGGATGTAAATATCGTTATTAAATTAAAACCGTTACTGTAGCTCAGCCGACTGCCGAGTCGGCTGATATACGGGCCTATATAAGGCCAAGCCCCCATGCGGACATGGGAGGAGAGTATTCTAAATTCCATAGCATCTTCTTCAACCTCCTGTACACTTTCTTTTCACACAAGAACATCAAATATATTCAGCAGGAGTAGGGTGTTATCTCCATCCTTGGAGAGCCTGAACCTGGGTAAATTTCTTGTGTGCACCGCCTAGATCTTCCATACACGCATTCCCGACAATCCTATTACAAATGGATACTGCCGCAAACACCCCGCGACATTCACCGATCAGACAAACTAGGGTTTGCGGTTCTTGTGGCGTACCCGGTTTTAAGGCCGGATACTCCCTCGTGATCACTGTACCGGTCCCTGGATCAGTAGCCGATACACACGAGTTAACCTGTATATCATTGTCATACATGCGTAAACAATTAAATAGACCGTTAAGGTCGATAATCTGATACCTGTAGCCCAACGGCTATAAACTTGCAGCGGAAAGCCAACGGTAATGATGCCCATCAATATGCCATACCCGACAGGCAACTGACTGAGGTTACGCCCTAGCTTTTGCGATCGTAATTGCTTCTTCGGAATTGACGTCGCCTTCGTCTGACCAAATCAGCAAGCCAGGTGAGTACGTGGAATGTACTCGCAAGCTGTTCCCACAGGAGGAAATATACGGCAATATTTCATGCAGGGAATAGATCAAGGGATAGCTCTACCCTAGGTTGTTGGTTGTGCGGAAATGTAAGTTTTGAATTTAAATACTAGAATATTAGATTGTAAAAGCATTTCGAAATCCACGGTACGGTAAATAAAACAACTTGTCTCATTTCATGGAGTAGACACCGCTACTCATCTTTGACTACCTATTACCGATAGCTCCTTCTGTCGTCGATGGCTCCATCTACCCTTGGGTAGCTCCACCCCTCGACCGACAACTCCATCCGATCGGTAGCTAGGTTCTACAACAGCAGCTTGTATGACCATACACCCATCGGCCAGTACAGCTGTAAACCCTTCTCCTGCAATTCCTTGCCACCGCAACGTGGCCTTAATTGCACACTATGGACACATCATGCCCACGTCCTTAATCCCTTTTCCCAGCTTTTGCAAACAAAACTTGGTCTAACCAATGTGTGGCCCTACCAGTTCATGTCCATGACCGAGGACGCAGCTATTCGAATAGTTTTAACACTCTGCAGAGGTTGTACGGCTTTACCCACAAGATGTAAGTCCCCTTGTTGTCGAGCGCTTACTGATACACTTCCACGAGGTGTATTGGCAGGGCTGTTACAACGAGGCTTTCACCCGCTTCCATATCAAAGCTGGACCCGCTAGACAAGATCTACCCAACTCCGTTTGTGTCCAGGCAGCCTGACACCACAACCCAGAGCGGACTCATCTCTGTGTCGGACTTCTACTCCCATACCGTGTAGAGGTCCTCTAGAGAGACTCACCCAACTAGCACATTTCCCATACTTCCCACGGGTCCAGACTCTAATACTTGCCGGGCTACTACACCAAGACCTTCCCATAAAGGTCATGTGGACGTACGGTAAGGAACCGGTTTAGCGGCACTTAGGTTCGGTCCTTAAGCGATTCGAGCGAGACTCCATTTCATCACACAACATCCATGTAGCTTCCGGCTACTCCATCATCACCCATAACACCCTTACATTTCTCGCTCGAATCAAACTCAATCTCCATTTCCACTTAGGGTTTTGAAAACATCAATTTCAAATCATCACCTCGGACGGCATTGCCGGACCGAGGGTTTTATTCCCAAATCCCGAAGGAGTGTAGTAACTGATCCAAAACGGGTTTTAATGCTAAGCAGGGCTAACGCCTATATACCTAGTTAATTTGCCGATCGTACCATGATCAACAGTTAATACTAGGGCTACAAGGATATGGTTAACGGACCTAAGCTTTTGCAGCTACTGGGCGTAACTGTTTCCACATAAAATATTAGTGATAACACATAGCATGCATTTTCGCAAACAATATAAATATCTTTTGCAAGTATGGGATTCAATATGATCAAAGTGGGAATGCTTGCCTGGTAGTTTCGGATCCTATTCTTGTTCTTGGCGTCGAGGTGATTCCGGACCTTCCCGATGCACGTACGTCACTCCCCTAATTATACGTCGGAAACATTGGCGAATAAGAAGCAAACAACTCCAAATAAAACTCAGAGAAGATTCATGCATGGTAAAGGTGGTGTAGTGCATGTGTCGCGGGGTTCGTTAAGGTTTTTAGGGTAATGAACCTCGGGTTAGGAGAGGGAATCCCCGAGTGTTTTGGCTCACATGAAGTGAATACTTAACGTTTGGTAGGAACTAGAACTAGGGTTAAAAAAGGAAATCATGCGAACGGGTAGTTCGCATAAATTGATGACTTGTTTATGAGGGCTTAGAGTTTCCTTAAGGTTTGGTTTCAAGATCATATTCCCTTTGAGTTCCAACCATAGTTAGTATACCGGATATCATGAAAAAATATTTTGGTTGTACTTTAAAGGACACCTACAGCATATATACTCTCCTAAAGAAATGAAAAGCAATGTTTAAACATTTTCCATACTGTTATCGCTCTGAAATGATCCCAAATTTTGAATATTAGCAAGGATAATGGTTTGGATTATTTTTTTTAGAGGGCCAAGAACCGGTGAGATTTCCTTGGTAACCGGCCTGACTATGGGTGAACCGATCAACAATTGACGCCTGGTTTTGAGTTTAAAAGGAACCGGCCTAAAGCCGTTTTCCGACAGCTGCAATGCGCGTTTAATGCGCAGGAAATGGGTAGGGTTGTTAGCAGCTTTAGGTTTTGGAGAAGTTAAGGAAACTTGTACGAGTTCCTTATGATCCAGTATATTTATACCTCAAGTTTATAGCAACAAGGGATTCAATCCTAACCCCCATACTTAACCTTTCTGTTTAAGCTTAATGTCTCAACTAGTTGGAGTTCGAAATAGCCAAGCTTGGAAATGTTTAGAATACTTAGAACCGTGTTTGGCTGTGGAGATACTCGGCCTAATATTCATTGAGATGTACTGACATCAGCTTGTTAAGCGTTAAAAGCAGCTTATAGGACTAAAGACACGTTCTGCTAAAAGGTTTACGCTTTGCAATGTGGCTTGTGCATTCCGCTGGGGCGCAACCCCTCATACCTGGTCGTGGGCCTCTCCAAAGATCTGGCTCTGGTGTCGGTGGTTGCGTGCTGCTTATCCGTGCAACAAAAGTCGGGCAGCTGCTGGTCCTTCACTCCGATTTGAGGCCGGCGGCGAGCTCTGATGCGAAGGGGAGGGAGAATCAGTAGGTGGTGATCGCTCGGGTTAGCAACAGAAAGGGGAGAGACTCGGGGCAACAAGAGGACCTGGTCGGCGTAGATTACTTCATCCCTGGGAGTTCAGCAGCGCTTGGATAGCTCATGGTAGCACCGGCGGGGAAGGAGCACCGGAGTTCCTTAAATCTGGGATGAGGGTTCGTGCGGAGAGAGGTTGGTGAAGGGCTTTGGTGCAGGCGTGGCTCGAGAAGGGAGTGGTGGCTGGCTTGTATAGGCAGGCGGCGCGGTTTCAGAACAGGGAAGAGTGGCCGGCGGCGATGGTGAGAACGAATCTGTTGTCGTCGAGCCCTGCTAGCAAAAATCAAAAGCACGGCAAGGATCAGAGGAACGTAGGGAGTCCATTTTCGAGGAAAGATTGAGGAGGCTACGAGCGGGAGGGCAAGTTCGGCGCCGGGTGGATCTCGGAGCAGGGGAGCTATGGACTTGGGTGCGGCGGCTCAGGAAGCAGTCATCGGCGGCGTTTGGGCGAACTTGGCAGGCCTAGCGGTGGCTCGTGGATCCCGGCGAGGTGAGAAATAGGGGGGTTTTGTGGGGAGGAGAGGAGCTCGGGTGGCCAATGTATAGGACGAGGTGTGGAGGTCTTCGATGATGGCCGCGGTCATGGCTGAACATGGCGAGGGATGGTTCCCGAGGCCTATTTGGTCGGCGCAGAGTTCAAGGGAGGCCGGGGTGGAGTCGTGGCGCAAGATAATGTTGACGGACGGCGTGGCGGACGGCGCAGGCGCGCACTGGCGAGCTTGGGCCTGGGATGAGACAGCTCCGGAAGGAACTGGCGCTGCACAAGTGAGGTGGACAAGAGGTAACAGGGCAGGGCTGAGGTGCGCGGAGCAGGGTGGCGAGGGAGACGACGGATCCAGTGGCGGCGATGCGGGATGTCAGCGAGCGGCATGAGACGGTGCATTGGTGCGTGTCCTGCAGCGTGCCAGGGTACAGCCAGAGCGTGCCCTCGAGCGGCATGCTCGTGTCCTGGAGTGTCTGGTCGTGCGTAGTCGTGTTCGAAGCGCCAGAGATGCTGGGATGAGGTGTTCAGGGTATAGGCAAAGTTAGGCACCGACACGTATAGCATTGGGGGTGTTTTCCAAGAATGCCAGGGTTGGCATCGATAAGAATTAGAGTGAAAGAGGGCAAAGGAGAATCTTTGGATAGGGGTGACAGACATGTACATGAGCATAGTGCAGAATAGTTATTCTGGGAAAAGTATTTGGCCAATTGGGTGGGGCTTTGGTCTAGGTTCAGTGTAAATGGTAAAAGAGATAAAGGTGTTCGATGACGTTCCTCTCAAATCTTTGAACTGAAGGTACTCATGTTTTTGTATATTTGAAGTCCATGTTCTGAGGAGAACGCTATGTGATTTTATGGGATTTTTCTGGTTATTATTTTTATGAGTTGTAGTACAATGGCCCATTAGGTCCTAAATTGTAATTTGCATGCGTTTGAGAATAGTTGAACTGGACCGCACAAGACTGTTTCATATTTTCGTAAGCATTGATATTGCATGCTTCCTGGATATTTTTGGAAGGCTAGAATCGCATAAAATGATAACATTAGGGTTTCTACTCAAGGAAAAAGTATTAATAGAAAATGAGTTTGAGTTGGGGGTTGAGAGTTTCAAGATGGGGAAGAGTATATACAGCATATAAGGTGTTTTAGAGTATTAGAGCCCCCTTGTTTTGGGGTATGGGCATATATGTTGCCATTTAGGGTTTCGAGCGATTCGTCGAGAGGGGCGACAATTAGGGTTTACGTATAACATGTATCTGTCGAGTTAGGGTTTCAGAGGAAAGGGGGTATATGTGGATTTCGGAGATTGAGAGGGGTGTCATGACACATTGATCAAAATCGGGAAGTTAGGTTTCTGTGTTAGGGTTTTGCCGATTCGTCAAGAAGGGTTCAGCGTATATGTGCATATATAGAAGCAGTATATATGTGCACATACTCGCGATAAGTTAAGGCGAAGTCGGTGGTGAAAGATCATGTCGATCGGAGAAAGTTTAGGGCATGTATACGTTTAAATTTAGCAAGGGTGTCGCGTAGTAACTAGCCGTAGTTGCGATCTAGGTTAATCCGACTAGGGAGGAAAGGGGACGAATGCCGGGGGGTGCATTTGTGGCAGGAATGCAAGAGTAAGCAAACTCATATGGAATCAGGTGTTGAACGGAATTGTTCGCGTGGTCGGATGAAGTTTCGAGGAATTAGGGTTTTGGCAAAACGGAGATCGGTAGAGACAAAGACAGGGGTTGTCGGCGGAATGGGGCCCAGGGTACCCCTAACCGCCGGCGGAGGCCAACCGGATGCCGCAGAGGGTGACGCGTGGCGCTCCGGTCGCTGGGGCCTTGGGCCCCACCCGGATCGTCGTACGAAGCCCGCGGCCAATCCCAAGGAACCAGGGTTCTCCTCCAAAGGCTGCATCCGCAAACCAGAAGGGATCGTGGGCCTCCGGGATCCCACGGCCCATGCGCTGAGCGAGCACTCGGGGTCCGTCCCCGAGCGCTCGGCGTCCCAGAAGGCGAAAGGCGCGCTCGGGGTCCCCTCCCGAGCGCTCGGCATCTTGGCAGATGTGGGGGCCAGAGGAGCGCTCGGGGTCCGCCCCCCGAGCGCTCTCCCTCGGGCTCCCCCTTCAAGGCGCCCCGAGCGGCCCCCCAGCGGGTGCTCCGCGAGCGCCCGGGGTTGTTCAGGGGCGCGTAGAAGACAACTGGCGCCCCTCCTAGCGAAGGAGGTCACTCGGGACCGAGTGCCCGGGGGATGACGTGTCCTCTGGTGGGGCCCTCGTCCATGCACGTCGTCCGGCGCCAAGCTTCTCCAGCAAGCCTCCGCCCTGGCGGAGGCATTTAATGCCTGTCATTCCGACGGGGAACCCAAAGCCCTGTGAGGGCATGATGACGATCAGGCCGGGTCCCACCGGTGCAGGCGATAAGCTCGGTGAGCTATCTCTCTCTCTCTCTCTGAGGGGTGGGCCCGGGCTGACAGATTCTTTGACCGACCAAGCGCGCCGCCTCGCACGCCCTGTCGCTGTCAACCCTTTTTACCCCCATGGGGGACGCCGCCGCGCGATCAATTGCGCGGCATGAGAGGCTGACCTATGGGGCCCGCGAGAGGACGTCTTACCAACCCAGTCAGAAGAAACCCCGTAAGTCTCCGTCCGCGGGGCCCGCCGAAGGCAAAGGTGTCAGAGCCCCTGCTCCGACACACCGCGAGGCGACGGCCCGGCCGAAAGTCTCAAGTGGGCATTAAATGAAGGTGTGGGCGCTTCCAGTAGCGCCCACGTCGTCTACAGCACAAGTATATCTCATGTTCTCCTTTGCCGACCTATGTGGTATTCCCCCGAGTATATAAGGGGAGAGCCTGGTCCATGCAAAGGGTTGGCTGATTTTCCTAGGTCAAATCTCTCTAAGTTTACTCCTTATCAAAGAAGCACCGTTCTTCCTCCGGGCTAGAGCTAGACGAAGAACAGTGCGTACCTCTGTAACTCATCATATTTGCCATATACACACATATATACAAAAACAAGCAGGACGTAGGGTATTACACCTCCGGGTGGCCTGAACCTGGAAAATTCCTGTGTCCCCGGCATCAAGCATTATAACCGCCCTCCTCCTTGAAACGCCATCACCGGCTCATAAGAAGAACTCTATATCGCCCCAGGCCGAACCAACAAGGGGGTCCATTCGGACCACCGCTAGAGACGTTTACTCGTCGACAGCTGGCGCGCCAGGTAGGCGGCGTCTAGAGTTTTTTCGAGCCTGCTCCCATGGCGAATCCCGATCTGCCCCAAGATAATCTGCCTCAAATGAGGTGAGCTTGGGCGGAAACGAAGCATCGGACGAGTCGGACCCCGCCGGCCTCGACGATCTGCTCAACGACACCGGCGGGGCGTCATCGGTTGCTGCCCGCTTTGAGTTCCGGCCACGTGCGCGGGCCTCTGGAGATGTTGCCGGGCCTTCTCGGCCGCCTCCGCCTCGCCGTCGGCTGGACTTCGCGGATACCGGGGAAGGAAACACGCTGCAGGCGGCGCAATACCTCCTCCGGCATCCTCCCATCCCGGTGCCAGCGGCGTCCCCCGTGGGCCCGTGGCTCCAGGACCTCGCTAACCTGGTCGACACCGCCCGACGCGAAGCAGCGGCCAGGAGCGTCCACGCTTCTTCCGGGCGCGCCGGTGCCCGCACCGTCCCCTCAGCGGCTTCGCCGCCGGTGCCAGCGCGTCTGCCGCGCGCGCCTGCCGGTGGTCGGCGCGACGGATCTCCACCCTCGGTCGCCTCTCCGGCACGGGGGAACCCTCAAGATCTTCGCCACCGCCTCGGTAGGCGCGAAGTGGAGGACGCACGCACCGTCATCGAGCGCCAGCGCGAGCGCGACAGGGCGGACGAGGTCGATTCCTCCTCCGGCCCTGTCGCCGGCCGCGCGCGCTCCCGGGCGCATCACACCGTCCGGCAAAACAAGGAGACCGGCAACCCCCGTTATGGGGCGGGTTGCCAGGCCTTCACGCCCGAACTTCGACGCGTCACCTGGCCAAATAAATTTCGCCCAGAGTTGCCGCAGAAGTACGATGGGTCTTTCCACCCTGAGGAGTTCCTCCAGATCTACCCCACCGCGGTGGAGGCCGCTGGAGGCGACGAGAAGGTCATGGCCAACTGGTTTCCGATGGCCCTCAAGGGCTCGGCCCGGTCCTGGCTCATGAACCTCCCCTCAGGATCCATTTCATCCTGGGAGGACCTTTGTCACCAGTTCGTGGCGAACTTCCAGGGCACTTTCGAGTGTCCTGGCACGGAGAGCGATCTCCACGCTCTCCGGCAGCGAAAAGGGGAAACGTTGCGGCACTTCATTCAGCGTTTCAGCCAGGTGCGCAACACCATCCCCAAGATATCTCACCAAGCAGTTATCGTCGCTTTCCGACAAGGAGTCCGCGACGAAAAGATGCTGGAGAAGCTGGGCACCCGGGACGTCCAGTCCACCGCGGACTTGTTCGCTATCGCGGACAAGTGCGCTAAGGCGGCGGAAGCCCGTGCTTGGCATGACCCGCGCCCCGACCAATCGACGGTCGAGGGCGCCGGCCCTTCTCGCTCCTCCGGGAAGCGGGATAAGAAGGGCAAGAAGCGTAAGTCCGAGCCCGTCACGGCGGCGGAGGCTAAGCCTCGTAAGCCCTCGCGCGGCGGGCCCAGCGGCGGCAAGAAGCCACCCCGAGCTCCTCAGCCGAGTTCGGGTCTGTGGTGTCCCATCCACGAGACCGAGCGGCACGACCTTTCCGAGTGCAGGTCGGTGAAGTTCCTCGCCGAGAGGAACAAGAAGCAGAGGGAGGAGCGCCAGCGCGACACCGGCGAAGAGCCCAGCGGAGGAGGTGACGATCTCGGCTTCCAGGAGCCCGAGGCCGTCGCGTGCATCAACGGGGGCGCCTTCACGCCCACCTCGCGCCGCCAGTTCAAGCTATTGGCGCGCGAGGTGTGCTCGGCAACCCCGAGCGCCAGCGCTTCGCGACCCCTCAAGTGGTCGGAGATCCCGCTCACCTTCGACCGTTCGGACCACCCTGAGAGCATCTCGGGCGTGGGCCGCTTCCCGCTCGTGGTCTCCCCCACCATCTGCAATATCAAGGTAACCCGCATGCTCATCGACGGGGGCGCGGGGCTCAATCTCCTGTCCCCCGAGGTGTTCAATAAAATGCAGGTTCCCCGGGCGGAGCTGCAGCCGACGCTTCCCTTCTTCGGCGTCTCCCCTGGCTACACCACGCCCTTGGGCCAGGTGCCCTTGATGGTCACCTTTGGCACCAAGGACAATTTCCGAACCGAGCGCATCATCTTCGACGTCTCCGAGTTCGAGCTACCCTACAACGGCATCTTGGGGCGCCCAGCGCTCGCCAAGTTCATGATGGCATGCCATTATGCTTACTTGACAGTCAAGATGCCGGGCTCCAGCGGCGCCATCACGGTGCCGGCTGATGTCCGGGGCTCCGTCGCCTGCGCCGAGCAGCTTTTCTCCAAAGTCGCTGCCGCCGGTGACATCCCCGAGCTACCCAAGTCCCCGGGTCCGCCCCCGAGCAAGGTCAGAGTTGTCCCCGATGATTCTGTCCCTGTCAAGGAAGTGGCCCTGGGAGAAGACGCGTCCAAGACCGTCAAGATCGGCGGCCATCTGGCCGCCAAATAGGAAGGCGCGCTCGTCACTTTCCTCCGGGCAAACGCTGACGTGTTTGCGTGGCAACCGTCCGATATGCCCGGGGTCCCTAGGGAAGTGACTGAGCACCGTCTTGCCGTGCGTCCCGACGCTCGGCCCATCCGGCAGAAGGTGCGCCGCCAAGCACCAGAACGACAGGAGTTCGTCCGAGAGGAGGTCGACAGGCTCCTCGGGGCCGGCTTCATCCGGGAAGTCCTGCACCCCGAGTGGCTCGCCAACCCCGTCGTCGTGCCCAAGCCGAACGGCAAGCTGAGGATGTGCGTGGACTACACCGACCTCAATAAGGCTTGTCCTAAAGACCCTTTTCCTTTACCTCGCATCGATCAGATAGTAGATTCCACCGCGGGGTGTGATCTTCTCTGTTTTTTAGATGCCTACTCTGGTTATCATCAGATTAGTATGGCGGTAGAGGATGAAGAGAAAACTTCATTTACAACCCCTGCGGGGACCTTTTGCTATGTCCGCATGCCTTTCGGGTTAAAAAACGCTGGCCCGACCTATCAACGGGCCATGCGTATGACTTTGCAGTCGCAGCTGGGTCGCAATGTAGAGGCCTACATCGACGACCTCGTCGTCAAGTCAAGACGCGAGGAGACGCTCATCGAGGATCTCGCCGAGACTTTCAATAGTCTCCGCAGTACTCGTATGAAGCTGAACCCCGAGAAGTGCATCTTCGGGGTCCCATCCGGCAAACTTCTCGGCTACTTGGTCTCAAGCAGAGGCATTGAAGCCAACCCCGAGAAGATCCGGGCCATCGACCAGATGCGCCCGCCAGTTCGCCTCAAGGACGTGCAGCGCCTAACGGGCTGCATGGCTGCCTTGGGACGATTCATTTCCAAGCTTGGGGAGCGGGGCCTCCCCTTGTTCAAGCTCCTCAAGAAGTCGGGCCATTTCGAGTGAACCCCTGAGGCCGAGCAGGCCCTCGAAGGCCTCAAGAAGTACCTCACATCACCTCCAGTCTTGGTGGCGCCGAGACCCGAGGAGCCTTTGCTCCTCTATCTCTCGGTGACACCCCGGGTGGTAAGCGCCGTCCTCGTCGTCGAGCGGGAGGTCGGGGCCGAGCTCGCGGCACCCCTCGACCCGGCGCAAGAGCTCGGGCCGCCGCTCCCGAGTGGTGACTCCGAGCAGCCAGAAGAAACCCCCGAGAGCGAGCTCCCGAGCATGGCTCTCGGGGGAGCGGGCGGAGCTCTCGGACCCAAGTCCCCGAGCGCCCCCAATCCCGAAGGCTCAGCCCATCACCCGAGCATACCCGAGCAACCCGTCTTGCGCGGGGATGAAGTCAATCGCTCGGGGGCTGGGCCCGAGCAGTCTTCTACTCGGGTGCGCATACAGCAGCATCCCGTGTACTTCGTCAGTGAAGTATTGCGGGACGCCAAGACGCGCTACCCTCAAGCACAGAAGCTCCTCTACGCGGTGCTCGTCGCGTCGAGGAAACTTCGGCATTATTTCCAAGCGCACGAAGTCCGGGTGGTTACGGCCTTCCCCCTCGAGCGAATCCTCCGCAACCGGGAGGCCACTGGACGAGTCGTCGAGTGGGCCATCGAGCTCGGGGAGTTCAACCTCCGCTTCGTCAGCAACCATGCAATCAAGAGCCGAGCTCTGGCCGACTTTGTCGCCGAGTGGACGCCGGTGCCAGAAGACGAATGCGAGCAACTTCCCTCCGACCCGGGTCAGGGAGGAACCGAGCACTGGACGCTGCACTTCGACGGTTCCCTCACGCTCAAAGGCGCGGGGGCTGGAGTAGTTCTCACCGCTCCGACCGGTGAGACCCTCCAGTACGTCGTGCAGTTACTCTTTCGCGCCACCAACAACATGGCCGAGTACGAAGGCCTCCTTGCAGGGCTGCGCGCCGCCGCATCCCTCGGGATCCGCCGTCTGCTCGTCAAAGGCGACTCCCAGTTAGTCGTCAATCAAGTATCAAAAGAATACCAGTGTTCGGACCCCCAAATGGCAGCGTACCTGAGCGAAGTCAGGAGGTTGGAACGGCGTTTCGATGGCCTGGAGCTCCAGCACATCCCTCGCCGCTTCAACGACGCCGCCGACATTCTATCGCGACTGGCCTCCTCTCGGGAGCCGGTCCCGGCTGGGACCTTTGAAGAAAGGCTCTCTCGGCCGTCCGTTGAGGCCGCCGACCAAGACGAAGGGGGAACCTCGCGCCCAGGCGAGTCTACCCAGGCGGCACCTTCAGTGGGAAATCCTCCCGTCAGGCCACCGCCGGGTGAGCACCTCGTGCTCACCATCTGTCCTCAGGTCGTCCCTTGGATCTCCGAGATCCGGGCATACCTGAAAGAAAATATCCTTCCCGAAGACGAAGCCGTTGCAGAAAGAATTGCGCGGCAATCAACAAGGTACGCGCTCGTAGATGGGGACCTCTATCGGCGCGGCACCAATGGCATTCTTATGAAGTGCATTTCTTGGGAGGAAGGCCACGATATACTCGTGGACATCCACGAGGGCGAGTGCGGTAGCCATGCATCGTCTCGCACGATGGTCGGTAAAGCCTTTCGGCAAGGATTTTACTGGCCGACAGCCCTCGAGGACGCCTTTGAGCTGGTTCGACGCTGCGAAGCCTGCCAATTCCACGCCAAGCAGATACATCAGCCCGCTCAGGCACTCCAGACCATCCCCCTCTCATGGCCTTTCGCGGTCTGGGGGCTGGATATATTGGGGCCGTTTCCCCCGAGCAGTCGGGGGCTACGAGTACCTCTACGTCGCCATCGACAAATTCACCAAATGGACGGAAGCCGAGGCAGTCGTCAAGATCAACAAACAATCGGCGATCAAGTTCATCCGAGGCGTCATGAGCCGGTTCGGGGTGCCCAGCCGCATCATCACCGACAACGGCACACAATTCACGAGCGATGCTTTCCTCGAGTACTGCCAAGCCCTCGGGACAGAAATTTGCTTCGCCTCTGTCGCACACCCCCGAGCCAACGGGCAGGTTGAGCGTGCAAACGCCCAAGTCCTTCGGGGGCTCAAGACAAGATCTTTCGACAGACTCAAGAAATGCGGCGCTGGCTGGATAGAAGAGCTCCCCGCCGTCCTTTGGTCCATCCGGACGTCCCCCAGTCGGGCGACCGGTGAAACCCCCTTCTTCCTCGTTTACGGGGCAGAAGCGATGCTTCCTTCCGAGCTCGCCTTCCGCTCCCCTCGGGTCGCGGCATACTCGGAGGAAGATCAAGACCGGCGCAGACTCGAAGACATCAACTTCCTCGAAGAGCATAGATGCCGAGCGGCCCTTCGCGCGGCCAGATACCAACAAAGCCTTCGCCGCTACCATGAGCGTCGTGTCAAGCCAAGGTCTCTCGAAGTCGGGGATTTGGTCCTTCGTCGGGCGCAGACGCGGGAAGGCAAGAACAAGCTCTCCCCTATGTGGGAAGGTCCATACCGAGTGACTCGAGTCACTCGGCCAGGCTCGGTAAGGCTCGCTGCCGAAGACGGAATGGAGCTGGCCAACTCCTGGAACATCGAGCACCTGCGCAAGTTTTTCCCGTGAATAGCCCGGGTAAGTTTTTGCTTTCAGGGCCGGCTCCCCGAGTGCCAAAAGCGAGTCATGGGAAGTGTCGGGTTCGTCACCCCAAGCCCCGGTCGCTCGGTCTGGTTCCCGAACCCCGAGCGCCGGTCCGGCCAAAGGTCACCCAAGTATCCCGCGCGCTCGCGCCCTCGCTCGGGGGCTCCCTTGTATTCCCAGCTATTTACATAGCATTATGGTCTATAAAGATGCTTTTTTCCTTGATATGAATCCCCCATGCAAAGTTTATATTCCTTAATTCAGTATCAATATCAACGCTTCCTCCATAGTTAGCAAAAGCGTGGCTTTCCGCGCGGTGCGGGGCTCCCGAGCCCCCATCTCTCGGTGCGAGTAGGTCCCCACCGCTCCGAGCCCGAGCAGTCAAGCTTACCCAAATACTTGTTGTCGGGCCGTAAGACGTTCGGGCAATTAGCTGTACCCCGAGCACGTCCGAGTCAGGGCAAATAAGCCCCTGGCCACCGTGCTCCGCTGGTCAGCAAGACCCGAGCGCCACCCAACTTCATGTCAGCCGGATAGCTTCACTCCTCGCGCTCGGGACAGGTCGGCCGACCCGAAAACCCGAGGGCCGCGTTAACAGGCAAACCCCCCTCGGGACCTGTGGAAAACACCCCTTTTTGCTAAGAAAACCGTATAATCATTCGCAAAGTGAGCAGGTTCACCATGATGAAGTTCCCGGGCACCGCCCGCCAGATCAATACCAAGTCACAGGGCGCCAAGTCACCCTGAGGCCCGATCTCTAAGCTAAGCTTCTAAATCGCATTTCTATGTTTTCAAAGCTCCCGAGCACTATATATGAACGACTAGTTTTTTCCTCGCCAATTTTTCCCAACTGCCTTCTGTGCTCGCGATGGGTTTATACCTGAAGGCAGCGATGAAAGTCACGGGGAGTGCTTCGGGTTGTCCGCTCAAAGCCCTGGTGTCCTGCCTGGTTTCTTAACCCTGGACATCAGCCTGGTAAATAAGCCGCCCAAGTACCCTACGCGCTTTCACACGCGCCCGGCGGTGTCTTCCAGTAGCGTTTCCAGAAGCATAAGGAAGCATTGCCGAGTTAAAATGAAAGTTCTCAAAGTTAGGAAAAATCATGTAGATACAATGATTAACGCAATACATATCAACAGTTAATTGTTGCGATAATTGTCCCGAGCGCAAAAACTTGGGCAAATCCTGCAGGAAAAGTCCGAAGTTGGAGCCCGTCCTCTGGACCCCTGCGGCCCCGAGGGCCCGTCATCCCGAGCCTTAGTCTCAGCCCTCCAAGCGCTCGGGGGCTGGGGGCCTCACGCCAAAGAGGAGCGCTCAGGGGGCTGATCCCGAGCTCGGGCAGGAGTCCTTCCAAGTAGCGGCACGTCTAGCTCTCGGGGGCTGGGGGCCTCGGGTCCGTCCCGAGCGCCGTCCTCGGCTGTCCGCGAGCAAGAGCCAGATGCGCCACCAAAGACGAAGGTGGGAACCGTTCGGAACTATTTTCGAACGAAAAAAGTTGTGAAAGTAAGGCGTCGGAGGCCAAGTCCACGCCCGAAATCACAACTAAAGCGAAGTGTTCGGAGCCAAGTCTGAGCATAAACTTTGCAAAAAGTAAGATGCTCGGAGCCGAGTCCGCATCAGAAATTGCGCGGAATCTTTCCCGGAGCCAAGTCTGGGCGAAGAACCCGCAAAGACAAAAGCAAAACGCTGCTGGAGCCAAGTCCAGTACAAATGCAATAAAAGGAAAGCAAGGAGCAAAAGGCCTTCCGGCCAGCAGTTCTTTGCACTACAAAAAATCGCCAATAAAGCACAAGTTCTTACAAAGGGGTTTCTATCCCCCGGACTAAGGATGGCAAAATATAAAACAAAGAAGGAACTACCCCGAGCGGTCGCCGTCGTCGTCACCGGCATCCACCTCGCGGACGAAGCGCTGGGCGATCTGGTCGGCCACCTTTCGAATCTCCTTCCGAGTTTCGTCGTCGGCGACCTCGTCGTTCCCCTGCGCGGCGGGCTCCAAGGAAAAGCTCGGGTCGCGGCTGCAGTAGCACGCCAAGGTGTGCTCCGCCACCGCGAGCGCCAGCTCCTGGCCTTCTTCTTCAAGCCGGCGGGTCATGGCGTCCCCAAGTCCAGCAAGCCGCTCCGCGACCTGTTGGAAGCCCAAGGCGACGCCCCCGGGGGTGTCGGCTTTGAGCCCTTCCGGCAAGTTGACGTCCCCGAGCCCGGCGTTTCGAACGGCCCTCCGAGCCTGAGAGAAGATGTCCCTCATCAGGCGCGTATGCTCCGCGCGTTCGCCAAGCAGCCCGAGGCGGGCCTCCTCCACCTTTTGCCATGCAGCGGCGGCCTCCGAGCTCTCGCGCTTCCTCGCCTCCTCCACCTCCTGGATCTTGGTTTGGAGGGTGCGTTCGGAAGTGCGCGAGTCCTCAAGCCGCCCCTCGAGATCTCGGACGCGGGTGCGGAGATCCGCCATCTCCTTGGCAAGCTCTTCACGGGCAGCATCGACGCGGCCCTGGACTTCGGCGTTCAGCTTGTCGGTCGCCTCCTCCAGGTCCCCTTCGCGCTTGGCAAGCACCGCCTCCTTCGTTTCAGTCTCCTTTTCGCGAAGGGCGAGCTGCTCCTCGCGTTGCTGAACGTCGGCGGTCCGCGTTTTCAAGCTTTCCTCGCGCGAAGCCAGCCGGTCTTCGATGTTACCTTCGCGAAGGGTGAGTTGTTCGTCGCGTCGGTCCGCGTCGGCGATGCGCTTCTCCAGCCGCGCCTCCGCGTCAGCGACGTCCTTCTCCCGCTGCTTCAGGCCCTGCTCGCGCGAGGTTACCTTGGCTTCGATCCGAATGAGGCGGGAGGTTCGCTCATTAAGGAGGTTTTCCTTCTCAATGAGCTCCCTCTTCAGCTCGTGCATGGCTTCCCGCAGGCGATCGACCTCGGCCATGCCCTCCTCGTACTCCCGCTTGGCGATGCGGGAGCGAGCCAAGAAGGACTCCGCCGCCTCCGCAAGCAAGGCCTCCCGCTCCTCCAGCGAGGCCTCCTTGTCTGCCAAAGCCGCCTCCTTGGCGGCGAAGTCCTCCTGAAGCTTGTTGATGGCGGCGCGCGCGGCGTCGAACGCGTCGGGGGGGATCACCCGGGATGCTTCGTCGCGCCGCGCAGCGCGCTGCACCCGCGGCAGCAAAGTCAAGGTGGAGCACCCGAGCACCTCCTCCTGAGACTCGGGGTACTCCACCACAATAGAGCCGCCGGCCCCCTTCTCGGGCCGAAAGCTGTCGGCTCCCTCCACGGGAACCGTCTCCTGCTCGGGCTCCGCCGCCTGTTCCTCAGCTCCGGCGGCGCCCAGCTCCTGCTCGGGCTCCGCCGCCTGCTCCTCAGCTCCGGCGGCGCTCGGCTCCTGCCCAAGTGCCGCCGCCTGTCCCTCGGGCCCGGCAGCACTTGGCCCCTGCTCTTCCTCCGGATCGGCGCCCGGCGCCTCTGCGTCGGCCCGCGCAACCTCAGGCGGCGCCTGCGCTTTTCCCTGCGCGGCCGTCTCCGCGCTCGGAGCAGCTTCTTCCCGCGGGACCGCCTCGGCTCTCGGGGCTGGCTCCTCGCTCGGGGTCGGAGTTGCTCTCGGGGCCGGCGGTGCGCTCGGTCTCGGCGCCGCGGAACCGCTCGGGACAGAGGTCCCGCTCAAGGCCGAGGTTTCGCGCGCGGCCGCCTGCGTGCTCGGGGCCTCGCCCGCTCTCGCGTCCCCACCCGCGCTCGGTGCAACCGGAGCGCTCGGGACCGAGGAAGGGCTCGGGGACACTTTGGTCTTCTTCGCCCTGAAAAGCCAACAAAGCCAGGCTCGGGGTCAATTCCCGAGCACGATACTCAAGCAAAATAAGGCAAAGGTGAGGTTCATTCTTACCGCCACTTGCCCTTCGGGACAACCGAGTCCGGGTCGGAGGATCCCGGCGGGTTTTTCCCTCTTCTGTCCGGTGGCGGCGTCCGCGCCGGCCGCCGGCGAGCTTCCAGTCGGCGCGGTCCCAGTGGCCCCTCGCCCCGAGCCACCGCCTCCATTCCCTGGCGCCTGAGGGCCCGCGGGCGGAGGGGGCGGCGGAGGCGGCGCAGAGGGCCACCGCCCGAACTTGAGGCCGGCGTGGGCAGAGCTTCCCTGCCCAACGTCTCCCACCACGGCCGGCTTCGGCGTCTTCTTCTTCTTCGCCGCCGGCGCCTGCGGTGGTGGAGACGGAGGTGGCGGGGCTAGCCCCTTGCCCTTCGGATCGGCGGGGTCGGCAGCAACATCTGCCGCCGGGGCGCTCGCGGCTCTGGCCGCCCGCGCCTGCGCCTCGTCTTCATCTGAGAGGATTCGAATACCCCCAGCCGGCGCGCGCGGGCCAGCTCTCGGCGCGGACACGAAGCCGTGCGCATCGCACACCGGCATCATGTCCAGGATACTCTGCCGGTCCGCGTGCACGCAGAGTGGCAGGTCCGGCCGGGCGAGCTCGGCCTGCAAAGGATCTTGCTCCCCGAGCAGCACCTTCAGCAACATCGCCACCACGGCAGGGGTCAGGTTCTTGCCAGCGCCGACCTCCGTCCGGCAGAAGTCATCATCGCCGGTGTACATCCACGCCGGTCGCGCGCGCTCCCGTAGCGGCGCCAGTCGGCGTCGGAGGAAATCGCCGACGACCATGGTGGCCGTCAGCCCCAGCTCCTGAAGTTGGGTGATGCGCGCCACCGCCAAAAACAGCTCCTTGTCGCTCGGGTCCATGTACTCCCATGCCTTCGTGTGCTCCGCCGGCGCCTCCGGGATCAGCAGTTCCGTCGCCGGGTCGGTGTTGACATAGCACCACTGCTGGCGCCAGTCGTCCCATTTATTCCGCAACTTCTGCGGAATGTAAGGATCGGCCTCCTTCCCTCCCCGGAGCTGGAAGTTGGCGCTGCCGGTGACCTCCGCTCGGCCGGAGCCCCGCGTCCTCCCGACCGATCGGAGGACGAAGTAATGCCGAAGGAGCGCCACCGACGGCATCACCCCGACGAACATCTCGCAGAGGTGGGCGAAGATCGCCAGCACTACCACGGAGTTGGGGGTGAGATGGAGAAGGTGGACCCCATAATCCTTGAGGACCTCCATGAAGAACGCCGAGAATGGCGGCAGAAGTCCCGCCCCCAGGAAGCTCGTGAAGATCACCGCTTCGTTCGCCCGCGGGTTCGGCGGGTACGTCGCCGCTCGCACCACCGTCGGGTTCGGGCGGCCCTCCGGCACCACGATGCCCCGGACCTTGTCCATCGCCTCCTCGTTGAGGAGGCGGGACTTCTGGAGCACGCTAGGCGAGCTCGGGGTCGGGGAGCCGCTCTGCCGGGTCTTGCGGCGAGTCATTATGGTGGCGAATTGGTGGCGGAGAAAGCTTTCGGGAGGCGAAAATGGCGGCGGCGGGAGGAAGAAGACGAAGAAAGCGCAAGTACTTTGGGAGACAGAGCGTTTGCGCAAGGAGGCGAAAAGTTCAAAAGTGAGAAGTGGTTTTCTTTTCAGAAAAGAAAACCGCAGAAGATCAACCGCAAGACGGTTTCCAAAAACAATGATGGACTGTCAATTTACTGCCGTTGGCAGTGAATTTGCAGTCGCGCGAAATCCGGGGCACGCAACCGTCCGGAGCAGCGCGCTTTTCCCGCGCGGGCGTAACCCGAAGCGCCGCGGCCAGGTGGCGCGTGCGGATTGGGCGTCGCTCCCGCTCCGCGCGCGGCGCATTAAAAGCGCCCCTCCGCAGGGCGCATCAGAATGGGCCGGCATCTTTTTTGGCCCAAGAAGGAAAGGCCCTATCCCCAGTCGCAGCCCTTCGGGCCATTGCTGGGAGATAAGGCCGGGGGCTACTGTCGGCGGAATGGGGCCCAGGGTACCCCTAACCGCCGGCGGAGGCCAACCGGATGCCGCAGAGGGTGACGCGTGGCGCTCCGGTCGCTGGGGCCTTGGGCCCCACCCGGATCGTCGTACGAAGCCCGCGGCCAATCCCAAGGAACCAGGGTTCTCCTCCAAAGGCTGCATCCGCAAACCAGAAGGGATCGTGGGCCTCCGGGAATCCCACGGCCCATGCGCTGAGCGAGCACTCGGGGTCCGTCCCCGAGCGCTCGGCGTCCCAGAAGGCGAAAGGCGCGCTCGGGGTCCCCTCCCGAGCGCTCGGCATCTTGGCAGATGTGGGGGCCAGAGGAGCGCTCGGGGTCCGCCCCCCGAGCGCTCTCCCTCGGGCTCCCCCTTCAAGGCGCCCCGAGCGGCCCCCCCAGCGGGTGCTCCGCGAGCGCCCGGGGTTGCTCAGGGGCGCGTAGAAGACAACTGGCGCCCCTCCTAGCGAAGGAGGTCACTCGGGACCGAGTGCCCGGGGGATGACGTGTCCTCTGGTGGGGCCCTCGTCCATGCACGTCGTCCGGCGCCAAGCTTCTCCAGCAAGCCTCCGCCCTGGCGGAGGCATTTAATGCCTGTCATTCCGACGGGGAACCCAAAGCCCTGTGAGGGCATGATGACGATCAGGCCGGGTCCCACCGGTGCAGGCGATAAGCTCGGTGAGCTATCTCTCTCTCTCTCTCTGAGGGGTGGGCCCGGGCTGACAGATTCTTTGACCGACCAAGCGCGCCGCCTCGCACGCCCTGTCGCTGTCAACCCTTTTTACCCCATGGGGGACGCCGCCGCGCGATCAATTGCGCGGCATGAGAGGCTGACCTATGGGGCCCGCGAGAGGACGTCTTACCAACCCAGTCAGAAGAAACCCCGTAAGTCTCCGTCCGCGGGGCCCGCCGAAGGCAAAGGTGTCAGAGCCCCTGCTCCGACACACCGCGAGGCGACGGCCCGGCCGAAAGTCTCAAGTGGGCATTAAATGAAGGTGTGGGCGCTTCCAGTAGCGCCCACGTCGTCTACAGCACAAGTATATCTCATGTTCTCCTTTGCCGACCTATGTGGTATTCCCCCGAGTATATAAGGGGAGAGCCTGGTCCATGCAAAGGGTTGGCTGATTTTCCTAGGTCAAATCTCTCTAAGTTTACTCCTTATCAAAGAAGCACCGTTCTTCCTCCGGGCTAGAGCTAGAAGAAGAACAGTGCGTACCTCTGTAACTCATCATATTTGCCATATACACACATATATACAAAAACAAGCAGGACGTAGGGTATTACACCTCCGGGTGGCCTGAACCTGGAAAAATCCCTGTGTCCCCGGCATCAAGCATTATAACCGCCCTCCTCCTTGAAACGCCATCACCGGCTCATAAGAAGAACTCTATATCGCCCCAGGCCGAACCAACAAGGGGGTCCATTCGGACCACCGCTAGAGACGTTTACTCGTCGACAGGGGTTTTTTCGTGTTTGGCATTTAGCTTCATCATGATTTGAACTGAAGTTTTAATTAAGTGTATTTTCAGCTGACATTATTAACGAAAAAGTTTTTGTTGGCCCTAATTTTTAGGTTTCAGAAATTCGGGGCGTGACAGTTCTAAGAGAAACCTTTAATTCATGCGAGATAGAGCTCTCCTCGCCCTTTTAGAAAAACCCTAACAAACATTTAAGTCCAAATCACGTATTCTAAGAATTCATGAGTGTATGTTTGGTTCTTATTTGTTTCTTCCTCGCCTCATTGCTTATTTGGTGTTTTCCGACGTATAGATACGGTGTAGCGAGATCGCGAGCGGAATATTCTGAACGATTGCCGTATAAAGTCCAAAGCTCGGGAACCCGTCAAGACTGCCAGGCAAGCATTCCCGCCTTGATCATGTTGAGTCCCATATGTGTGAAATCTAATTATTTTGTTTGCGAAACTTGCATGCTATGTGGATATCAACAGTATTTTATGTAGACATAGTTATGCCCTATAGTTGCATATAACTTAGGTCCGAAAACCTGACCCTTGTAAACTTAGACATTTTAGTCGGTTGATATTCGACCGACAAAAATAGTAAGGATATAGGCATTAGCTATGCTTAGACATGCTATAGATAAAAACTAAATTTTTGTTCGGTTTAGACGAACTCCTTGGACATGGGAATAAAACCCTCGGATAGCATGTGCTTTCTGAGGTGACTATTTCGAAAGAAATGATTGCAAAACCCCAAATAAAATGAAGAAGGATTTTGATTCGGGTGAGAATGGTAAGGGCAGCCCGGGGCTGTAGAGTACCAGGAGGTAGCGAGGTCGTAGAGGACGAATATGGAGTCTTGCTCGAATCAACCAAGGACCGAGCCTAAGTGCCGCTAAACCAGTTCCACACCGTACATCCACATGTCCTTTATGGGAAGGACTTGTCTTAGTATCCCATCAAATATTAGAATTTGGACTCGTGGGCAGTAGGAAGTATAGTGACTAGATGGATTGCGATCTCTAGAGAGCCTCCACCGTCTGGGACGTAGGGAGTTGTTCGACACAAAGGTGGAGAGTCCCATTTTTGGTCCGGGACGCAAAAGTTGGGTTACCCATCTAGCGGATCCAGTTCTAGTATGACCATGGACGAAAGGTCTCGTTGTAATATCCCTGTCAGTACACGGTGCACAGTGTGCCCAAGGTGACTTACATCTTGTGGGTAAAGCCGTACAACCTCTGCAGAGTGTTAAAAACTATTTGAATAGCCGCATCCTCGGTTATGGACATGAATTGGCAAGGCCACACATTGGTTAGACTGAGTTTTGTTTGCGAAAGCCTGGGAAATGGACTAAGGACGTGGGCATGACGTGTCCACAGAGTGCAATTTACGCTACACGGCTGGTAGCAAGGAATTGCAGGAGAAGGAGGCTAGCCATACTACCCGGGGTAGTGCAGGCTGGAGCCAGGAGTCAAGCAGTGATAGACGGAGCTATCACTCTGAGATGAGAAAAGGAGGTAGAGGAGTCTACCTCGAGTGATGTTTTGTTGTTTGAATTATTCTAGCTTTCAAAACTGTTTTGGAATCTACTACTCTCGTATTTAAATTGAAAACTTACATTTCTGCACCACAAGCAACTTAGAATAGAGCTACTCCTTTGAAATACACCTTGCATGAAATATTGTTGTAATATTCCCCTGTGGGAGTAGCTTGCGAGTACATTCAATGTACTCACCTGGCTTGTTGATTTGGCCAAACCAAGGAGACTTCAATTCCGAAGATATGATTATGATCATGAAAACTAGGGCGTAACCCTAGTCAGTTGCCTGTCGGGCATGGCATATTGATGGGCCACATCATCGCTTATTTTTTTTCTGCTGCAAGTTTATAGCCGTTGGGCTACAGGTATCAGACAATCGACTTTGACGGTCTATTTACATAGAGTATACTGATTTACGCATGTATGACGATGATATATAGGTTAACTTGTGTGTACCGGCTACTGATCCAGGGACCAGTGCAGTAATCACAAGGGTGTATCCGGTCTGAAAACCGGGTATGCCACACAACCCTTTGAACATTTTGCGATCATCCTACTATTTGCAAGTTATTAATTGTTTCCAAAACCCTATCGCATGCGTTCAACTTGTACTTTCTGTTAAATGCTTGCTTTATTCCTTGCATAACTTACTTTATCGCTCAATCAACACACCACACCCCAACCTATTTAGAGTAGTATAGTCGTTGTTTCTAAGTTACTTATATAGTTAATGATGCTTAAACATGCTTAGACATGTGGAAGTCATAATTCCTTGGATGGCAAACAAAACACAACACTCTGAATGGATTAAGTGGTAGGTGGGTGTTCACCGGAAAGTAACTAATGAACTTGATTAATAATGATCGGGGTTAGACGAGAGGTCATGACTGGGAGCATGGTGGGTTGTCTCGTTTTTCCCACAAGGACCGGTTCCCGGTATCCTTTTGAACCAAGATTTGTGTACTTCTACACTGGTGGTATAATGGGTCACCCACGACTGAATAATTTGTTTAAACTTGAGTTATGAGCTGCATAGTTTGCTGTTTCCATTTGCTGAGTGAGTGAAAAAGGATGTGATGTGGTGCCTCAATATAGGTGTAAGGGTTACGCACGGTCCGGGACCGGGGATGTATCACCTGCTACAACTTTTGGGGACCGTGTCGGGGTACCAGTCGGATTGGTGTACACGGATTAGCCCATTAGGGCGGCTCATACTTAAGTTGAAAATATTATAAAGGTCGTGTTCAATCACTCTCTGCTAACACACCTCATAAAGTGTGTCTTCAGCCTAGCATTAAGAGTCGATTGATACGTGTAGGTAAAGATGTACACCCCTGCAGGGTTTGAACTATTCGAATAGCCGTGTCCGCGGTTATGGACAACTTGGTAAGAATCCACATCGAATTAGACAACTACAATATTACTTTAAAACATGCCAACTTTAAGGCTAAGAAGTTAGCAATTGTTTCCTCCCTGGTGGTTGAGGAAGAATCGAGGGTTAAGTGTATGGTGGTTGTAAGAACCCTAGTTTTAGGATAGTACTAAGCGGCGTGAGGTGGAAATTCGATCAACTCGCGCTACTGAGTTGACCTAATTCTACCGACGAACGTCAGAAGTTAGAGCGTGAGGGGGGAATTGTTGTGCATTCGCATGTCATCCGCATCACCCATAGCATTTAGTATTCATATACGGAAAATAACAATAATGAAACTGAAACTTTATTGATTAAAAGAATGATACAATGTCATGATACAACAATAATACAAAATGGATAAAGAAGAAGAAATGAAAATTACATATTGAAATAATTCTACCTATACATCATCTAAACCTTAATCACCGAGTCTTCGAAGTCTTTAAGTCTTGAGTTGTCGTGGAACACCGAGAGCCGAAGGGGGAACCCTTCAGAAATGTTGGCGATCATCCGAGGTCATCGAGTAGGGGCACTCGAGACCGTTGGAATCACGCCGTTGCTGTACGAGGCAGGGTTTTCGAAAGCATATTTTAAAATAAGGTTGGTCTTATCGGCACAGTTCCGCCGACATCCGTGGGGTTAGCCGCGGGGGCAAAAGAGTGCCGACGACCTAAATACTTTTCTAATTCTAAAAATAGTTTTTGAAAACATTTTGGTTTTAAGAATGTCCGAGGGCCACATGGCTAAGACCCTCATCGGACAACTCAATCTAATATATTATATATGGAGAAAAGAGGTGAGGAAAGTATGAAAATAGTTTTATTTTTCCTAATCTAAAATACCTCCATAACCTTGCCTTGAAAAGAAATCATTGAGCAAAAGTAAAGAGTAGATAAGGCAAAACAGTGGATAAGGCAGCAAATTCACCAAGTGATTTATCCAACTATTTTATCCCAAAAATTTATCCGAGCCACATCTCTTGAACCGTAAGGCAACAATTCATCGAATGATATATCTATTAGCCATACATACTTGACCAAGGTCAATTCATTGATTCAAAAGGCAGCCTCAACCGAGAGAATTATCCAACAGTATGCATTTCTGAACCCAGTTGGATACCTTAGCTCACAAGGTAGCTAGATAAAAGATCAACCAAGCCGGCAGCCAACCTAGATAGAATAAGTATAATTGAGAGCTGAGCAAGTAGGAGGTGACAGTGCTAGTACCAAGGAGAGCATCGGTAGAAAGAGCTCAAGGGCAGCTGAGTAGAGCAACCCCATTCCTAAACCGCATACACCAGAACAGCACGTATACTAGCAGCATATCCTGTAAGAACCAAGCTCCAGGAAGCCAAGAACCTCAAGAACAGCAGGTGAAAAGGAGCATCAGCACAGGGAGGAGTAAGAGGAGAGGGATCAAATTTGGAGGCCGACACCAAATCTTAGGAGGTGAAGGAAAGAACAACCTCAGCAAATTTAGGAGCAGACCCAACAAGCTAAAGGAGCCAGCTTACCCTCATCCAAAACCAATTCAAGGTAAGGACCATCCATAGCACCGCAAAACCCTCATATACATGCATTTTTAGCATGGTAAAGGGAACCCTCGGATTATAATCTCGTCATTGGGTTTTTGTTTAGGCAACTCAAGTGTATAAACTGTTCTTATCAGATTTCCCGATATACCTCCCTCAAATCTTTCTCAGAAAGTTAAACATCATGGTAATAGGCTAGAAATCAGTTTAGGCATCAACTTAAGAATTAAGGCAACTTGTGCAGAATCTGCTCTTACCAGATTTCTGTTCCCAAATACTTTTCTCAAATTCTTTTTCTCAGAAATCATCACGCTGAATCAAGGCAGCTAATAGGCAACAATAGTGTGGTATCTATCCTTCAGTTCAACAAACTGAGTGCAGTACCTGTTCTTGTCGTTTTTACCAAACAAATGTTCTAATACCAGATTTCAGCATGCTTAGCATCTTGTTCATCTAGAGTAATCGCTGATAGCAGTGTATGTGCAGAAAATAAAAGCTAAGGTCAAGAAGTATAACCTTTGTTCTTGTCAGACCGAAGCACTTAGGTGCACAGGAATTGGGAGCAGCAAATTGAAAGGATTGACAAAAAGCAGGCAACCGAATACACTAATTGGATAATAGCTCGAACCAATTTGGTCAAGAGCAAGTCAAATCATGCCATTCTTCACTAAATCAAAGAAGAACCCTAGAAGTAGAAGATTGGGGAATAGAGAGAAAGAAAGAAAAAGAGGGAAGACTTACCTGGAGGCGGCGCGACTGCCACGGTTGCGACGGCCACCAATTCCACGCCATCCGGTGGTAGCGGCCGAGGCGAGGCACTGGTGAGGCGACGGTGATCGGAAGGTCCCGAGCGGACGGAGGCGAGGCTGGACCGAGAGGCTGGCGGGGCCTGAGCCTAGGCCCAGGGCCACGACTGAAGTAGCGCCAAGGCGGCGCAACCACTCGAGGGCGGCCGGCGGCGACGGCTCACGCCCGAGCCCTAGGCTCACGGCGGCGCATCCGAAGAAGAAGGCAAGGCGGACCGGCGGTGGGGTGAGCTCGGGCGGTGACGTTGGGGAACAGAGTGGCGGCGACGACCCAAGGGCCGGACCCGAGGCGCCGGACCAAGGCCAAGGGCGGCGGCATTTGGAGCAACCGAGAGAGAGGAAAAGAAATGAGGGAAGGGGACTAGCCCCTGTGCGTGTTGGGTGAGGCCAGGGGGAGTAGAAAAGGAAGGAGAAGGGAGAAAATAGAAATAAAAGAAAAATGGAATAAAAGTTAAGAAAATGATTAAAAAGGAAAAAAATCTATGTATGATGTATATATATAGATGCATATATTTCTATTTCTTTAGAGCAAGAAAGAAAAAGAAATAAGTAAGAAAAAATTGGGGTTGTGATCATATATATAAATATACCTAAATGCTGGATTATTTTAAATTGGGGGAGTTAGGGAAGATTAGATTAGGTTTGAGCCAAAAGAAGAGCAGTTGAAGGAAAGTTAAAAACAAATAATAAATACACATGAGAAAATTTGGGAATAAATGGAAAATCTAAACTAGCTTGTTTAGTCTTAAAATGGGTCTTTCTTAGAGGAAAAATTTAAGGTCATCTAAGCCATAAGTTATTCTTAAATTAAATAACATGTGCTATTCTCTAAAAGAGGTTAAGCCCTAATTTGAATTTCTCTCGAGATTTTAACTATTACCTTGAAATGAAGCTAGTGATCTAGATAAAAATGCTAAGGTTAAAGTAATCAAAAGTTAACTAATGTTATCATGCGAAAAGTTAACCTGATGTATAAAATGTCTAACGTTTGAGTTATCTTCAGAAAATTCTAAATATGTAAGAGAATGTTAAAAAGGTTTAAGTTTAAAGATTTCGATGATAATTTCAATATATGCATCATTTCGTGTATACAATGTCGTATCATTTGCATTCATATTTGAAATCTTCTGGATTAGTCCTTATCGGACTTTATTTGCCTCTTATCCGAAACCGGAGTTCAGCGAGCCGACCAGTCGAACTCCACTACTTATCCGTTACCAGGCAAGTCCAGTTTCTTGTTCATGTCCGTTGAGAACGTTTTCCGAAACTTCCCTCTTGTCTATAACATGCACAAAAATCTATTTTCTAAAGATGAATCAACTGTTGTTTTGTTTTGGATCGCCGGTTCTTGGGCGATGGCATGGTGGGTGGTGAAATCCTGGTATGGGTGCCGGATGGCACGTTGGGAAGGTGGATTTTATCACACGGGTTTGTTTCATATAAGGTTAATGCAACCAATGATCGATTGTGTTCAAGGGCCGTAGCGATCGCGCAGACCACATACCCTGCATGGGTGGGGCTGAGCCGAAGTACCTTTGCCCTAGGTTCATACTCCCCTGGGAACGCAAGACCTCGGTAGTGGGATCAGCTACCGGGAAGGTGGTTTGGCCATAGGGCTACCCACAGTTGCTGATGTGGTTCGGCCATAGGGCTGCCCACAATTTATTCAAGTGGTATTAGTCGCCGGACTAGCCACATCTTATTTTAAAAAGGTGGTAGTGACCGTTGGGTTAGCCACGATTGAATTGGGGACCGGTAGTCCTGTACGGGCTACGACACGGAGTATGACCGAGCGGGCGGCGAAAAGGCTTTGTGATCGGGGGAATGTGAATGAGCCTTGCAAACTCAGACACATGACCAAGTTCGTTTGTGGGTACAATTGCGCACCTCTGCAGAGTGTATAGAATTGTGGCTGAGTCACTCCGTGTTCCCGGTTGGAACTGCGAACCCGACAAGAAAGGGATTCATCGGGAATCCTAGCAGCTTGTGAAACAGGAGATCATTAGTCTTCTAAACTAAAATTTGACTTTCTTATCTTACAAAACTTGCATTGCTTTAGAGAGCATTGCTGTTCTCAGTAGCTAGTGCATCAAACACCCCTTTGTTATTCCTGGACTTGTTGAGTACCTTCTGTACTCATCCCTCTATCTAATTCCTTTGATTAGACTGTGAGCCGACGGCAGAGCAGGAGATCGTTTACGTCGAGGTCGACGAAGAAGCTCCCGAAGAACAAGCAACAACGAAGGACGACGAAGGCGTGGACTACTACGTCGAGTTCCGCGACAAGGGCAGCGTCGAGTAAAGTAGTAGGTCGTATGAGTGGTTAGGTGTAGATACGACTTTTGTTGTAACCAAACGATAACGGTTTTTAAATTTCCCGTACCTTTGGGAATGTGTTATAAGACTCTATGTTGTATTCTGAGTTTGTAAATTAAGTATTGTAACATATGGACCGCTGCAATGCTTCTATCGTGCTACTCTGTGTGATATGTACAGTCGAGAAGGCACTTCGTCTGTGTGTATCGTCGCAGTGGTCTGCAATAGATTTCATTGTGAAGATTCGACTCATCCCCTTTAAAAGTAATCTAGTAGTCGAATTTCATCCTACTTAAAGAATATTGTCAAAAGAATAATCAGTTTTCCACAAAATAGTCCACAATTACCTCCTTATTGAAACTTGTTGCATCTATTACTAATTTCCCTTGTAAATCTTGCGGAGTACAATTTTTGCACTCACCTTGCAGTTATTGATACTTTTGTGCAAAGGAAATCATCCCCTCAACGGATGGTTTCTATGTAGAGATCGACGCCCACGACGACTAGTCGCTGGGAATCCCAGACAGTGGTTCTGCTCTGGGTTCGGCAGCTTGGTTTGTTTTGCTGCCATCTTTTAGCCTTACCTTTTTTGGCTTCTTAGCCATATTTAATCTTCCGCTGTGTAATAGACTCTTTGTGTGAATTAAGTTGTTAAGTTTTAAGAACAACTGGTATTATTGCAGTTTCAGTCGTAAAGTTGCTGTTATGATACTTGTTTGTTCTCATCTGCCTCATGTGCCTTGTGTGTATGTTATTGAAGCACATGGTGCGGGTAGGGTTTCAGAGTCTATATCATAGAATTGTTAGGTTTAATCACCCATGTGAAGTGACTCTTCCACTGGGAGTTTGAGAACTATATCATCCTACTCCAGCCGAGCATTCATTTACCGAGACAAGTTTGGGATTGATGTTCCGGCTCAGTGCGAAAAGAGTGAGGAGACCATATCACCCTACTTAATCTGTGTATTAGTTTACCGGAGCAAGTTCGGGGTTGACGTCTCGGGCTATTCGAAGCCATATCACTCCACTCCTCTTACCGAGTGATTTCACTTAAGATTTTCTGTTATGGATTTTGGGTCCCGACATGAAGGCTAAAAGTAATATTGAAGAATCCACTTTTTTTTAAATAAAATATAGCCATACGCGAGCTCGAGGCATGCACTGCTGCCTTGCGAAGTGCGATTACCTTAGCCGTGGCCTTGGCCACGCGAGGCAACCCTTCGCCTCGACTCGCATCCCCCTAACCTGCAGCGCACTGCGCTGCGCAGCACGCACCCGAGTCAAGAGGGACGAGGGGAGGAAGCCTCCAACTTAAGTCCGACCCAGCCCAGCCCATGGCGCTGCTGGCACCCTCCCGATCCCAACCGCACACCACCGCCACCACCACCACAGAAAACTCGCGCGCGCTCTCGTGATCCTAATCCCCCGGGGGAGATAACACTACCACCAGAGCAAGAAGACGAGGAAAAAAGGGAGGGAGGGAGGATTATGTGAAGTAGAGAGGAGTCCAGGGAGTGTGGAGCCGGCCCGCCGTAGGGCGTGCGGTGGCGGGGATGATGGCGGAAGAAGGAGAGGAGATGGAGGCGCTGGCGGTGGCGGCCGCGGCGGCGGACTTTGGGCTGCCGGGGGAGCTGGCGGCGGTTCTGCCGGCGGACCCGTTCGAGCAGCTGGACGTGGCGCGCAAGATCACCTCCATCGCACTGGCGTCCCGCGTCGGGCGGCTCGAGGCGGAGGCTGAGCGGCTCCGCGCCAAGCTCGCCGAGCGCGACGACGCCGCCGAGGACCTCCGCGAGCGCGTCGAGCAGCTCGAGTCCGCGCTCGCGCTGGCCTCCGACCGCCTCCGCCGCGCGGAGGAAGAGAAGGTAAATTTGTACTAGTAAATTACTGCGGGATTGGAGTCGCCGGTGAGATGGGCTGTGCTTTCTATTGAAGTAACTTTTACTGACAAGTGGGGGCCACCCTGGCCACGGTCTCTGGTCCCACTTGTCAGCATAACCGGTTTTTCTACTGCTGTCTCTGCTAGTTGTATCTGTGTTATGCTCCGTTGTTTGATCAGTGATCATTCAGTGCAAGTTGACAATTAATGTTTTGCTGTGTTTTGGTTTTGGATGGTGGATATGCAGGAGACGCTGCTGAACGAGAACGCGAAGCTGTCAAACACCGTCAAGAAGCTGAACAGAGATGTTGCCAAGGTAACAGGACATATTATTGTATTGCATTCTGGACATTCTGGATACATAATTCGAGAGATATTTGTATTCATTTTTCCTTCCTGAGGAGTTCTATAGGTGTTATACACATAAGTGGCACTGTGGGACCCTGCCGTTGTTCCGAAATTGAGAGAAAGAACCTAAGTGTTTAATTTCAATAGAGCAAAAATGTGAATTTATCGAGTGTTTTCATATCATGTAGGTAATATAAGGTCACCTATGTTGAATAACGCAGTAGTAAAATGCCTATTCAGCACGTGATGTGTCGATTGTTTCACATTGTTGGCTCAACTACTACTCTTTAACTCAATTCATGCCCCTTGGTCTCAAAAAAGAAAAAAAAACTTAATTCATGCTAACAGAGGCACATTGGTATTTCAAGAGGATGGAATTATATGCAACTGAAGCAACTAAATTAGGATGGAATCTTCGAAGTTCCTTTTTGCTAGAGAATTTTTGTTTCGTCACTATTTGACCCTCCAAGCTTCACTGCATGTTTCCTGCTTTTGATACGCAGTTGGAAGTTTTCAAGAAGACCCTCATGCAGTCACTCCAGGAAGATGACGACAATTCTGTAAGTTGTCTGCATTTAGGCTCATGTTTTATTTTCCATTTACTGCAAGAGCCCAGCAATAAATTTGGAATTCTTCTCCTGTTGTTGCTGAAAGTTTGTCTGAACAGGAAGTGATTTTGCTTGTTGTAATACTTTGTTATAGAACATTGCTCCCAGGGCAAAGCTCAATGAAGCTTCAAGTTTCTCGTCTGCGCCATCTGTTGGAGGTACTGCAGAATTTTCATTGTTCTTGTGCTAGGTGTATTCCCTGCAACTGGTCGTATTAAATCTCAAGGGTAACATTGACTGTTGGATTTTATCAGATGATGATTCTGCATTTCCAACTTCAGAAACTGTGAGTTCTGTTTCAGAGGAAAGCAGTCATGTTGAGCCAGATGGTACATTCACTTCTCGGTTCATTCACGCCATTTAATGTGAAATTCTGTTCAGTGATATTCAACATATAACACCTTTTAAAACTTACAGTACCTAGGCCAGCCCGCACACATGTATATTTGCCGTCATACAACAGCACACCAAAGCTTACTCCCCCAGACTCACCTCCGAGGGGTTATGCGCCACTTTCATCGCCAAGGCGACATTCAATCTCAATTGCGTCAATGAACAGGTTTGATGACAGGTCTTCGGTCTTTTCCGGTCACCATAGCTCAATGACATCTCCATTTGAGGCAGCAAGTCAAACAGGTTAGCTTTCATAGCTTGAGTAGTTAGTGTATGTTATCTGTAAAATACCTGCATGTTAACTTGCTAACTTTCTGCAAAAATATGGACACCTGCGTATGTATAATTTCTGCAAGTTCTATGGATAAATTAATATAAATAGAATTCTTCAAGGACAAATGCTGGTTCAGTAATGATATATATTACATTTTGCACTTTTATCTGGTAGTGTAGTTTAGTAGCAGCATGATTTTAGAAATTAAAATATATGGAAGGAGGAAATTTAGTAAATAGTCAGCTCGTGTGCTTCAGTAACTTGTCATAGGATAAACATGTGAAATTGTGAATGTGTAATACTAACTGCCATGAGTCAGGAAGAATGTACTCACAAATAAATTTGGTAAGATCATGAATGTCAGCGTACAATCTAGGATTTCTAATGTTCGATACACCTTTCTGAAGGACTTGCAGGTTCCATCAAAATAGTAGTTGAAATACACAATCCCTTGAAATACCAATGTTTCAAGACAAATGAAAATAAGTAGTGTTTGATTCTGATACCTGTCTTTGCCACGGTCTAGGGTTTGATTGTTGCACTTGAGAGTGCTGGTCATGGTGCATAAATAATCAATTATTTACTCTTTAAATAATACAAAATAAATGGATGCTTGCCGGCGCTAAAGCTCTGAGGCGCTTACCCTTGCATACCAGACCCCCTGACATGGCTGCTGCCTAGTGTGTTAGGCCTGTACAGTTGGGTTTGTTCGCACTTTTGTTGTTTTTGTTTCATTTTTGTGTTTTTTTTGTTTTTCTTTTTGGTTTTTGGTTTTTGGTCTTTGGTGTAAGTCTCGCGCCATCTGGACGCTTTCTGCTAATAGAAAATGACACGCATTTGGCTGCGTGTTCGAGAAAAAAAATTACTCTGTTTAATTGCTTGTGCAATTGTTTCAGGACGAACACGAGTTGATGGGAAAGAATTCTTTCGTCAAGTCAGGTATATATGAGTATATAAGTGTATTAGCTCAACTCTAGAACATTGAGTATTTTAGTCTGTTAAGCATTTATTAGAGTTAACTTCCTTTTCCTAGTTCACTTACAAAATCTGCTTAAGGTCTCTGCTGTTGTGTAAAATCATTCGGAAGTATTTCGTGTAATTCGTTCAGAAGTATGGCATTCTAATTTCCTTAATAGAACTACAGAATATTGCACTATAAGAATAGTCACAGCCTGGAAGAATTATTTTCCAGAAATAAAGAAAAAATATTACAGCTACCTTAGTGCTTAATTATCAGGCACTCAATTTTTCATCCACTAGTACAGGTGCATATTGGACTTCTACTTCCCTCTGGACTTAAACTTTACATACTTGCAGAAACCGCTTATCTTATGAGCAGTTCAGTGCATTCCTAGCCAATGTAAAGGAGCTAAACGCACATAAGCAGACCAGAGAGGTATAAACGGATATAAACTGAACTTACTATCTGTTTTGCTAGATAGGAAGTCCTTTTATGATTTGAGGATTATCTTCTCTTTTGCTTACTGAAGCTTCTGTGACCTTTGCAGGATACACTAAGAAAGGCTGATGAGATCTTTGGTCCTGAAAACAAGGACCTGTACACCATCTTTGAGAGTCTAATTACTCGCAATATTCATCAGAGTTCTCAAATCTGAATCTTTCCCATGATTAACAGTGAGCCAGGTTGTTATTGTTATTCTGTGAATAATATGTTTGGTATCTTTTGTATTTAAATTCTCTAGAAGTCACCTGCTATTCATTGCAGATCTCTGGTATATAGTTTTTAAAATTTCTTGTTGTCAATGTAGAGTAATGGATTGTCTGTGACCTACAATTATATATTAATACAAATGTAGAAGTTTGAAATTGGAGACAACGTGTCTTCCCCTCTTAAATTTATGATGTTTATTATGAGTACATACAACTTGCAACTTGAAACAAAAACAAAACAAAAATTTCTCACAAGTACCAGAGTCATTGAAACCCATCTGGAGAAGATAAATTTTATTGCATCAATGCTCTTTCATACAAGTGTAAATCTGTTGAAAATCTTCCTTTTACTTTGATGCTAAGACGATTAAATATGATACACTCTATGTGGACCTGTGGTATCTAATCTTTAATCCTTTTTAGCAGTACTATTATAAGAATTTGGTACGTCCAGACCCTGAATTATTTGGCGGCCTGCTCCAAATTGCCATTTGTTCTTCAAAGCTCCCAACAACGGCAGATTGCTTCTCGTTTGCTAAAAATTTTGCCAATTGTTTGTAATATATTTCTCCATTGAAATCACTTAATACCTTTACAAGCTTTGCCCTCTGCTTGCTGATCACAATTTGCCCATCTGTGCTATTGGTTGTGTTGGCGACAACGCTTATTGGCTTCAGTTTCACTGAGGATTGCAGGTCAGATCCTTGAACCATGTAAACAGCACCAAGAACTTCTCCCAGAAATATATCCTGAAAACATGAGAATGTACACGGAAAACATTAAAAAATTATACGTAAGAATTTGCACAGAAAATGTTAATAAATAATTATACGAAGTATCAACTATGTGCACGGAGAAAACAAGGTGAATTTTAGTCAATTACCATATGGTGATACAGCTTCTGTTTGTTCTGAAGTTCCTTCAACAATGAGAACAACCCATGGACAAAAGCTGATTCAGGAGTTTGCCGGGTTTGCTCCAAGGCTCCCAGGAAAGCCCCAAACGAAGCAGCTTTTCGTTGCACGTTAAGGGGAATGAGTGTGATTTTCAGATCGGATTCCAGGACTGTTTTCGCAGCCAGTGGATCAAGAAATATGTTGAACTCTGCATATCTGTTCGATGGAACAGTGAACACATTTCCCTTCTCATCACCTTCATCTGTGATGAGTCCCCCAACAACACAAACTCTCTGCACAGGGAGAAAATGTGTTTAACAAGATCAATCTTCACGGACGAATTCATCTCAGATCAAAACTAGTGGTCTGAAGGCCGACTGACCTCTATCACAGAGCTTGCATCCCTGTCGCAGAGTGAAATGTTGGCCAAATTGGTGAGCGGTCCACTGGTAAGAACAGTGATCTTTTCACCTGGATCAAGCTGCTTCCTGACAGACTGCCAGACTTCAAAAGCCAGTGGCTGCCGACGTTCTGGATGATCAGAACTTTCAACAGTATATCTGATCATGCGATTGATGACCATGTAAGTGTTTTACGCCAATTCTCGTATTAACATTCATATGAAGTGGATGCAGAAGGTTTTTACCTTCTAGGACTTCTTGGCAGTGACCGAGCTAGTCCATACAGTGTGTCTGAATCAATAAATCCACCACTACCGAGGGGAATAGCATAAGAGTTGTTGCAACCGAGGGTTGGCGTGCCCAATGCAGTGGTATTGCCACGGCCGACTGGAATGTCGTCTCGGCCCATCATATGTAGAATGTCGTAAACAATATCGATGCTCGCAATATTTGCCCAGCCATTTCCATTAACCAAAACCCCCTAGAACATTTTAGTGAAGTGAATTTTACTAGACAATCGGATGTAGAAGATCACAACATATTGTTCATTCAACAGATTTCCAATCAAAGAATATTTTTTTCTCTATCTCACCTTTAGATCTATCACTTCTCTAGGTGCCTTCAGGAGATATACAAGGGAAACAAAATCTCCAGGGCTCATGTCCATGTCAAAAATGACTGGCTTGCCCGTGCTTACATTACTGAAATCTGGCTTGTAAAGAACTTCTCTGTAGTATGGAAGCTGTGTACTGATGTTGAAACGGCCAGCTTGGTTCGGGAGATTTAGGACCTGAAGAGAACAGTTTAGTTATTGCCAGCAAATTATGATTCCTCATACACATATTACTTGAAAGCTAATAAGAACAAGTATGAAATTTGATTGTACAATGGTTAATGGTATAAATTGGACGCCAAATTTTTTTTCTAAGTAACGATGCACGTTCAAACAATTCAATTTAAATGTCGCGGTATTATCAAAATAATGTGGTATTTATGAGAAAATATTGACATTGTCAGCTGTGATGCACCAGATCATAAACTAGCACGGAACGGCATGCCAATTGCCAAGCATACTGCTTAGTGCTTACCTCTAGGAAGCTTTTGAAGAATTCCTTATCTAATGTGCTATTTTTATCTGTGTTAGCCTTTGCGCTCGTCGCAACACGAACCTGAACTCCTTCTGGAGCAGACACTTCCTTAGTGTATCCATCCTAATTAAGGAGAAATGCAAGTTATCAGAATTTAGAGTTCCTCATACATGGACAGAATTTTGCATGCATTACACCATAAAGATATCTTACCTCGCATCTTCCGCTGTTGCTTCCCAGCACCAGGCAGAAGCTATCTCTAACTCCAGTCTGAACATGGCCACTGTGAACTCCATCCTCCTTCAGACCAAATTTGGGAGTCGCACGGCCATCGAAAAACGAGTTCGAGCCGTCGCGTAGACCGAACGGTTTGTTCGAGGTGATCACTGTGATGTTCATATATTCCAGCTCGGCAAAGTCATTTCCGCCATCAATCTCGCCATTGCGCATGCTAGAGAGCGCTACACCGGCAGCGAAGGAATCCCACATGTAGTAGCCCTGCATTATGATCAAGAGAAGGAAGAAGAAAATGATTAAGAACTGGAGACTGAAAGGGATTCAACCTAGAATTAATGCGATATTTTCATACCAAATTAATTAATCTTTTACAAGGATGAAGAATAAAAATAAAAAGAGTTTGAAGTACTTGCCATGCTGCCATGGCCCTTGGACGCTCGTCCTCTCCGTCTCAGCAAAACCTGGTCTAGCGACTGGAAGCAGTACTGTGCCTCGTAGGTTCGCTGATGCCGCCGGAACTCGGCGAAGAACTCCTCCGTGACCGGGATCGTGTTGGTCGCGTCAAGAGGGACGAGCGTGATGGGGACGCCGGAGTGGAGCACCTGGTAGGCAGCGAAGGGGTCGCCGAACACGTTGAACTCCGCGAACGGGTTGGCGGCGTAGGCGGTGAACAGATTGCCCGTCGGCATCGTCGGGTCCGCGGGGCGCCTCACGCCGCCGCCGGAGACGTAGACGCGCTCGACGTTGCGCTTCAGGTGCGGGTGCGTCGCGAGGAGGAGCGCGGCGTTGGTGTGCGACCCGAAGAGGAGCACGGTGGTGGCGCCCGCGGACACCGTGTCGACCATCACCTGCTGCGCCGTGGCCTGCCGGAGCGGCGCGTACCCGCGGCTCCCCTGCGGGAGGAAGCCCCTCCTGATGCCGGAGTTGGTGTCGGCGTCGAGCCGGCCGCCGCGCGCTCCCGGCGGGATGGCCTGCCGGTACCGGCAGCCACCCGCCGTCGACATGCCCTGCGGTATGTACGTACGTTTTTATATTCGATCAGTGCATTCTTGGAAAATGTTGTATGTTTTTAATTACCTGGTCTATCAGCGGTAGGTAGCCGCCAACGTTGGGGTGTATGTCGCCGGCGTCCGATATCCCGCCGTCGCCGCCGACGCCGACGGCAATGTCGTCGCGGCCCATCATGTAGAGGATGTCGTACAGATGGTTCACGCCGTGCCCGGCGTCGGTCCATTCGTTAGCGTTGATGGTAATCGCCTGCAATCATGCAATGTTCACATCATAACTAGATTACTAGACTTAAAAAAATAGATTACTAGAGCAATGTACAGTCTAGAGAGAGAGAGGGATGGCGTTGAAATGTGCTACCAGTAGAATCAACGTAGTCAAAGGCGCCCAATATGCGCCATCGTTGTCCTATATCTTAAATCACTTCCTTTTTTACTCACCAACACATAAATCACTTCCTTTTAACCTAACTAATGAGCAATGACAATGCAAATAATCATGCGAGACGGCGCACGCGCGCGCGTGCACAAAAGATCCATTGGAGATAGACCATTTCCAACGGGAAACTGAGATACGATGCGATACGATCATCAGACCATTCTATTTTCAGCATGCATAAGTGATGGCTAAAATCACCAGCTAATCGATTACTATTAATTAGTGATGGAACCAAAGAATGAGTAGCACCAGATGGAGGATAATTACATATTTACATGGCACCAACGTACGTACCTTGACGTCGAACACGGACCGGTCCTGCTTGAGGATGTACAGCAGCGCGAAGAGGTCGTCGGTGTCCATGTCCGTGTCCACCAGGATCCTCCTCGGCGCCGCCGCCGCCGCCACGCCTCCGAAGAACATCACGGCCACCGCCGCCGCCGCCGCCGCTGTCCATGACCGCGCCCTCGTCCTCTTCGTCTTCTCCATGAGTGGTAACTAGCTAGGGAGGCGGTTGCCAGTGGGCGCCTAGCTAGCTACTCTAGCGTCCTGCCTGCCTTTCTGCATGATGGGTGCGCTTTTTATGGCTCGCGCGCCTTCGCCTCCGTGGACGTTAATGGGAGCGGATTGGCTACAGTTGTGGGGCTACAACTAATTGCAAATGCAAGATAATCACGTGTTCTCGACCATCCGATCGAGCGATGGACAGCCCGGATCGAAAGCTCCACCATACTTTCTTTTTTTCCGAGAGAATAAATATTTATTACACAGATAAAGGGTTACAATCAGCTAAAATGAGTTGTGAGACACAACCAGCCGCAAGATAACACCTAAGTGAGTTCCTTCCCGGCCCAAATTGTAGAGTCTTTTCCTGTTTTTTATTAGGAAGTGTTTATTTGTAAGTCGATTTATTTTTGGATGGACATTGAATTTTTATAGAACAGTTAATTTGATAGTTGTATTTTAAGAAATTGTGTGTAATTTTAGGTCTAAAGATATACAACTGAGCAATTACACATTTCTTGACCTAGAGTTACACAAACTTTTTATACAACTATATATTTGATAATGTTGTAACTCGGTCGATTTCTGATGTTACGATTAATAGAAACAAATTTGGTATTAGCCCCCTTCTAGACAACTTATGGGTGACTTATAGTTCTAAGAAGCCATAAGCTGTTTAGAAGGTAAAACTTAATTAGAGCTTAAATTGTAGACCCCTTATTTTTCTTTGGTGGAAGGAAGCCTTGAAAATGAGCCTTCTCGAGCTTCTCCAGCGCCCATCCCTAATAATTACCATATTATCCTCACTACTTCATGGTATTTATCCGATTATGCCATTCAGTATATGAATCAAAATTCTTTTCACAGTCCCTCCCCCCTATCTCCCCTGATTCCCTTTCCCCACCCGATGCCTCCTCGAGAGAGAACAAGAGCGGCAGGGCTCATGGTGTGCCTCGCCCCCACCCTCGCCGGCAGAGTGTCGCTGGTGACCTCATCCCCCTCCCCCTCCCTCCCTCTTCCCCGTTGCCACTCCAATCCTCTTCGCTGACCTCTCTAGGGACGCCCGCCGCCGCTCCCATCATCCTCCGGACGTCGCCCGCCTCCAAATCTCCGACACTGGCCTCTAGCTCTTCGACGTCGATGGCCACCTCCTCCCCCCCCCAGTGGCCACCTTACCTCCTCTCCACAAGACGCCCCCTCCTGACTTGCCAAGGTGAGCAAGATTCGGCCCCCCAAAAAATGTTTTTGGATGAACAGATGTTCAGATGGTAGGTTGATTCGATAGGAGATGTACTGAAAATTTTGATTTTGTCGTGTATCGATGTAGTGTTGATTCGATTGGAAATATAATGAAAAATCTTATGCATTATGTTGCTTGTTAAAAATGTGATGTTTGTGATAAATGTGATGCTTGCCGTTGCTTGTGAACCAGTTGTTGCTCACGAAAAGCAGTAGTTTGACTGTACTGTATATATAACTCATGCATATCATATATTGTCATGCACTGGCAGTCGATGGTGTATCATACATTGCTAGCATATCAGATAACAAAAAATATCAATTGGTGGTGTGCATGCAGCAAATGCATGGATGCATATGTGGTAGGCAAATTGCTGCTGCACATGGATTTCAATTAACGAAACATATTTTACATATACATGAGCCTACCATTTACGTAAAAATAAAAAATAAAAAAGAACCGTATCATCCAAACAGTACAAGAGACACGAATTTGACACGAATTACCGTTCAAACAAGAAACAAATAAGTCTAGGGGTATAACAGACTTTTTACCATTTATTTTAGACCATAAACTCAAATCTCAGAAGTTGTTTAGAACAGGACAAGAGTTTTCAAAACTTCACCACACCGGAGCTCTTGAGGGCGGTTAAGTTTAAGCTAACTTATGCACAAACAAACTATGTAGAAGAAGGCCTTAGACTCCTGCATTTTCATTTTAGGCAACCAAAATAGGTTGTACATATTTGTATATGGACCAATGCTTAGAGTTGGGCGGATAAAATAGAAAGACTTGATATAAGATACCAAGTCTTGGTACCCCTTCTCCTAATTTGTATGCCCTGTGGTCACTTGGGACATATCATGTATGACATTGATCATCATGGTTAGAGTGGACCGCGAGTATTGTTAAGAAAATGCACCGATATTTAATCATCTCAATTAGTGGGGAATCATGCTAATACATGTGAACATGTACGTTTTAATTGCCTAGTTGAGAGGCGCTAATTGACCATGTTTAATTAATCAAGATGGAATTGTATGTAATAGATTTGAAAATGTGTATCTGAACAGTTGTACATTTCTTAACCCAGAGTTACATATTATCTTTTACAATTTTATATTTGACAAACACAACGCAGTCGCCTATTAAATAACAAATCTGTTTCTATAAATCGTTTTAGACGTCGATTTCCGATGTTACGGATGGCACCCTACACGGTTTCTTCACGACCGGGGTGGATTCGTGTCCATTTATCGTATGGACATGCAGGGCTCGGGGACCATTTAATAGTCGTCGTTTTCCAACTTCCCGTGGTGGCCTGCCCTCCTCGTCTCTAGATTGACCCGGCCGGGGCGGCGTCCAGTGTCTAGTCCACCTCTGTCCTTGGAGCTGCCGAAAATGACTCGCCCCATCGAGCAAATTGGCCGGGACACGAGGGGAGAAAGCCGGGGGGAGATTTTTGGCGCGCGCACACGTGTAGCCCGCTATAGAGACAAGCACGTTATCGCATTGACTTCATGTACGTCTCTGGTTCCGCCGGTGACTAGCTGCTCTGTCGACTTCGAGTCCAGGTCTTAATTATTAGGTTCGGTGAAGACTGACATTACGAGCATGTCAAAGTATAAGACTGACATTACGAGCATGTCAAAGTATATTGTCCGTCTTTTCTTGTTAACATATACTTTCGCGTTGGAATATTATTTATCTTTGTGCGTCAACTTAGCCCTTCTGTGTAATTATATTTTCTATCTTTATGCATCAACTCACAACTCATAGGATGGTTTATGGGGAGTGTCATTTACACCAAATGTGTAGCTTTCCTGTTTGCTTGGGCCGTCTCGTTCACCCATCAACATTGTCCGTATCAACTCATGCATATCAAATTCTACAACTCAATAATGTAACACTGTGGTCCAATTAGTGGTGGCCCAAAAATTGGACCATGTATATCAAGAGGATTAGCCCCGATATGAATAATTTAGGTCTGGCCACCGGACAACGATCGTCGTCCTCAGGGTTTTCATTCTTCTTCCCTATCTTTTTCAATAGAGTGCTTCAGCTTCTTAAAGGTGAATCGACAAGGTAATACTGAGGGTTATGGTGTTATATTTTGACCCATGTAGCACGCCAGGCCAACTAATCTAGACGACAATGGCGATGCATTTGCTGGAGATTGTTACCAAGCCAAGTTTGGTAAAAAAATATCCTTTGGTTTCTTTCTCACGAATAACACTGCTACTAAAGCATATATCCTAAACATTAGTGGTGATCCTCGACAATCTTACCTCATTTTATTATGATCGTCAGCAATCATTTGTCGCTAGATACATAGTTTGTAGAGCATAATTACAAACCCGCCCAGGCTCGGTGTTTGGACTAGAGAACCTGGACCAAGAAGCTACGTCGACCAGGCACGCTCATAGCACCCAAGATGCAATTGATCTGGATTTGCCCAGCTAAGCTAGCCGGTTTGGGTTGATCCCGCCGGGTTTTGCTGCCAGGGTAAATGCTAGGTGTTGACACTGTGAATACCATGTTTACAAATTCTAGACAATTCTCAGAAAAAACACCATATGTAAGAGAGATGATGTTCTATAAGCATACAAAAAATTTAAGACCAAACTCAATTGTATTCAGAATATATGAATAAGAAAACAATGAAACTTCAACTTGGCTCGCTAGGTCAGGTTAGTTTGGTTGGAGTTTGTTTGATTAGTCCCATGAGATATATAGGATGATATTGATGTTGTTTGGTTGGCTGTAAGCGATGCAACTAAAACTTATATGAGAATTTAAAAGTATTAACGTGTGTTTCTTCATTTTATTAATTCTTAGTATATTTGAGAGATACTTAATTCACTTTAATCCGAAGTAAAAGTAGGTTAATAATTTCACTGATCTTGTAAATAGGCGCTGTCGCTAAGGCTGCATGTGGGCGAAGCTAGAACTGAGCTTCTCCTCGAGCATAGCCTAAGAGCTCCTCGCGTATCGAGCTGGCCTAGTTGGGAGATGTGAATCACGCAACCAAACTTAGGTTGGAAAAAGATTCTACATAGGATATGCAAGTGTGTAAAGAGCCACCCAACCAATCACGCACATAGAAACGGTGACAATCAGTTCATTCTGAATTTGTCATTTTTATGATCTTGAATTGTACAGGTTTATAGTATGTCTTTCCTATATATGCTACTTTCTATAGGACTTTTTAAGACTTCTACACATGGTTTTCATATAAAACGATGTACAGCCCATCCCTTTGGTTGGAGGGATGGGGTTGGATGGATACGGTGATCCACCTTTTTTTAGCACACTCTTCTGTTTGGTAAAGGGTTGGTATAGACAGGACGAGTCAAATATGAGGAATATTCTTCAAATATGCTGGATAAAGTAAGCCGATTATTTTGACTGGATGAGTCTGCTGCCCTTGTGTATGTCCTTGTGTAATGATGATTGTTAGCAAATAATTAGTGATAATTAGCATGTTATATTACTAATTATTGTAATATTAGTGTTGATAAGTGATATAATGTTGATTAGTGTATTTATTAGTACATAATTAGTGATCATTAGCATGTTTTATTGTTACTTGTTGTAGCTAGATTAGTGTAGTGTTAGTATGTGTTGGTTAGCTTATTACAGACAAATATTACTAGCAATTATTAATAAGAACTAAGTAGTACTCCCTCCGTCTAGGACTATAAGACGTGTTTTGATTGGTTAAGACAAGAATTTGACCAATAATTACTATAAATATGCGGTTTATGTGATAAAAAATCATAATCATAATTAAGTTATTTTAAATACAAATATAATAAACTCAATTTTATGTAACATAAATTATATATTAATAGATTAACTATTAGTCAAAATTTTATCTTAACCAATAAAAATACGTCTTACATTTCTGTACGAAGGGAATATGATTTATTTAATTAATCTTATCCCGTCCACCATTGTCCATCTAACAAGATATAAAACTAACTCGTTATATTCACCTAACCAAACAAGCAACTTGAATAACTATATCTTTATTGATGCCATTTATACTCATCCTTCGAACCGAACGGACTTTAAATACTGATGCCCAGTCAAGTTGCAGTGTGCGTAGGCCAGTTCCACATGAAGGCTCCTTCAATTTTAGCGATAAGGCCTACAGTAACACTAGACATATGAGGAAACAGAATAAACAAAATCAAATCCATCCAAAACATTCAGGTTGACACTACTGTTCTTTTTTACCAATCTGCAGTGGGCGATTTGTCTGTCATGCACTGCAGACTAGACAGAAGATCTTACCTCGGTTGTGCCTGTCCATGAAGCATTGCACAAGATTGTGACAACAGCGAACTGATATAACTTCAATGATATGGCATTGCCTGCCATTCTGCAGCAGCTGCTTGACCTGGGGATTCCTTATCAGATATCAGCTGAGAATTCTGACAAGATGACTTCACGCACTGTTAGATTTCTTTTTTTTTCCCTCGGAGAATGAGAAGATATGTGGAAAGATATACTGTAAGGCATCCGAAGACCAGAACGAGTCCAAAATACTTGCTGCTCCAGTAACAAAAGTTGAACGTCTCTTTCTGCTTGAGATGAGTGGCCAATCAACTCCAGTGTTTATGCTGTCGCATGATCTTGACATGCCACCTTTTTTAGAAACCATTGAGAATTTCCACGTATAAATCATACTTCAGTCAGATTTTTGAAGCTTTATCATGTTGAAGAGTGAAATGTAGTAGCAACTTAACGGAACTGTAGAGGAAAATGTTTCCTCCACCAAGGAAGCTTAATAAAATACTGTTGGACACATGATGGTTGCCAAACAAAATAAGAGAAACAAAATTTGGCAAGCCAATGTTTTGGCGAGCATAATAGAATTAGTAGTTGATTGGTTGGGCTCCAATTCCGGGCCAAAACTTGGAGCCAATGTTTAGGCAAGCTAAAACTATGTTGCTTTGCCAGCCAATTGCCATCCAAAGTTGCAAATTATTGACAAGTTTTGGCAGGCTCAAAGTTACTTACAAGTACCAAAATGGATCAGATCCAATATGATTCATGAAAACATATATCTATTGCATCAGTGTAGTAACATTATATACATGTTCGAACTTGCAGATTTCCTATCAATGCAAAGAATGAAGAAGAAAATAAAGTGATATACTCTTTTGATAAGCTAGGGTATCTAATCTTTTTTTTTCAATAGTATTACTCAGAAGTAGTCCGTATCTTCATATTTCCAATTTCTCTGGTTGCCTGCTCCATATAGCCTTCTGTTCTGCAAAACTACTAATGACGGCAGATCGCTCCTTATTGCTCAGAGAACTAGCAACTCGATTGTAATATCCTTCACTACTGAAGTCTACTAATACCTTCACCAAATTTGCACTCTTATCGACTAAACCTGTCCATCCATGCTTGTTGTACTGTTGGCAACAATGCTTATCGGCTTCAGTTGTAATGACTGTTTCATATCATGTTCCTCCACCAAATAAACAGCACCAAGGAGTTCTCCCAGAAATATATCCTGTGATTATGACAATTTATCCCCCAAAAAAGTCAATAAGAATTGAATCAAGTGAAATTTTATAGTACTGTAGTTTAAGATGAAATTGTTGTGGTTGTGTGGGTTCTGTATCCTCAGCCATTGTTACAAATAGAATAAGCATAGCGCTTGGGAAACCATCCTAAATAATCCAACTGCAAATTGGGTCGTCAGAAATCAGGATGCATCTAAAAAGTAAGCATGCTAGTTCCTCATGAGGAGTGACGAGTCTCTTGCTTTCATTTGGACTATTACTGCTGATTGGCAGCTCTAGGGGGGTCTTAAAGGCACATGCAGTTTGAACAGCATGGAAGACGATATGGGACTATGAATCCTTCTGGAGTCACTTGCACCTGATGTGGAAAAGGCTGGGATATTGCAGCTTGTTTTTCTTTGTTGTTGCAAAAAATTGTCACAGCAAAGAAATAAAAGGAGCTGCAGACATTTACCACATGGTGATACAGCTGGTGCTTCTGTTGAAGGTCATGCAGCAACGACAACAAGTGGAGGACAAAACTTGATTCTGGAGTATGTTCAGCAAGCTTCAGAGCTTCAAGGAGAGCCTGAAATGAAGCAGCTTTTCTCTGAGAGCTGAGAGGAATCAGTGTGATATCCAGGGTGGAATCCAGAACTGCTTTCGCAGCTAGGGGATCAAGAAACATATTAAACTCTGCATATCTATTTGACGGAACAGTGAATACGTTTCCCTTTGAATCATTTTCATCTCTGATATGGCCTCCAACGACATATACGCTCTGTACAAAAGGGAATTTATAAGTAAATATTGACAGTGATAAAGGTGAAGTTATCATAGTTCAAAATGCAGTTCGTACTGCATGAAACCAAAAGATATCCGCACTTAGGTGCGCGTTCGAGAAACCAAAAGATATCAAGTAACTGACCTTTATTATAGAACTTGCATTCCTGTCAGAGAGCACAATGTTGGCCAAATTTGTAAGAGGTCCATTGGTAAGTATAGTTATCTTCTCACTTGGATCGAGTTGCTCCTTAACAGACTGCCAAACTTCAAAAGCCAATGTTTGCCGAAGTTCTGGATGATCAGTATTTCTAGGAGCACCATGTTCTACTGAATTTTCAGCAGTGTACCTAAGTATTGAAATCACAAAGTTGTAAATATTTAGTTCACGTGCATTAATTCATATGCGGGTCATTTGGTGGAATGATACCTTCTAGGGCTTCTTGGCAAAGACCGAGCTAGTCCATAGAGAGTGTCAGAGTCGAGAAGTCCACCACTGCCTTGGGGAATAGCACTGACATACTTGCAACCAAGGGTTGGAGTGCCTAATGCAGTGGAATTACCACGGCCAACTGGAATGTCATCACGACCCATCATATGTAGAATGTCATAAACGATATCAATAGTTGCAGCATTGGCCCAACCATTGCCGCTTACCAAAATCCCCTACAATCATTATAGCAAAATTATGGTTGTAGAGAAAAATACAGAGGTCAAAACTTTTTATTGCATGGGAGCAATATTTTGCCACTTCAGATAATTGTACCTTTAAATCTATTACTTCGCTAGGTGCCTTTAAGAGGTATATAAGAGAAACAAAATCTCCAGGACTCATGTCCATGTCAAAAATGACCAGTTTCCCCCTACTTTTGTTAACAAAATCTCGCTTATAAAGAACCTCTCTGTAAAATGGAAATTGTGCCGTAATATTGAAACGGGCAGAGTTCTCACAGAGAGTTAGGACCTGCAGGCAACAATTCAGTTATTACTAAGTATAGACCAATATGACACAAATGATTGCTGATGAATGCTTAGAGGCACGTTTTTTGTTCACATTACATGCGACTGTGCATGCAGTGTGCATTGACTCCTCCATGTACAACTTGTGTGACATGACTGACAGGATATCAGTTACCTAAAGAGCAACCTAATCTATGAAAGATAACAAGCATGCAAGGTAAAACGGCATGTCGAATAAGGTTCCGCTATTGATGGACTTCTGCTCCCAAGATCTAAAGTCAAGTAATCCTTCTGAAAGGTTCACTTCAGTATTGTGCTGAAGCCTGCAGACATACTGGCTCATGGCAATGTAAGTGTAAGCTGATATTGAATAAGTCACCACAGAAGCAAATTATGATCAATTAGCAAACTAGCAGTTGTATTGAAGTGTCAAGTACTGATTTACACAAGGCAGGATAAACAAACTCAAAATGAGAACGTAAAAAATATTCAACTATCAACATACATGTAAAGAACAACGGAATTCAACTTGCTTGTTGTTACACATAAAGAATTAAATTAGTTAGACGCTTACGGATGATTATTATTTTCCCTAGAAAACTAGATGATTGCTTTTGTACAGGCTAGGCATTGAATTTTAGTCAGATAGAATAGATACAATGGGTAAGCATTCGTATTTAACCTTGTGAGTTGTGTATCTTGTGGCATGCAAGGTCATGTGGCAAGGGGCTTACCTCTAGGAAGCTCTTAAAAATTCCCTATCAAGAGGGCTATTTTTATCTGTGTTTGGTTTAGCCTTTGTGGCAACACGAACGTGGACTGCTTCTGGACCAGACATTTCCTTAGTGTATCCATCCTAAGAACAAATGCAATTAGTCAAAAATAGTTTCTCGCACACAGTAAAATTTGTTAATCCATCTAATTCATTTGCAACATGGGGAAACTCACTTGTCCAATATTAAATAGGAATATTTGCACCCTTGCAATGAATTTCTTATAAAATTTCATTCGTATTCAAATCACAACTTGAGTTCAATCGAACATCTTTTTTATAATTTTTCTATGGGCAACATCATGACATGATTAATATAGTTATACGCAAGAGAAGTCGATGGAGCTTTATTGAAAACTAACGGATATCAACTATATTTTTATAACAGTCACATAAAGATCAATTTGGCTATGCCATACCTCACATCTTCCTTTCCTACTTCCCTTAGCAAGACAGAAGCTATCAGTAATACCAGTTTGAACATGACCACTATGAACTCCACCCTTTTTTAAGACCAAACTTGGGAATTGCATGGCCATCAAATAAAGGGTTTGAGCCATCATGTACACCATATGGTTCATTTGAAGTTATTACTGTAATGTTCATATACACAAGCTCCGCAAAATCATTTCCATGTTGGCAGTTCTTGTCATTGCGCATGCTGGAGATGGCTATACCAGAAGTAACGGAATCCCACATAAAATAGCTCTGCATTAGGGCCGAGAGAAGAAAGGAAAATAGTAAGGGAAACAGAAAAGATTCCCATATATCTACCAAAATGAAAATTCTGTAAGGGTAAAGAATATGAAATTACTGCATGAAATTGATCATCGGACCATGTGTCTCGAGCCATTTTCAAAGACTTGAAACAGTATTCTGCCTCGTATGTACTTTGATGTTGTTGTAGTGCATAAAAGAACTCTTTATTGACTGGAATTGTATTAGTTGCATCAAGAGGAACAAGGGTGATTGGAATGCCAGAGTGAAACACCTGAAATGGTAATATATTAGTTAATTTATTGGTATACTAAAGTGAGGCAGCGACGAAGTAAAAGACAGGTTCATGTATTATCGATTTATTATATCAAGTATGAAAGATCAAGTTCATATACAAGTATAACAAGCACTGATGCTTCTCTCAACAAAAGAATCATAGCTCCCAGCTTCAATACATTAACAAATTCTTCTATAGCTGTTACATTACAAAGTCTAATATTGGTGTGTAGGGCCCTAAACCACAAAGGAAATTAACAAAGCTAGTACGTATGTCAACATGGAAGCTAAAATAAAGATAATTTTAAAATCCCGCAGAAGAATTTAGTATGGAGACTAGAAGACATGACTTAAATGTGATTGTGGCTTTGCTCCTTGGGAGGAGTGCTATGCTGCAATAGAGGATTTTTGTTGAAGGGCTACGGCGGGCTCAAAGGCCCACCTGAACTTTTACATTGAAACTGTCTGTGCGGGCGCAGTGCGGGCGCAGCACAAAAGTACAGAAGGATCAATCCTGGGGGGAGGAGGATTGCAAAGAAAATTATATTACAGGTTGTCAATGAAGCAGCTGGCACAGTCTTGGAGGATCAAAGTTCAAGGGTTCCAAATTTCTAGATATAAATGTGTGAACAAATATGAAATCCACTATCAAAGTTCAACCAAACAAAAAGGGTAGAATAGATAGCCTCTTTCAAATCTGAGACATATACCTGATATGCGGCAAAAGGATCTCCAAATATGTTGAATTCTGCATTGGGATTGGTACTGTAACTAGTAAACAAGTTACCAATATCACCACATTGCTGTGGTGTACAAGATGTGGTAGCATTTTCTGGACAGCAACCTGTCGGGTTCTTCGATCTTACACCACCACCCATAATGTATATGTGCTCCACATTTCTTTTCAGGTGTGGATATGTCATGAGAAAAATGGCGAAGTTTGTATGTGATCCTATGAGAATGACAGTTGTAGGGCCGGCAGATATTGTGTCTATCATTACTTGCTGTGCTGTAGGTTGCTGAAGTGGTATATATCTTCTGTTCCCCTGTTTTACAGATTGAAATAGTAACTTGGAGCTGGTAAAAAATAATCATATGAGCAGAGTACCCAAGCATATTTCGTCCAGAAAGAACTCTGAATGATGGCTTCATATCATAAAAACTATTCCTCAAATTCTTTATTTCGTCCCAGGACTGGTTCAACAGACTGACAATAAAAAAAACTCGGCAATATTGTTCCTTTTAATCAAGTAAGGTTTTACTTTTCACCATAGGTTTTCAATAATTAGCTTGTCCTCAAACTAATCATACATCAGGTCAAATAGGACCAGTTTCCAGACACATTCAGAGCAATAAGCAAGTTTTGATTTCCATGATTCTATCTTTTATCTTATAAATATGCAGAAATAGTCAAAAAATTGATCCAGTAATTGGATGGAACTCCTTAAAACTAGTGAAAAAAATATATACAAACAGATCTCGGAGCAAACTGTCAATATGAAGAATTCACGCCGATAGCTATGAAATTCAACTCCTTTCTTCCAGATAAATTGAGCAGCAGTTAGCATGCAAAAGACAAGGAAAAATATACCTACATGTCATTGTTTGGCACATGTTCTGTATGGCTGAAGGATTTCAGATCAAGGATAGCTAGATCTCAGTTGTTAAAACTTTAGTTCGCTTCATAGAAATGATTAGGCTGCCACATGATGTAGTTGTGGACAGTTGACCAATTTGTTGAACATCGAAATGTAACACTTCTACATAGGGGAACACAAAATGATGCATACAGCATACCTGTGGAAGGAAGCTCCTTCTGATTCCCCAGTTTGTGTCCACGTCCAATCGTCCACCACCTTCCAAAGGAACAGCTTGCCTGTACCGGCATTCCCCGACCGTTGTCATGCCCTAAAGTTCAACATGTATATTAGTATCTACCATTTAAAAATAGATAATCACCTGGAAAAAGATTCAGATTCTTTTTCTTGAGAAATTCTACGCAAAGATAGTCTTCCCTATGTTTTGTTTAACAGAAGATAGCTGTACAGCAACCAAAGTTAATTACATGAAAACATGTACCTGATCAATCAGAGGTAAATAACCACCAATGTTGGGATATATGGTGCCATCGTCTGATATCCCACCGTCACCACCAAGGCCGACCAGAATGTCATCGCGGCCCATCATGTAGAGGATATCATACAGATGATTCACAGCATGCCCGGCATCACTCCACGCGTTCACATTGATGGTAACTGCCTGCAAGTGTTTACAAAAGAAGCAATGCATCATGTTCTTGTGAAGAAACCCATCTATTGCTGTCATCAAATATGTCGTCAGAGCTTTGCACAGTTAGTTGGTACAATAGCTTTGGCAAACTGGTTGGTCCTAGTGTGATAAGATCACAATCTCCTCCGAAGACAAGTTCAGATTTGAATTAGCTCTTTTCACTGTTGTTGAGTGGTTAGTGAGAACAATGAATAAATTAACTGCCTCGGTTTCTCACCATTCTCCTCCTTCCCCAATTGACCCCGGGAACGCGGAAGACTCAACTCAATCCTCTCGAGTGCCCCTGCCACGTGGGCCGGTCGCTCATCCGCAGCCGCCGCCGGCTCCGTAGAGAAAGGCGGAGGGCACCACCATCGGCATCCCATTTGGATGCGCCTGCCGCCGACGCCGCGCCGCCACACTTGGTAACCGCAGCGGACAATCGGCATCGCCCCACCAGGGTCGATAACTTGATACCACGTCTCCGCTCGTCGGCGTGTGCGTCACCGGTTTTCCTATGGAGCGCGTCCGCGGCACTCATGGCCGTGGGGGCGTCGCGCCATCCTCGCCGACGGCGGCCGACTTTGCCCATCTACAATCATCGAGGTATGGAAGAGTAACCTCGTCCAGTTCACTAATTTATTGGGCCCCCGGCCCAAGCCTCTAAATATCGGCAATAGACAGCAGAAAATTCTCCTGGCCCGATCTTTTTGACTGAGGAGTGCACCCGTGTGTTTTCAAAATTCAAAATTCTCAAATCAAGTTTTAAGAAGTTCTGCAATAAGATGTAGATGTACACTATGAAGTGAAGTGTGAGCCAAGCTACTAAATATCGGCTGATATTCCACTATCGGTAGTCTGTCGATACCGGTTTAGCATTGTTTCAAAAATTGTGTTTTCACGCATATAGGCCGATATAATTTGATAAATAGGCTGATATGGCCGATATTTGGCCTGATATTTCGGTCGATATAGTCTCATTTATAGCTGGGAGGATGTTTTTTATAACTTTTTTATTTCGTTGAAATGGCGAATTAACTTCATCAAATTATGAATAATAAATAATTCAGTACATGACCATAATGATACACTTTTCAGTTAAATGATGAAATAATAAATAGTTGATGAAATATCATGTGATTATCGAAACTATCACAAAACTGCACTTTTAAGCAATCATTTCATAAAATTACACTTTTGTGTTAAAAGTGAATTTTTTATAGGGTTAAGTGTATTTTGCTAGATAGACTTTTGTTCGAGACTAGTGCTTTTATTTTAGTATAGATATAGATAGCCAGTTCACGGTGGAGCATTATTCAGAAGTTAGAAATGTTATCCATAATCAAGGTGAACAAATCAAATAAAGGTAGTGCAGTTACGCAGTAGTCAGCATCTAAATGTTTATAATATGTATTAAATGGTCGGTGTGCTTTGGATTGGTCAAAGTCGTGTTTTTTATATTTATATAGATGTAGATGCATATAAGTACTTCTGGCGTAATTTTATTTTAAAAGACTAAAAGTATATGTTAGCGCAACTATTTTATTGTGATAGCTCTAAGAAATATCTATTGAGATAAAAACAAAAGGAGAAAGAGAATAACACCAAGTTTGTCGTGGTGCCCACTTCTACGAGCATAAGAAAAAGAATCAGAATTTGTTAGTACATATACCAACTTCAAAGTTCCAACCGACCAACCGCAAGAAATACTATTTGTAATACAGTTAAGTTCTTGCCCAGTTTACTTTTCGGTGATATGCATGGTCCATAACGTGGAAATGTAATATAGCTAGTCAAAGGCGAGATGCTCTTTTATTTTATTTTATTTTAAAGAAGGGGCGATGCTAATTCACTGTATTGTCGACATCACCTGTACTTTTATTATGCTTGGCTAGTGACATTGCAACGAAATCAGCAAAGTTTTCTTCATTCTATTTGCGTATATTTTGTGTTAAAAGGTGTTCCATTGTAGAATTCAACAAGACATAATATTTCGATTATACGCTTTTTATATGCCCTGTGATTCAGGATTTTGAAAACATGAAAATAGGAAAAACATACGACTGTAATGTCAATTCGTGTTAAGCACGGAAATCAAGAAAAGCTAGTACCTGAATAAAGGATGTACTCTTCTGTCTCTCTGTCCGTGCATAGATAATGTACGTTTTCGACATAAGTGCAGTCTAGGCACATAACTCTCACCTTTACTTGTTATATACACGAATGAGTTAGCAAAAGATGACACTTTAAAAACTGTTTATATTATTCTAATTCAGCTGATCAATCTAGATTATCTTTTAGGATTATCTATTTCAAATTATCTGAAATTATTTCACGTATCAGTCATTTCTCTGAGTTTTTTTAATCGATGTACAATCATCTCTATCCCCCGGCTCACTCCACACATAACTTACAGATAAAAAGTGCACTAATATTTACTAAAATTACACGTTTTTAAAATTATAATTTTAAACTTAGTAAAGTGTAATTTTAAATAACTGAGATTTAAAAAAAAGTAGCCAATTAGGATAATATAAGTGTTACTTTTTATATATTATTATTATTATTATTAATTAAATTTATATAAGTTTGACAGGCAATAGTTTGTAGTGTTAACCAGAAAGCATGCATGCGCATAAAATTCTAAAACTGTCAAAATCGAAATGACGTCTCGCAACGAAAAATCGAAATAAGAGATCAGTAATCATGTGGATGCGTTTATTTCTCTTGTCAGGCTCCATCTGTTATACCGCCCTAGCTATATAGTTAGTCAACAAGCACAAATTTGTTTGGACATATGTCTTGTCATCAAGTCGCTCGTAGATATGAATCATGATAGGAATTTATTCACTTCCAGTTGATGAAAATTAGCAAATTTCTTAGTAGGAAAATGTTCTAAATCTCGCCTTGTTTCATGATCTAACAGAGACAAAAAAAATTAATCTACGTGCGAAGTTTCTATGGAAGGAACTCAACTATATATCTACACAACTAGATGCAAAACCATAAATGATAGATGCATGCAAGAAATAGAGGATCGGATAAGGGCACCCACGCTAGTCGCCAGTACCACACGTACGTACCTTGAGCTCGAACTCGGACCGGTTCTGCTTGAGGATGTACAGCAGCGCGAAGATGTCGTCGGTGTCCATGTCCGTGTCCAGCAGGATCCGCCGCGGCGCAGCCTGATCCTCGGCTTCCCCTGCGGCGCCACCGGCCGTTAGCACCGCCGAGACCATCACAACCACGGCCGCCACCGTTCTCCACCATGACACCGCCGTCTTCCTCCACTTCTCCATGGCGACCCCCAAAAATAGCACTAGCAGCTAGTAGTGTAGTAGTATGTAGCAATCATACGCTCGTACTGTCCTCTTCGTCGAGCAGTTAAGCTAAGGTTAGCTGGCTACGGTAACAAGGCAAGCTACACCATGGCGAGCTATTAAATGCACTCGCACGGCGAGATAGAGGGGTAGGTAGGGTAGGGAGGCGGTTTGTGGAAAAAATATCTTACTCTTATTGCAGCGCGCCTGATTTCCTCTCGCGTGCCCTTTCCTGTGTACGCCATGCTACTGCAGTCTCTGTCGAGTTCCTACGCGATTGGTACCGGATTATTTGCGGCCGCTGGCATGGGCGCTAGCTAGCTAGCTTCCGAGTCCCAAGCGTTGGAGCGGACAAAGTGCGTCTGGGAGGATGATAAGGTGGCCGATTTGAGACTTGTTGGCAAAATAGTATTCTTATACGGTGACTCCATCAAAGTTCTATACGGTGTTTATGTGACATAAAATAAGATTAACAAGTCACAAGATAATTAATAAGTCAAGACAAGTTAAAAAGAAGTACTAAAAGATGTATGAAAAGTTTAGTTTACCATAAACTATGCACCACTTCCTCTTTTCTAGTCTACCATAGACTCATGGACCATTTTATCACACCCCTTCAAAAGTATATATGATCATTTGTCATGGATCTCTTGCCTATATAATCATTTCCCTTAGAGATGTAAATACATCTCATAAATGAGAAAATCTTATCAGGAAGGCCAAGAGCTTCAAGTAGCGGACAGAGAGCTCTAAGAGCGGTCTTAAAAAGTCATGGACGATCCAAATCGCTAGCAAGTCGCGTATGTGGCTCCTCTCTCAACATAGGACTAGGTCGTGCTCCACGAGACAGCCAAACATATTCAAAAAACATTGAAGTGTTTCTTTTTATTAGGTGTAGAGCGACCTTCTCATAAGGTCGTCGTACATGGCCTAATACTATTGCGACATAGCTCGACACCCCCTCTCTTTGTTGTTATTTCAATAACAATTGTGGCGCCGTCCGTGGGGAACTCTAGCCAACGTGAGAAGCTATGACCCGATGCCTCGTCCGGAGCAAAGGCGCAATGACTTGAGATTCCAAGAAGAAAGGCGACACCTTGAAGGCGACTAAGGACGATCACTCCAACGCTGGACACATCGTGGATGCGAAAGAAATCATCCAAACCAACCCCCTCGGCACTGCGACCCGTCGTACCGAGAGACGAGGAACTCCTCAAAGGTGTCCATCTTGGAGCCCACTATGTCATCCAAGGATCCTCGATGATACTTCAAGAAGGTCCAACAAGCTCATCACCAACTTGAGGACACTTGTGAACACCGAGCTCCCCGACTTCAGTGTGCTGCGAGCACTGCTTGATGTCTCTCAATCAAACGCCGCAGAGACTTTTGCCCCGCCATGCCTCCAGAGCCAAGTTGTGATTCTGCCGGCCCCCAATCTCAAAAGCCTTCGTCTAAAGTCATCAGCGCCAATCATGCAGCGTCGCGAGAATCCGAGTTCATGCTTGGAATAGCACCGGTCCTCAACACGGCCTACTTCCCACACTTACCAACCATGGCACATGTGGCCGTCATGAGCGGAGCTCCGTGGTTCAAACTTCTAAGGAAGTTGCACCCAAAACACACATATCGAAGGTGGCGGGCAGAGCATCGCCAACCCCCGCCAAGTCGGGAGAGGCCCCTGAGGAAGCGAAACACCAAGTCACCACGAACGAACACGCACGCACCAAGAAGATCAGGTGGCAAAATCTGGAATGACCACGGCTTCTAGGAGGCACCAATGCGACCATTTCCACTTATCAAGGAGGTTCCGAGACCGTTCGCCAAGCTCGTCCTCTAGGGAGGAAAGTTGTAATACCCCCAAAATATAAAAGAGGAGATTTGACCTAAACTTGGAAAAGAGAGACCAAAAGTTGACTTTTAAACCGTGCATCGAAACGAAAAATCTGAGACTGTGATTGTGTTCGTCTCGTTGAATTGAATGAGATAGAGTATAAGTTTGTTCAAATCAAAGTCTGTACAAATTTTGGAGAGTCCATTTAATATTAACCGTTGGATGTCACTTGGAGTCCTAACCCTACACAAATTTGGATTAAAGAAAAAAGTAGGAAATAAAAACCCCTTGACCCCCTCTCTCCTCTCTCACCTTACTATTGCTGCCGCCAGTTGCTTGCTGCTGCCGTGCCGCTGTGTGTTGCTGTGCTAGCTGCTGCTGCTACGTCAAGGTAGCTGAGGAAGCATGAGCAGAACTATCCTACTCATGACTTGGAGCTTGCCGCAGTTGTCTTTGCACTTAAGATTTGGAGAAATTATCTGTATGGAGCGACTTGTGACATATTTACAGATCATAAAAGCCTCAAATATATCTACACTCAAAAGGATCTGAATTTGAGATAGAGGAGATGGTTGGAGTTGATCAAGGATAATAACCTTAATATCCAGTATACCCCTGGTAAAGGGAATGTTGTTGCGGATGCCTTCAGCCGCAAGCCAGTTCCTCCCACGTTGAGTTGTTTGATAGTTGATCTTGCGCTGATGAATATCTCCTATTGTTTTGTGGGTGTTGCGGAGTCAGAGCCGCAACTTATTGTTGAATTAAGTACCTGAGCGGGTTTTGGAAGCGCAACAACAAGATTGGTTATTGTAGCAAGTTAAGAAGCACATTCCGGAAGGAAGGACAGGAGATTTTACTCTGGATGCCTCGGGAGCCGTTTGGTGGAAAAGGATGAAGGTCGATATGGCTAAGCACGTGGCATCTTGTGGAGTGTGTCAACAAGTGAAGGCTGAGCATAAGAGACCCGTAGGACTACTGTAGCCATTGGAGGTTCCTGAGTGGCCATGGGATGGCATTGCTATGGATTTTGTTGTTGGCCTACCTCGTATGCCGAGAGGAAAGGATGTGATTTGGGTGGTTATGGATCATCTTAGCAAAGTGGCTCATTTCATCCCAATTCGTACCGTAGACTCTGCAAGTGACTTGGCACCGATATATATGCGTGAAAGAGTAAGGTTGCATGGAGTTCCAAAAAACATTGTTTTTGACAGGGATGCTAAGTTCATATCCAGGTTCTGGGAGTGTTTGCAGAATGCCTTGGGTACACATTTGAGGCTTAGTACAGCGTTTCACCCTCAGACGGATGGCCAGTCAGAGCGTACTATTCAGACTTTGGAATACATGTTGAGGTGTTGTGTTCTATCTTGGCAAGGGAGTTGGGAGGATCATTTGTCGCTTGTAGAGTTCTCTTATGATAACAGCTATCAAGCTAGCATACGGGTGGCACCTTTTGAGGCTTTGTATGGCAGGAAGTGTAGATCTCTGCTCTGTTGGAATGCCGTGGGTGAGAAGGAAGTTTTGGGACCAGACTTTGTTCAGCAAACTATAGAGTGAGTTGCAGAAATTAGGCAACACATGCTAGTGGCACAGAGTAGACAGAAGAGTTATGCTGACTCCAAGAAGAGAAGAATAGAATTTCAAGTGGGTGATCAAGTTCTTTTGAAAGTATCACTTGTCAAGGGTGTGGTGAGATTCAAAATCAAAGGGAAGCATGAGTCGGGAAGTTGGCTTATCTTCTTGAATTGCCAGAATCTTTGAGGGTGTGCATAATGTATTTCATGTCTCAATGCTAAGAAAGTATTTTCAAGATCCCGAACGTCAAATTTCCTTGGAGCCAGTTACGATCGAGCAAGATTTGACATTTGAGGCTCAACCAGTGAGGATTTTGGAGCAGGCTAACAGAATAGTGAGACATCACACACTCAAGTTCATGCGAGGTCTTTGGACGAATCAGACGGAACGAGAAGCAACCTGGGAATTTGTATCAAAGATGAGGGAAAAGTACCCAGAGCCATTCACACCTAGTGAGTAATTAAGTTGTGTTTCAATTCAGTTGTTCCTTTTGGTCAAGTTGTAAGAAGTGAAAATTTTGAGGGTGAATTTTGTTAAAGGGGGGAAGAATGTAATACCCTGAAAATATAAAAGAGGAGATTTGACCTAAACTTGGAAAAGAGAGACCAAAAGTTGACTTTTTAAACCGTGCATCGAACAAAAAATCCGAGGCCGTGATTGAGTTCATCTTGTCGAATTGAACGAGATAGAGTATAAGTTTGTTCGAATCGGAGTCCGTATGAATTTTGGAGAGTCTGTTCAGTATTGACCGTTGGATGTCACTTCGAGTCCTAACCCTACACAAATTTGGATTAAAGAAAAAAATAGGAAATAAAACCCCCCCCCCGGCCCTCTCTCTCTCCTCTCTCACCTTACGCACAAATAGCCCTGGCCGCCGTCGCCCGCTGCTTGCTGCTGCCGTGCCGCTATGTGCTGCTGTGCTAGTTGCCGTGCTCAATAGGAGCAGGAGAGAGAAGGGAGGAAAGAGAGATGAAGGAGACAAGGAGGGAGAAGAAGAGAAAAGAAGATGAGAAATCTATGGGATTTCGTCCAAAATTCATCAAGCTATTTCAAATTCGAGGTTCCCGCTGCAAAGATAGACTCCAATTAATCCCTAGATTGGTTTGGATGTGAAGAAATTTTAAAATTTGAAGTTTGAGAATAAATTACATGTTTGAAACTAGACCAGCGAATTTAGTATGAAGACTGCTCTTAAACTGTGATAAATTTGGAGATAAGTTTTATAAGGAAATGTTGTGTATCTTCAATAGATTTCCAACGCCACTAAGTTTGCTCAAATTGGATATGTGGATCAAAAGTTACAGCCAAAATACTGCTGCTGATAAGCTGTTTTTCTAGGGCTGAGAGTTGTCAAGCTTAATTAAGTGGTCTTAATGATGGGATTAAATTATGTGTTGCACAACAAAGTTGTTGGAAATTTTTTGTAGATGTCCCTAGAGTATTCATTTTCTTAATTTGGATATAACAGAATTAAAGCTACAAAAATAAAAGCGAACAATCAGAAAAGGGGGATGACCTAGAATTATGTCGAAAGCTCGATTTGGGTTGTGTTGAGAGGTGTAGTTATAGATATATCATCTAATCATCATGTATTTCTTGGGTTAGTGCTAAGAGGGGTTTTTCACAAGTTTGAGAGCTTCTAGTGTCGAGGCTAAGTCTTCGGGTTGACCGTCACCTTAAGGCAAGTGCATGACAAGCCCCTATATGGTGTGAATGTCTTATTGTGTTCTTATTTTCAATATTTTGTACCTTGTGAATATTTGCTAAAAAAAATTTAGCCAGGTCAGAGTGGAAAATGACATGGATTAGCTATTCCGGTGAGGACTGGTGAGAAATGCTAAGTATAGCTAGCTATTCCGGCGAGAACCAGTGAGAAATGCTAAGTATGTCTATCTAGCTATTCCGGCGAGAACCGGTGAGGAATGCTAAGCATATCGGATTAGCTATTCTGGCGAGGATTGGTGAGGAAGGCTAAAGGTGACTAATCTGGGTTGTTCTGTTTCAGTTATATGCTTATTACTTGTGAGTAGTTTCATTTGACTATTCGGTGCCTTGCTTCCCAACAAAGGCTATTGTTCTTTCGAAGCAAAATTATGCTTAGCTGAGTATCCTATAATCACTCTTGTTTTTTTTCTTTGTTGGCTTTTATTTGGTTTTACAGGTACCTGGAGTAACAGCAGGCAGGGAAGGGAGTAGCACACCTCTATATAGACACTTCACATAATACTCACATGCTAGTACATTTACCCATTACATAGTAGCTTAGCCATGGAGTTATTCATATTATTATTGCCAGCTGGAGCCATTTCGTTTGATAGAACTACCTAGTGTGAGCCTATGGTTGCTCTAGTTAATATAGCTTATGCCATGAACCCTTAATGCGTTATAAGAACTGCTTGCATGGCGTATTTATGTTATATAGATATTACTTGTGTTATATTATTGTCTGCCTATCATGGATGTCCTTATAAACAAAGGAAACTTTGCCAAAATTTACAATATCTTCCTGACTTAGTCGTTTTTAGTGTAGTAGGGTAGCATTTCAAATAGGGTTGATATATGAAGTGTTACAAAAGTGACATGAGAAGGGAATGACATCAGAACCGGGGGGATATAGGCCATAGGAAAACCTGCAATCCTTTATCGAGGGAGATCCAAGAAACCATCTTCTCCCAGAAGTTTAAGCCGTCCACGTTGAAACAATATAGCAAGGACTCCAACTCCCTACAATTCCTGGAGGTGTATTCCACGACCATTCATGCAGCCGGAGGAGGACCCATGGAGATGTGCAACACTTTTCCTCTCGAGCTAACAGGGATGGCCCAATCTTGGTTTTTCAACCAAATGAGAAACTCCATCAGATCATGGGAACGCCTTCAAGAAGTCTTCATCACAACCCCTCTAATCAAATGGGCTTTTTACCCTCAAGCAAAAAAAGCGGGATTCTCTTTAAAGTTTATTCAAGCATTTCTCCAAGGTTTGCAGCCAAATCGCCAACGTCCAAGCACGATGGTGATCAATGCTTCCATGAAAGGCTTGCTTCTTAGAGAGGTGAACCTGGCTTTCAGTTGGAACCCTCCAAGAACCATTGAGAAATTGTACTGGAAATTGCAAGCAAAGCATGAGGTGAAGATGGTGACACTACTAAGCTCAAGCCATCATCACACGCCCACGATGCTCCCTCGGGCAGAAAAAGCAAAAGCTCTTTCAAGCAAAACTTTTAGAAACAAGAACCGCCCGTACTCCCAGGAGTGGAAGATTATGGCCATCGACAACCGGCCTTGCCAAGACAACCCGAGGTTCGACAGGATCATGCGACTTCAGGTTCGCAGACCCAAAAAACCAGAAGAAAAGTGGTGCACCTTCCACAAAATTGGTGATCACTGGACTAGTGAATGCCGCGCTTGGGAAGGAGGAGCTATGGGACAAGCCACACGCTTCGCCAAGACAGCGATAGCATAGGGGCCTCCTACATAAAGAGCGGCCGCCCAAGAACAAGTGCTCATGAATGAACTCCGAAGACAAAGGAAATTCCTTTCCAACAACCTAACCACCTCATTAGTGTTATCCTGGGAGGCTCGGCATCCGGTAGGAGTTCCAAGAAACAACACAAGGAGTATGCGAGGGAGGTGAACATCGTAGGAGCACTCACACCTACTCCACCACCAAAATGGACAACCATGTCGTTGACCTTCACAGAAAAGATGCTAAAAGAATACTCTTCTCGCATAGTGACACCTCTTCGTGATCATCAAGGTGGCCAACTATAAGCTCACCAAGACCCTCGTTGATGGTGGAAGCTTGGTGGACATCTTGTACATCTGCATCGTCAAAAGCTTGTTAGAGCCACAAGGGGTCTACAAGGATGGTTTGCTAGAGCTGTCACCGATTTCATACTAGAAAGGTTACATAATCGCTTGGTAAAAATTGAGCTCCTCGTGACCTTCGGGACAATGGAAAATCACTGGATGGATATGGTGCGCTTCGATGTAGTGGACATAGAATCCACCTTCAATGCAATCATGGGAAGGGTCACTCTCAATTGATTTGGTTCGGCCGTGCACCAAAACTTTTTGGGCCACAAGATTCCCTGCCCGCATGGGACCTATCACGGTGTGCAAAGAGCAAACTCAGGATCACGACGTGCTTCACCTCCACGAGATGAAGCATGCCACCAAAGAAATAGTCACCAAAAGCATGAACCTCATTTCCAATGTTGAGGAACCTTCTATGGCTTCACCCGAAAGATTCACGCCAAAGCCGCACCTCGAGGAAGAGTTGAAGGAAGTTCACCTCTTCGGTGATGAAGATGCGTGCACGATGAAAATGGGAGTGGACCTACCAATAAAGCTTCAAGCAAGCTCACCGCCCTCCTTAAGGAGAATGTCGACCCTTTTGCCTGGTCGCCCGCCGACATGAAGGGCATCCCACACAAGGTGATGCAACATCACCTCACCGTCAAGCCCACCGTGCCCCGTTGAAGTGGAAGCTCTAAAAAATGTTCTTGGCGAGAAGAGACGCCATCAAGAAAAAAGTTGAGAAACTCACCAAAGCCGATCTCATTCAAGAAGTGCGGCATCTTGAGTGGTTAGCTAACCCAGGCTTGGTCAAGAAGGCCAACAGGAAATGGCGCATGTATGTGGACTTCATCGACCATAACAAGGTGTGCCTAAAAGATGACTACGTTCTCCCTTGCATCGACCAACTCTCCACTACCGGATGTGAAATGATGAGCTGTTTGGATGCATACTGCAGATACCACCAAGTTCACATGGCCAAGGAAGATGAAGAGAAAACAAACTTCATCACCTCCATCAACACTTTCTGCTACTTGTGCACGCCTCTCGACTTGAGTAATGTTGGAGCGGCCTTCCAGTGCCTTGTGAGTCTCATTCTCAAGAGCTAACTCCAAAGAAATGCGGAAGTTTATGTAGAAGATGCTGTCATCAAAAGCCGCCTCGTGAGTACACATCCCCAAGACCTTCAAGAAACCTTCCCAAACCTCTAGAGGTAACGGGTGAAGCTCAACCTAGAGAAGTGCACCTTCAGAGTTTGTGGAGGAAAGCTCCAGGTTTCTTTTTGTCACATTGACACATCTAAGCTAACCCAGAAAATATTTATGCCATACTCGACATGGATCTGCCACAGTCCGTCAAGGACATGCAACACCTCGCTGGAAGAATGGTTGTCCTTGGGAGGTTCATCTCTTGATCGGTGAAGAAGGGGCTTCACTTCTTTCAAGCTCTTCGTAGCCTAAATGACTTCAGGTGGATGGCCAAAGCATAAGCCGCTTTCGAAGAACTCAAGGCGTACTTGACTAGCCCTCCACTCCATACAAGCCTGAAATCTAGAGAGCCCTTGCTATTGTATCTTGCTACACACAAATAATAGTCAGTGCAGCTTTGGTGAAGGAGAAGACAGCACCCAGTGTCACATCTACTACGTGAGCGAAGCCTTGTCTGGAGCAAAGGGGAGTATACTCAAACTGAGAAGATCATCTACTGCCTCCTCATGGCCTCTAGGAAGCTCCACCATACTTCATGGGCCATGCCATCATAGTCCCATCCATGTTCCCTCTCAACAAGATCTTAGGCAACAAAGAAGCCACGGGAAGGAACACCAAGTGGGCCACCGAGCTTGCGCCGTTCTCCATCACGCTCACAGGCCGAACCGTTCCAAGCGCTCCACCCAACGAAGAGCCCCAAGAGGCAAGTATTGGCAGAGTTCGTGATGGAATGGCAAGCTCCAAGCGCTCCACCCAACGAAGAGCCCCAAGAGGCAACGGCGCCCGACCGCCACTGGATCTTGCACTTCGACGGCTCGAAGCGCCTACACGGAGCTAGAGTCAAAGTCATCTTTATAAGCCCAGAAGGAAAGACGACGGAGTATACCGCCCATCTCGTCTTCAATGCCACCAATAACATGGCAGAATACGAAGCACTCTTACTAGGGCTCCACCTAGCTAAAGCCATGGGCGTCTGTCACTTGCTCATCCAAGGGGATTCCCAATTGGTGGTGAACCAAGTGGACAAATCTTACCAACACTTGGATGACAGGATGAGGAAGTACATGGAAGAAGCCCGGAAGATGGAAAGTTACTTCGTCGGGTTGGAGGCCTAGTGCATATCAAGAGGACATGGTCACCAAGCCGATAGGATAGCCAGAGTTGATGGTTCCAAGGAACCAGTCCCACCTGGTGTCTTCCTTGAGGTCATCCACTCCCCATCGATCAAAGAAAACGGTGCCACTAAGGAAACTCCACCACAAGTCCTTGTAATCTCCAATAAGATTTCATCTTGGATAACTCCCATCATCCAAGCCATCAAAGGAGAGATCAGTGATGAGGACACCACAAGCCAAAATATTGCTCGCGAAAGAAAAAACTCGATGTCCTCTACAAGAAAGGAGCAGTAGCCTTGCTGAAATGCATTTCAAAAGAGGATGGCACCATACACTTGCTTGAAATTCACGCTGGGTTATACGGAAACCATTTGGCACCAAGATCCACCGCAACAAAGGCATTGAGGAAAGGCTTCTACCAGCCAACTATGGTCAAAGACGCTATAAGCATACTCCAAAAGTGCGAGGCATGGAAAAAATAGTAAAATTCATCCATGCACCGGTCTCAATGCTTAAGAATATTCCAATCACATGGTCATTTTCCCAGTAGGGAATGGATCTCTTGGGACCATTTCCACTGGCCAGAGGGGGGTATTCATATGTGGTGATTACAACTGATTACTTCACCAAATGGATCAAAGCCAACCCTCTCACATCCATCGCCTCCCAAATAGTACAGAAATTATTTTGGAACAACATCATTTGCCGCTTCGGTGTCCCACAAGAGTTAATCATGGACAACGGAACTCAATTTGACGCTTAATCATTCAGAAAATTATGCGACTCCATGTGAACCACCTTGCACTTTGCCTCCGTAGTATAACCCAAGAGCGGCAGGGCCACAGAAATGAGCTAATAAATTCATCTTATAAGACCTTCGTCGCCACGTCACAGAGAACACCAGTAAGAAAGGAATATGTTCCGAAGAGCTCGAGAGTGTACTATAGGGGCTGCACGCCACCATCAGCCACTCCACCGACCGTACACCTTTCTCCTTGGTATATGGAGCTAAAGTTGTATTTCTTGCTGAAGTCAAGCACCGCTCCTTCCACATCTAAATGCTTCTTGAAGCCACTCAGCTCAACTTCACAGAAAATGAAGAACACCACCAAGCCGAAGTGGACTTCATCGAGGAGGCATGAGACCAAGCTGTCCTAAAGCACGCTGCATATGAGCAAGGTGTTGCATGCTTCTATAACTCTAGGATGAAGGAGCGGACATTCTCTCAAGGAGACCTGGTACTCAAGAAGGTCCTCGACTCCTAGTCACTGGGCAAACTTCAAGTTGGACGACTCATATCGCATCTCCACCGTCTTGGGATCCGGAGCCTATCACTTGTCGACCTTGAAGGATGAACATCTGACCGACGCCTAGAATGGAGACAAGCTTCGCAAGTTCTACACTTGAAACCTCTATAAAAGCACCATTCGTGGCCAAAACCTCTCGAGGCTTGTATCCTTCGCCACCAGGAGAAGTGAAAAGCACGTTCGTGGCCAATGCCTCCTGAGGCTTGTATCCTCCACCATCAGGAAAAGTGAAAACTGAGCGAATTGCGAGCTCTCGTGATCAGTTCTTCTTGCCTTCGCTCCTGAGCAAGTGAAATCATGCACCATTAGGGCCCGCGTTTCCCTTTACTCTGCAGTAGATATAGTTGAACCTCATGAGCCGTTCCACCTCCTTCATGTACGAGAAAAGAAAGGCTAACAACGTGCTGCTAGGGCCTATCGCTTACCTTCCTTCGTGTCATGAGGAAACAAACTGTGAGCTTTCATATTGTGTTCCTCTTTTTCGAGAAGAGCGTCATCATCACAGTGTCACGGGAGAAACCCGCAGATGCCTCCTCGCTCGGATAGCACAAATGATGTATGGGACCAAGAAGCCCACAAAACCCTATAGTAGAGCCTGCCACGGCTTTCTACAGCGGCCAACACGCCTCTGACCCAAGGTGCTTGGTGGGCAACAACGAACCTCCTTGGTATGAGGGCTCCATTTGACCTAGCCATCCATGGTCCTAGAATCCAAGCTGAGTCATGCTCGCGGTGTAAAATCCCTAAACTATGGCATATGCGCTGACATGCCTCTGATCCAGGGTGCTCAGGGACTACCCAAGGAAGATCTGTCTTCTTAGGTACAAGGGTTCCAATGAACTAGTTAGCCATGGCCCTAGGTGCCAAGCCAAGTCACGCTCGCGGTGAAAAATCCCTAAGCTCTTGCTTAGGCTGTTGACATGCCTTTGACCCAAGGTGCTCAGCGATGACCTAAGGAAGATTTGGCTTCCTAAGTACAAGGGCTCCATGACTCGTCATCATGGCCCTAGGCTTAAGCCAAGTCATAACAAGCAACGTACAAGGCTCCAGCACAATCCCAGCTCTGGCACTAAATGTACAAGGCAGGTCCCGAGCCAACTTACACATGATCTTATTGAAAAAATAAGGCAAAATATCCGCTAAATACAAACAGGAACCTCTCAAAAACACTCCCAGCTGAGTATCACAAAAAAGCTAGCATTAATGACATAATGATGTTAAGCGACAACATGGTGAGATGGCACCTAATACCAAAATATTGCCCTACTAGGCCTATGTCAGAGCTACATCATGAAGCTACATCAAAGTGGTGAAACATGGTGACATAAGAAAACGACATAAGTAAATAGCTCGAAGCTCATGGTAATACAAAACAAAGGAGTGAAGTCAAAGCCAGTTCTCATCCCCCTTACGCTAGAGAGGGTCATTGCGGGTCACAAGGCTCGGGCCCTCGCCCGCAAGGTGTCTCCTCCATCTTGAAGTTATCCTTACACCGCCAAGCTCAAGGTACCACGCCCGGCAAGGACAGCCAACACGCCCGCCGCCACAGCACAGCCAGCTAGGACGTGATAGTACCTCATAGCGGCAAACCCAACCTGATGTACCTGGGAAGAAAGAGCCTCACAAGCCTAAAGCGTCAATATATGCACAGAGGAGGGACCAATGCCTCCTTGAACTTCAGTTTAGTCAAGACATTATAGACCTCACTCGCATGAGTTGAGAGAATAGCAACCACCTCAAGGTCGGTAGCTGATAGAAGAGGAGAGCACCAGCAGCACCAAGGTTCGGAATCACGGCCACATCAACCTCAGTAGTAGGCATTGCCAGATGTGCACCCATCCGCTCCAAGTCCTCCTTCACCATTGTCAAGTCCCCTAGGCCATGGCAAGCTGTGAACTGACAGCCACCAACTCCTCCTCAACAGAAGTGGTCTTCACAACCTTATCCCTCGGCTCCTCCTTAGCTCAGAGACCCGCTACTCCAGGCCCTTGATCTCCCCATCAACACGCTACATCCTTAGGGTCATCCTCGCAAGCCGCTGCTTTCAAGGTCAGAAATGCCCTAGAGATGGGTGCCCAGCTCGCTCGTCATGCACAACAACTTGCCCTAGACCCAGAGGAGCTTAAATTCAGCTTGCTTGAAGGCCCCCTCGACCTTCTCACGGTGTGCCTTCTCAGCTGCCATTTTGCCTTGCACTAGTACTGCCTGGGATCTCTCCACATCTAGAGCAGAAGTAAGCATCTCCACCTTGGCCTTGAAGACTGGGATCATGTCGATCTACTGCACAAGGCCCTGAACCTACATGAGAACAACCAACCAACATAACTTAGGTGAACTTGTCATGAAAGGAAAAGGACGAGTAGACAACACATACCCCACGAAGCACTTTGAGTGGATCACCCATGGAGCTCTCCATCTCCCGATGTTGAGTTAAGAACTCCAGGTCACCTGAAAAAGGAAAACAATAAGGGAGTCACAAGTCAGCTATAAAGAAATGATGAATAAACAAAAGGGGCCTAAGTATGCTTACTGTTTTCCCAACATCATCCTCCAAAGTCTCACAAGAAAGAGCAAAATCAGAGATCTCCTCCTCGTCAGTGAGACCCATTGGTCCGCCATACGAACCACCCTCAGGAGACAATGTGAAGACGAGACCATCCGCACACTTGAGCCACACCAACTTCTCCAAGACTCCGACCTTGTGTGCCGATGGGGGGAGGAGGGCCTCAACAGGAATGCTTCCCTTCAGGAGCAAGTCAACCGTCTCCCTCATAGGAGACTACCGCTCGGACAAGTCAACAGACTCAGGGGCCAGGGGCTCCAACCTCCTCCGAGAAGTCATAGGCTCTCCTAGCTCAAGCACTGGAGGATCCTTCCTCTTCCTCGAAGTCTCGGGGGCTTCCATGTAGGGTATGGCAAGCGAAGTACTACTGTCGACGATCGGTGAATCGGCGATCTTACAGTATTCGTGGAGTGATGATTACTGGGGGGTAGGGACCTCTAGGGCCCAAGTGCCAGGAGCTCTGACAGCAGGGGACAGCCGTTTTTATACAGGTTCGGGCCTCCCTCAGGATAATAACCCTACGTCCTGTTGCTATATATTGATGGAGAACTCACTTACAATAGGGGGTGTATGTTAGTGGCTACCCTAGGCCTAATCGTAGACTAATCTATCCTAAACCGCCGGGCTTGACTCCTTCGAGGCAGCGAGTCTTCTAGGGCTTCGCCTCCTGAGATCCTATGCTGCTGATGCTGCGACTTATAGAACCTCCTAAGACCTGTCCAGACCTCGTAGAATCTATTTTGACCTGTCCTCCCTTATGGGATTGCTGATCCTTATATAGGGTGTTCCCAGGGTCGTACCGGATGTGGACTTACGCCCGAGTAGGACTCTGGTCTCCTTAAACGTCGGGATTGACTTCCTAGTTTAAGGGGAGTCTTCCCTTCCCGAAAGGGGTTACCTTGTCGTCCAGGGATCCTTACGGGTACACTGTACCTTCCTAAAGTCCTGGGATTCCGTATACGGATACCCCTAATACGTGGGATATCGTACTATTCATCATCAAGCCCCCCATCAATACGTGAAGTGAGGTCATGATGGATCTGTTGGAAATCTGCCCTTGTCGGGGAAGAAACTCCGAGTAGGCGATCCGAGTAGTTCTTGTCGGTGACTTCTCCGAGTAGGTTCAATCCCTACCGGGTAGTCGTAAAAACCTTATCGGAATAATCCTTTGGAAAATCCAGAATACTTTTCTGATCTGATCTGATCCGTCGATCATGGACACGCGTCCGCCTGGCATATTTCTAGGAAACGGAACCATCGTGGCGGAAATTTTGCGTGGTGATGAAGAATCTTTTCTCTCTCTGCGCCGTGGTGCCGTTAACGTGGGCTGAACCACGGTGCGTTCCTCTGGGTCGTGGGTTGTCAGACCCTCTTTTTCCCGCGAAGCGCCCTGTGAGCGGAAAAAGCAACTGTCCGCATTAAATGCGATGGAACTGATCGTGCCGAAAACCGCGCTCGGCTCCGGCGAAAGTTTAAATCTTTAGGAGTCCAAGAATTGGGGTTTTGCCTGCATCATTTCTTTGCCTCTTAGCCTTCTTGCTCCCTTCACCTTCTTTCTTCCTCTCTGCGCCATGGCCGGGAGCCCGTTGGTTGACGACTCATGGCCGCGCTCGGAGATGACCGAGACGAAACTCGCATCTTCCCTAGAACTAACCCTTATCCAATCGACCCGCCAAGCCGAGTTCCGCCATGTCCGGGGCGAGAGAGTTCCTGAACCCGAACCCGGCTGGCTGGTTGTCTTCCCCGACTTTTTCCGGTGCGGGTTCTTCTTGCCTCCTTCCACCTTCCTACATTCGATCTTCCTATTCTATCGAGTCGAGGTGGTGAACCTGGACCCGGCATCGTACACCCTCCTAAGTGTGTTCGCCCATCTATGCGAAGCTTTCCTCGGGGTTCGGCCATCGTTGGATTTATTCAGATACTATCACAAGATGGAGAGGACCAAGAAGAAAGTCGTGGGAGGCGCGAGTGTCCGTCTTCGAGAAGATAGGGCCGCGGAGTACATTGACGCCACCGGAATCCGATCCTTTCCAGGATGGGAGTACGAGTGGTGCTATTACTGTCCATCGATCCCTTCGAGCATAAGGTACTGGGGAACTCCACCCGACGTGGCCTCCACCTGGACCGATGAGACCCTGCTCGACTCCCGTCTCCAGCACCTGGTCAGGGAAGTCAAGACTCTTCGAACCCGAGGCTTGTCCTCGGCCGACGTTGTCGCCGACTTCGTCAGGCGTGGAGTCTGCCCCCTACAGTTCAGGGAGACATGCCCTTGGGACTCAACAAGCGATCCATACCAACGGCGGAGAAAAATGGGTAAGCCCTTTTTTTTCTCACAGCTCAGTATGCAAGACTCGACAGGGTGTCCTAACTCCTTTGTTTTGAGCAGCCCCCTCGGAAGCGGAGGTGTCCGAGAAGGTAAAGACTCTCTTCAAGCATGTACCTCCACCTAATCGCTAGGACGTCCCCACGTCGCTGCCTCTCCGGCCCCTGCACGAGCGGGAAGAGGTTCTAGCGGTAATCCTTTTCTTTTCTAAGGTCTTAGATCCTTCAAGCCCACCTCACACTGGTTTTGTGGGATGGACCTTTTCTGCAGAGAGAAGGACGTGGAATAGATGATCCCGAAGCTGGGCCCTCTATTCCTAGCCGGTGCTTGACCACGGCTGAGGACCAATGCGACGGAGACACCCAGCTCACCGAGAAGGTGGAAGAAGCTGCGCGGGGTGAATCGAGATCCATACCGCCGTCCTACCTCCGTGGAGCGAGAGACCCTTCGGTCCGACGAAGACGCTCTATTTCGCTGAAGAGGGCAAGGTACCATCCTTCCGCTTCTTGCTTTGTCGAGCCTACGCTCCTAGTTCTGGGTTCTGAATGCGACCTGCAGGGAAGTTTCTCCACCGAAACCCGCCCCTCGTGCTGCTCCGCGAAGGAAGTTGTCTATTAGATTGTTTCCTAGTCGGAGCTCGCTTGGCGTGGTATCCCCTCCATCATCTATTAAGGACCAGCCGACGCCAAGTCGCCAGGGCGGGGAAGCCCCGGTCGAAGATGATCCCATAGCGCTACTCAGACCCTTGGTGGAGGTAGGAAAGGTTCCTGCTCGTCATTGGTTTCGTCCGATAAGATTGCCAGCTTATCTGATCTTGGCATGTTCTTCTCAGCGTGCTCAGGATAGGTGGAACTCCGTTCGCGGCGAGGTCCAGTCACTTCGCGGTGAGGTCCAGTCACTTCGAGACCAGACGGCTCGGCTTTTCGACGCCCTTTCTCGGGAGAAAGCACGAGCCTCGTCGGCCGAGGAGGACCTGTTGCAAATGACGGATCGCCTAGAGCTGGTACTTACCACGGTTGGTGCGTCTATCCGAGCCACGGAGAGTTTTCCTGATCGTCTGGCGGAATTGGATCGAGCTGCTCAAGATTTTTCTGGGCATTTGTGCCTACCCGACTTGTAAATGTATGGCCTTCGTGTGTATGGCAGACATGTATAGAATTTCTGTCTTTTTTGATGGACGACTTCCGAGCCTAAGTCTTTGGACCAGCCCCCGACTGTTCACTCGAGGGATGCTCTCGAGAGTACAGTCGATTAGTCTCAAACGTAAAACTTCTGAAGCTGATCGATATTCTAGGAATTCGATAGGACTCGGCCGTCTTCCATTGCTAGTCGAAAAGACCCTGGTCGCGTTACTTCGCCTATCGTGTAAGGACCTTCCCATTTGGGAGACAGCTTATTGCTCTTGCTTTTATTCTGCACGAGTCGTAGGACGAGGTCTCCGACCTGCAGTGAGCGTTGTCGAACATGTCTGTCATAGTAACGACGGAGGTTTTGCTGGTAGCGGGTGGCCCGGAGAAGAGCTTGGGTCCATTTTTCCTCAATGAAGTTGAGGTCATCCTCTCTTCGAGGGATTTCTTCCTTGTCGGTATACAATTCTACCCGTGGTGACTTTAGCGTAAGTTCACACGGCAGCATGGCCTCGGCTCCATATACCAGGCCAAACAGTGTTTCTCTGGTGGCTCGGTTGGAGGTTATTCGTAGGGCCCAGAGGACGGAGGGCAACTCGCGTACCCAAGCCTTGGCGTGGGCGGAGAGTCTATCGAAGACGTGAGTTTTCATCCCCCGGAGTATGAGTCCGTTGGCACGTTCGACCTGTCCGTTGCTCTGCGGGTGTGCAACCGAGGCATAGCAGATCGTGGTGCCAAGCTCGGTGCAGTACTCGATGAAGTCGGAGCTGGAGAACTGAGTACCGTTGTCGGTTATGATTCTGCTCGGGACGCCAAACCTAGTCATAACATTTCGCATTATGAACCGCTTGGCTGCTTCCGACGCTGCGAGACAGGTTCGGCTTCGATCCATTTGGTGAATGTATCGATCGCGACGAAGAGGAACTTATAGCCCCCGGGTGCCACCAGGAACGGCCCTAGGATATCGAGGTCCCATGCGGCGAATGGCCATGACAAGGGAATTGTCTGTAATGCTTGGGCGGGCTGATGAATGTGTCTGCGGTGAAATTGGCACTGACGGTATCGCTTCACTAACTCGCTCGCGTCATGTAGGGCTGTCGACCAATAGAATCCTTGTCTAAAGGCCTTTCCGACCAGGGTTCGGAAAGATGCATGTGCCCCGCACACCCCTCCATGGATCTCTTCGAGTAATCTTATACCCTGCGTCTGAGGGATACACCGCATGAGCACTCCGTGGGCCCCTCGTCGGTAGAGGGCCCCATCGACCAAGGAGTACATCCTGGCGCGCCGTGCAATTTGCTCGGAAAGCGTATCGTCCTCAGGTGTAGTTCGATCGAGAAGGTACCTGCGGATGGGCTCTATCCACGACTCTTCAAGATCGAGGGGAGCGACGAGGCATCCCGCCACTCCCCTCGGAGCGTCAATACCTGGTGACACCCTTGAGTGGTGCTTAACCACCTCTCCTTCGTCCCCGGGTTCAAGAGAAGCCACGGACGGCGTCGAGATCCTTTCTACAAAGGCCCCGGGTGGGCATGGAGATCGTGAGGAAGCTAGGCGGGCAAGACTGTCGGCTTGGCAGTTATCCTTTTGAGGGATATACCGTACTTCAAATCCGACGAACTTCTTCTTTAGCTTTCTCACCTCCGCAAGGTAAGCCGCCATATTCGGGTCTGTAGTCTGGTACTCCTTGGACACTTGTCTTGCTACCAACTGCGAGTCTCCGTTCACGAGAAGGCGGCGAATACCAAGTGCTGAAGCGACTCTGAGACCGGCTAGCAACCCTTCGTACTCAGCTACGTTATTTGTGGCCGGGAAGTCAATCTGTAGTATATACTGCAGGCGTTCTCCGGTTGGGGAGGTCAAGATTACCCCAGCCCCCGCGCCTTCGATGGTTAGGGAACCGTCGAAGTGTAGTGTCCAGATGTCGTCCTTTACTGCTGGTGACGCCGAACAGTCGGGCTCCGTCCATTCATTGACAAAGTCAGCGAGGACTTGCGACTTGACCGCCGTGCGTCGAACGAAGTGGATGTCGAACTCTCTGAGCTCAACAGCCCACTTGGCGATTCGACCTATGGCCTCGCGGTTGCGGAGGATTTCTCCCAAAGGGTAGGTGGTCGGGACCGTGACCGTGTGAGCTTGCAAATAGTGTCGAAGCTTGCGAGACGTGGTGAGGACTGCGTACAGGAGTTTTTGAACTTGGGGATAACGCTCCTTGGGTCCATGTAGGATCTCGCTGATGTAGTACACTAGTTTCTGGGCCTTCTCACGGTGCTCGGAGGTTCCGCGTTCCACCGTCAACACTCCGCTGACCGCGGACGGCCCGGCCGCGATGTAAAGCAGTAGCCCTTCCTCGGGATTAGGCGCGACCAGCACCGGGGGGGTGGTTAAGTATTCTTTGAGCTCTTGGAATGCCGCTTCTGACTCCGCTGTCCACTCGAAGCCGTCGTGTTGTCGCAGATGTTTGAAGAAAGGAATTCCGCGGTCTCCTAGTCGGGATATGAATCGGCTCATGGCCGCCATGCAACCCGTGAGTCTTTGGACGTCTCGGACCGTTTTTGGGGACCTCATCTCCGTGATCGCCCGTATTTTATCAGGATTTGCCTCAATTCCCCGGTACGATACCAAGAAACCGAGTAGTTTTTCGGCGCTGACTCCGAAGGTACATTTCTCTGGGTTCAACATTATTCTGTTTCTCCGGAGGTTGGTGAATGTTTCCAGTAGGTCCGAGAGCAGGTCTTCTTTCTTCTTCATTTTCACGACGAGGTCGTTGACATATGCTTCAACGTTTCGACCAATTTGGCTGTGGAGGGCAAGCTGCATTCCGCGTTGATACGTTGCTCCCATGTTTTTTAGTCCGAAAGGCATCTTTGAATAACAGAATACCCCGAACGGTGTCACAAAGGAAGTCTTCTCCTCATCCTCCCGACACATGCTTATTTGGTGATAGCCTGAATAGGCATCGAGGAGGCTTAGATAGTCGCATCCTGATGTCGAATCCACTATCTGATCTATTCTGGGTAAGGGGAAAGCGTCCTTTGGGCAGGCCTTGTTGAGATCCGTGAAATCGACGCACATTTGCCACTTCCCGTTGGCTTTCTTAACCATAACTGGATTGGCGAGCCATTCTGGGTGCTCGACTTCTCGGATAAAGCCGGCCTTCAGGAGTTTTTCGATTTCCGCCTTGATGGCTTCTTTTCGATCTGGGGCGAATCGCCGTAGTTTTTGTTTCACTGGTACGGCGTCCTGACGGACAGCTAACCTGTGCTCAATTACTTCCCTAGAGATTCCCGGCATGTCGGATGGTTGCCACGCGAAGACGTCCGAATTGCCCCGGAGAAAAATGATGAGCGACGATTCCAGGTCTGGATCAAGCGTTGACCCGATCCGGACTGTCTTGGAGGGCTCTGCTGGATCCAGAGGAATTATTTTTATCTCGCCGTGGGTCTTCACGGCCGTGCTGGTTTTTGAGGGCATATGTTCCCCGTCCCCCAGGTGTACTCGTACGTGGTCGAGGCTGCTCTTATCGCAGAGGAGCGCTTCTCTGGGGGAACTTCTTATCGTGAGGACACCTTTTGGGCTGGGCATCTTTATGCACTGGTAGGCGTAGTGCGTAGCTGCCATGAATTTGGCCAGAGTAAGGCGCCCCAAGATAGCGTTGTATGCTGTCTCGAAATCGACTACGTCGAACAGGATTTGGCGTGGCCGATGAGCCCGGGACGATACCGTGAAAAGCGTGCGTCACCGTCTGAACAGACGATCGTGGCACTTGCATTGCGTCGAGGGCGTTAGCGAATAGGATATTGAGGGAGCTTCCTCCATCTATTAGTACATGACCCACTTGGCAGTTGTTGATCGTTGGCTCGACCACAATAGGGTATCGTCCCGGTCGAGCGCAATTTTCGAGGCAATCGGTCTGGTCGAAAGAAATCGTGACCTCGGACCACTTGATCGCTCGAGGAACCTGTGTGACACTCGCGAGAACTTCTCGGGCGATCGCCTTGTATTGCCTCTTAGATTCGTAAGAGGTTGAGCCCCCGAATATGTGCTCGATTGCTCTAACATGCCCCTGGAAAGGCTCAGGAGTGGAATCATCGTCGTCGGAAGTCGTTTCCCGACTGTTATTTGCGACCTGAGGGTTCTCCTCGCGGAACCTCTCTCTTTCTTCCCGAAGATACTTCTTGAAGATGCGACACTGTCGCAGATCATGCGAGTCGGTCTGGTGGAAGTCGCACCAGGGCTTAGATGACTTGTCGGAGGATGTGGTAGGTTTATCCTTGGGGCGTGGTCGCCAGGTGCGTTTCTCGGAGATTTCGGCCATTACCTTGTTGGATCTGATCCTTTTCTCCTTGTTTCCTCCGGAGGGCTTCTTCTTGCGCTTAGTCTTGCACGATTCGCCCCTTGACCGGAGGGGAGAACTGGTCGACTCACCCCGCTGTTGCTTGATATAGCGCAGGGTTTCCTCCGCACAAGCGGCCTTCTCGGCCAGATCCATGAGTTGCCTGGTGGTTTTCGGTGGCCGCATGATCAGATCGTGCGTGCACATCTCGTTTCTGCTGCCCCGAGTGAAGGCGCGGATGACATCCGAGTCCGTTATCTCTGGGATAGTGTTGCGGACAGCACTAAACCTTTTGGTAAACTCTCGGAATGTCTCGTCTGGTTGTTGGACGACAAGGAATAGATCGTCGACCTGACCAGATCCTGGGAAGGTGCCCTGGAAGTTCCCGAGTAGCATGTCGCATAGCTGCCCCACGAATGGATCGTCCCTGGGGGTAGATTCGTCAACCATGTCCTAGCGGCTCCTCTGAGGGCGGTAGGAAGATAGTTGGCCATAACCTTCTCGTCTCCGCCGGCTGTCTCGATCGCGGTGGTGTAGATCTGAAGGAACTCTACGGGGTTCGTAGTTCCGTCGTATGATTCTAGCGAGCCGGGCTTGAAACGAGAAGGCCAACGTACCTGACGGAGTTCCTGGGATAGCACCTGGCATCCGCTGAAGGAGCCCCGATAAGGTGCAGTCTCGCCGCTATTCGAGGTCGAAGATCGGCCCCGAGCATTGGCGTTCTGTGCGTGGTCTCTTCGAGATGGTTGCTGCTCTTGCTGGCGCCTTTGGCGGCGGTGCTTTTCGAGCTGTTCTCGGAGGTCGACAGGTGGCTCCTCCTGAGGAGGCCTGTTCCTGGGGTGTCGTCCCTCCCGATCGCGTTCTTCTAGTGGAGGAGGGGTGTCCACCCGAGTAGAGCTACGAGCCACCGATTGGGCTCGAGAAGACTCGGCCTAGTTCTGAGCCTCTTGGAGGTCAGCCCCCAGCCGTTGCAGCCACTGCGCGCCCGCGGGTGTCGAGAGATCCGCCATGGGAGGCTGTGACAGCAGATTGTGCACTTCCACGAGTCTTCGAGCAGTTCGGGACACGTACTCCCTTGTTCCCGGAGGGGATCTCTCCACAGCGGCAGGCAGGTCTCCGTTCCGGCGAGGAGTTCTCTCCTCGGCGGCGGGTAAGCCCCCGTTCATGTGGGAGGCAGCTATCACATTGTGCTGCTGTGAGCCCCCGGGCAGATTCTGATCTTCGAGGTCTTCTCGACCGTCGTCGGTCGCGAGTACCATTCGAGGTCCTTGGCTAGACGATGTGTACTCGTATTCCATCACATTGTCCTCATCGGACGCGACGTGGGTGAGATCTTCATCGTTCTCACGATCAGAGTTTGCAGTAGAAACTCCAACCATGGGGCTGGTCGTTCCTGCCGGGAAGTCGTCGTTCAGGACCAGCTTCCTGCTGAAGGCCCTGGCGCACTCGGTTCTGAAGTGATCTGCTTCGCCATCCGAGTCCTTTCCAGGGGCGTACTCTCTGAAATCCACTCGATCTGTAACCGGGTACGGGTCCATAGGGCCAAAGTTGTCGTAGAAACCCTGGTCCGAGTACCCAGTACGGGGCGAGATTGCGATCGGTTTTCCTGCCGAGTTTGCTTCTTCCTCCTCGGTCAAAACCGGTGAGGGCTGTGCAAACGGCGCTGGGATCTGATCGCGCTTAGTTGCGCGTCCTGCCGACTCTGATTCTTCCTAGACGGCTTGGTCCGGAGAGGTCCCCACGGTCGGCGCCATCTGTCGACGATCGGTGAATCGGCGATCTTACGGTATTCGTGGAGTGATGATTACTGGGGGGTAGGGACCTCTAGGGCCCAAGTGCCAGGAGCTCTGACAGCAGGGGACAGCCATTTTTATACAGGTTCAGGCCTCCCTCAGGATAATAACCCTACGTCCTGTTGCTATATATTGATGGAGAACACGCTTACAATAGGGGGTGTATGTTAGTGGCTACCCTAGGCCTAATCGTAGACTAATCTATCCTAAACCGCCGGGCTCGACTCCTTCGAGGCAGCGGGTCTTCTAGGGCTTCGCCTCCTGAGATCCTATGCTGCTGATGCTACGACTTGTAGAACCTCCTAAGACCTATCCAGACCTCGTAGAATCTATTTTGACCTGTCCTCCCCTATGGGATTGCTGATCCTTATATAGGGGGTTCCCAGGGTCGTACCGGACGTGGACTTACGCCCGAGTAGGACTCTGGTCTCCTTAAACATCGGGATTGACTTCCTAGTTTAAGGAGAGTCTTCCCTTCCCGAGAGGGGTTACCTTATCGTCCAGGGATCCTTACCGGGTACGCTGTACCTTCCTAAAGTCCTGGGATTCCGTATACGGATACCCCTAATACGCGGGATATCGTACTATTCATCATCAACTACAGACTTCACCACTCTCCGCAGGTCGTCCCGGCACCTGGAACCAACCGCCAACACGGAGGGTGTCGCTAGGCACCCTGTACGTCCACCAAGCAAGCGAAGCTGGTGGCCGAGAGAATGATCCTCTCTCGAAGGAAGCACGATCTTGAGGCACTTTGTGATAACATTATGACACACCTTCTCCTCCACGGCAGTTGCATACACCCTATGCAAATTGCAGTTATATGGACCAATTAGCCGATCCATGCACTCCACCGCCATCTCATGAGGAAAGGCAGCTAGAAAGCGGGAAAGAATAAATTCATTAGTACCCAAAAGCCGTTAGCAAACACCACCATAGCCTCCTGGTGCCTCCTCACTATGTAATGCTCCACGTGTGAATCCGGGACAATCCCGTGTGCACGGGGCAGGTAGCCCACGTCCTCAAGCTGCCTCAAATGCTCAACATCCATAGAAGTCAGCCTCAACAGATCTTGGTACAAATACGTCCCAAGAGACGGCCCCTTGATCAAAGCTTGTTCCTCTCCTATCTTGCTTGAAGATGTCTTGCTCACCACCTTGGACGCCTCCGGAGCATCCCACGATGCCTTGTCATGGGAATGATCCCTGGACTTGCTCGACGACTTGCTCGCCCTCTCAGACAAACGTGAAGAACCATCAAAAAATGCCATCACACATGTCCGAGTTCAAACGTGGGAAGCATTAGGACGACTGCAAGAAAATACAACCACCAGAGGAAGGATCCCAAAGGGTGCCAAACTATGCCACCGTTAAAAAAGAAACTTGACATCGTTGCCTACTCCTCTCTCGCACCCCCTCAAGTCTCGTTGATGATGACATGGCACCCGGGTATCGTCAAGGAGGACAAACCAGCCTTCCTGACATATGGTGGCCAGACCGACTACTCGAAGTCCGACTTCTACACAGGGGTGCCTCATCGACTTGGAGTACAAGATAAGGATATGTACCTACCCGGTAATCCCGGGTTCTAGTTGTAACCAGTTAGGAGATCAATCTGTAAACCGATCCGGACTCTTGTAACCCTGCCTCTGCCGCCTATATAAGGCTGCGTAAGGATCCCTCGATCGGGAGGTTCACATAGAAGCTTTCATACTCTTAGACACACAAACCCTAGCAACCCTAAGATCTATTCTCGAGGTCTTGCGGCACTCGGGATACAAGCAATATCATCCACCAAACACAAGACATAGGGTATTACCTCCTTCCGAGGGCCTGAACCTGCCTAAATTCTGTGTCCCGTGTGCACCCATCTAGATCTGTTGTGCGTACGCTACCCCGTATTCATTATTGCCGGATCAAAACACCGACAGTTGGCGCGCTAGGTAGGGGACATCGTGCACAGATCCGGATGGGTTTTTTCAACAACAACGACGACTTCATCCCGGACCGAATCATGAGATTTGGTTCCCTAGATGCTGTCCCTGATCCAGGACAACTTTTCTGATTCAGAAAGCTGGACTTCATCACCGACAAACTCGGCAAACTCCACCTCTGCGACTCGGCTTCCAGCCGGTCGGCAGAGGCTTCATTGCCTTTCCCACTGGGACTCTTCTCTAAGTCGACGACTTTGGCAGTCATCTCCGAGGACGAGGTCATGCCCAAGTTAGATCTACTGCTTGAACACGGGTTTGCATCCGTCGAGCAGGGATCCCGACTGGTTGGTATGATCGAGTCCCTCTTGCCCGTCCTCGACTACGACTCAGACGACTTCGAGAGTTCGAAAAGTCATCATCTTTCTCGGGAGGTCTTCATGGCTGATCCGGATGCGCTGACAGACAACGGGGACTAGACAATTCCCATTGCAGATCAGACCCCCGCTCAGCTTGAAGCCACTCGGCTTCGCCTTCTCGCCAAGGAGGAAAGATTGGCCAAGCAGCAGACCGTGCTCGCTCGCCAGCATGAAGAAAGACAACGCAACGATGACATGCGAGATCGAGGGCGCCAAGTCAACAACGCACTTCGCATGCGCGAGAGAGACGGCGTCCCGATATTTCCGTTCCCCAGTCACAACCTCGTCGTTGTCACGGTGGTGGCACGTGCTATCAATATCCCCGAGGGTACGCCAGGTCACGACGATCTCCGACGACTCTAGATTCTGATGGAAGAGGCAGCTCTCCAACAGGCCGAGATCTCCGAGGCCCGTGCGGTTTCACCTGCGCACACCCAGAGCCGGCACTCTACCCTGCTAGGGAATTCACACGCCACTGAAGGTCACCGCGCTAATCCATAGCCTCATCGTCCTGCTAGGTCAGTTTGTGACCGACTTGGATTGGACCACGATGTACGGGACACTCTCGAGGCAAGACGCCGCGCTCATCATGACACGGGGAAAAATAATCACCCTGCCGGGTCGGTCCACAGCCGACTCGGACCCAACCTTGACGGACGAAACGCCCCCGAGGCTGGGCGCTACGCCCAACGAGACACCGGGAGAGACAACCACGGTGACAGCCACGCCACTAGTCCGTGTCGCTCTCCGACTCCTTCCGACATGGCCTACGCGGGCCCGAAGGCGTTCGGTCCTCGCATCCGCAACGTCATTTTCCCGCCACGATTCCGAGTCACTGGCATCGACAAATACACAGGCGAGACTTGGCTAGACATCTGGCTGGCTGATTACCACACGGCATGCAGAACTAATGGAGGTAACGATTATGTTGCGATTCACTACTTGCCCCTGTTCTTAGTCGACTCGGCCCGAGCTTGGCTGACTAGCCTGCCTCAGGGCAGCATCCAGTCCAGGGCTGAACTTGAGACCCTTTTCGTGAACAACTTTTAGGGCACCTACAATAGGCCTGGGAACGCATGGGATCCAGCGCTTCTCCAAAAAGAAGAACTCTTTGCCGGAAGTCCGGGAGGGCAACGTCATCACCGCTTTCTCCAAGGGTGCTCGGAGCACAGATCTCATCTATAAGATCGCACGTAAGAATCCTCAGACTACGCGCGAGCTCTTCGATATTGTAAACAACTTCGTGACTGGTGAAGAAGCTATTCGTAGTGTGACCAAAGACAACAAGGGGAAGGGCAAGGCTCCCGAGTCCCCCAAAGCAAAGGATCGTCTTAGGTCGCCCAAGAAGAAACACCAGAAGTACAAGAGTGGAGATCTCATTGCTGCTGCTGAGCGTGCTTCACAGCGCCGTCCTCAGCGCGGTAATGCCACTTTTGAGGAGATGATGGGCCAGTCGTGTCACTTCCACGGGGCAAAATCAAATCATCTCACATGTGACTGCAATCTCTTAAAGAATTTGAACAAGCCTTTCGCCCCCAGCCGGAACAAAAAGGACCCTCCCCCGGATGAGGGCGACGAATTCCCAAAAGAGACTGCATGCCTTATGATCTTCGGCGGCCCGAACGGCTACGAGTCCAAGTGTCGCCAGAAGCTCACGGACGGCGAAGTCAATGCGGTTGAGCCAGCTGTACCCCAGTACCTACGATGGTCCGAGTCTGTCATTTCTTTCGACTGCTCGGACCATCTCGACTACATTCCTCACCCAGGGAGGTTTCCTTTGGTGGTGGATCCAATTGTCTGTGGCGTCCACCTCACCAAGGTCCTCATGGATTGAGGAAGTGGTTTGACCATCCTCTACGTCAAGACCCTAGATGATATGAAGATCTCCCGCTCAGAAGTCAAGCCCACCGGTGCACCCTTTCACGGGGTTGTGCCCGGTAAGCTAGCGAGACCACTCGGGCAGAGATCATTTTGGCAGTCACCTTCGGGACACCTGATACTCTCCGGACCGAGACCCTCACCTTTGAGGTCGTCAACTTCCTAGGCTCGTATCACGCCATCCTGGAGCGTCCCTGCTACGCCAAATTCATGGCTGTCCCCAGCTATGTCTACCTGAAGCTCAAAATATCGAGTCCCCATGGGATAATAACGGTGCAAAGCAACTTCCAGCACGCCTACGCGTGTGACATGGAAAACTGCAACCTCACCGCAGCCCAAATCGCAGCAGCCGAGCTTGACAACCTCAAGTCGGCTGTGGTTGAGGAAGCACCCCTGGCCAAGAAAACTTCAGCGTTGACATCTTTCCAGTCGACGTGGGACACCAAGACAATCCAGCTCGATCCGGAAGACTCCTCCAAAACGACGCAGATCGGGACTGCACTCAGCGACAAATAGGAAAGCGCGCTCGTCAGTTTTCTCCACGACAACCGGGACATCTTCGCATGGACATCTTCTGACATGCCTGGAGTTCCGAGAGAAGTTGCCGAGCACTCTCTTAACGTTCGGCTAGATGCCAAACCGGTCAAGCAACGCCTGCACCGTTTTGCTGAGGACAGGCGCAGAGCAATAGGAGAAGAGATAACCAAGCTTCTATCAGCTGGCTTCATCAAAGAAGTGTACCATCCCGACTGGTTAGCAAACCCAATTCTCGTTCGTAAGAAGAATGGAAATTGGAGGATGTACGTTGACTACACGAGTCTCAACAAAGCATGTCTCAAAGATCCTTTCACACTACCTCGCATCGACCAGGTGATCGACTCCACTGCCGGCTGTGAAATTTTGTGTTTTCTCGATGCCTACTCGGGCGACCATCATATCAAGATGAAAGAGGACGACGAGATCAAGACATCGTTCATCACTCCATTCGGGGCCTTCTGCTACGTCTCCATGCCTTTCGTCTTAAAAAACACCGGCATTACGTACCAACGGTGCATACAGCGCTGCCTCCAAGGGCAAATCGGCAGGAACGTGCAGGCTTACATCGACGATGTGGTGGTCAAGTCCGAGAAGAAAGAGAATCTCCTAACTGACTTGGGGGAAACGTTCTCCAACCTTAGGCGATTCAGCATGAAGCTCAACCCAGAAAAGTGTGTTTTTGGAATACCTTCAAGAAAGCTACTCAGTTTCATCGTTTCTGAATAAGGAATCAAGGTTAACCCGGAGAAGATCGACGCCATCGTCAAGATGGGGCTGTTGGAAATATGCCCTAGAGGCAATAAATAAAGTTGTTATTTGTCATATTTCAAGTTCATGATAAAGTTTATTCTCCACGCTATAATTGTATTAATTGGAAACATTATTACTTGTGTGTGGTTATATAAACAACACCGTGTCCCTAGTGATCCTCTAACACTAGCTTGCTGATTAATTGATGGTTAAGGTTTCCTAACCATGAACATGAGTTGTTAATTAATAACAAGGTCATATCATTAGGAGAATGATGTGATGGATAGACCCAAGTTGAGCGTAGCAATTTGATCGTGTCACTAAGTTTTATTTGCTTCAGCTATCATATGTTAAATGTTCTAGTCCTTCGACCATGAGATAATGCCACTCCCTAGTACCGGAAGAATGCTTTGAGGGCATCAACCATCACGCCGTAACAGGGTGATCATAAAGGTGTCTTTCAGGTATCTCGGAAAGTACTTGTTGGGTTGCATGTATCAAGAGTGGGATTTGTCCATCCACGTGACGGAGAGATATTCTCTGGGCCCACTCGGTAATGCACATTCGATATCGCTTGCAAGCAAGGGACTAAGGAGTTAGTCACAGAGGATGTTGTATTACGGAACGAGTAAAGAGTACTTACCAGGAAACGAGATTGAACTAGGTATGGTGATACCGACGATCAAATCTCGGGTAAGTAAAATATCGTGAGACAAAGGAATGGAACATTCGACATCGTGGTTCAACCGATAAATGATATTCGTTGAATATGTGGGAATCAATATGGACATCCATGGTCCCGCTATTGATTATTGATCGGAGAGGTGTCTCGATCATGTCCGCATATTCCCGAACCCGTAGGATCACACACTTAAGGTTCATTGATGCTAGGGTAGAGAATGAGATATTAATATGGTGCGACCGAAATTTTGTTCGGAGTCTCGGATGGGATCCAGGACGTCACGAGGAGCTCCGGAATGGTCCAGAGATACAATTTCATATATGGGAAAGTATTTTTAGGGTTTCGGAAAGGTTCGGGATTTTTCCGGCAGAGTTCCGGAGAAGTTCTAGAAGGTTCCGGAGGGTTCTAGAGTAGGGCCCACTTATCCCGGAGGGGTCCACATGGACCAAGGGTACTGCATGAACAGTACACACGTAAATAGTGTCACGTGAACAGTAACCCCCCTTCCTAGATGGATAAGATCGATATCCCTTAAAAATAGGAGAGATAAAGATAAAGGAAAAAGGGGGAACTTGGGAGGCAAGTTACTGGTCATTTGAACAGTACCGAGCCTATATAAAGGGGGGGAGGGCTGGGCGCAACCCCCCTTCAAACCCTAGCCGCCAGCCCCTCCCTCTCTCCCATCTACTCCTCTCCCGCAGCTGCTTAGGCGAAGCCCTGCAGGAATTTCTCCACCACATCCACCACCACACCGTCGTGCTGCTGGAGATCTCATCTACCTCTCCACCTCACCTTGCTGGATCAAGAAGGAGGAGACGTCATCGAGCCGTACGTGTGCACATCTCGGAGGTGCCGCTCGTTGCGGTGCTTGATCGGATTGGAACACGAGAAGATCCCTCTCGCGGCTGGGAGGTATAACCTAGCTGCGGGAGGCTGCGGGCTTCATCGACAACGGTCAAATTCTCCGCTGCGTTGACGTGTTCGTCGAGGGTATGTAGATATGATCTGTCTCTCGTTGCAAGCTTCTTCTAGATTGGATCTTGGTTTTCTAGATTGGATCTAGGTTTTCGTTTGCATCTCGTAGGAAAATTTTTGTTTTCTATGCTACGAATCCCATTAGGGGCCACCAAAAAGCCTCAAGGATGTCCAACGGCTGACCGGGTGCATGGCGGCCTTTAGTCGATTCATCTCTCGACTCAGCGAAATGACCATGCCCCTCTATAAGCTCCTGAAGAAATCAGACAATTTCACATGGACATCTGAGGCTCAAGATGCCCTCGATGGGCTGAAGAAGCTCTTGACCATGCCCTCGGCACTGGTTTCTCTGATGCCTAACGAGCCACTGCTCCTTCACATCGCAGGACTACCCAGGTGGCCAGTACCGTCTTGGTCATCGAATGCTCCGAGCCAGGCCACATCCAAAAGGTTCAGCGCCCGGTCTACTTCATCAGTGAAGTGCTTTCCGAGTCCAAGGCGCGATACCCACAGATATAGAAGATCATCTATGCGGTGTTCATCACATCTCGGAAGCTAGTCCACTACTTCCAAGGACACCTGATTACGGTGGTTAGTTCCTTCCCGATCGCTGACGTCATCAACAATCGCGATGCCACAAGAAGGATTACTAAATGGGCAATGGAACTCATGGCATTTAGCATAGTTTACGCCCCCCGCACAGCTATCAAGTCTCAAGCTCTCGCCGACTTCATGGCCGAGTGGACAGAAGTCCAATCCCCGCCCTCTATCATTGACCTAGAACATTGGATGCTTTACTTCGACGATTCACTGATGCTTCAGGGCGCGGGGGCAGGCATCATTCTCATTTCTCTGAAAGGGGAACGCTTCAAGTACATGCTCCAGATCCACTTCCCGGCGTCTAACAACGTCACCGAATATGAAGCCTTACTACATGGCCTACGCATCGTGACCTCACTCGGAATCCACCGGCTCCTCGCTCGCGGAGACTCTGAACTAGTGGTAAGGCAGGTTATGAAGGAATGGTCGTGCAGGGACCCAGTCATGGAAGCCTACTGCCAAGAGGTACGCAAGCTCGAAGCCAAGTTCGATGGCCTCGAGATCATGCATGTCCTCCGCCGAGACAACAAGGCTGTAGACGCACTCGCCAAGCTGGGGTCTAGTCGGGATGTTGTCCCGGCTGGAGTTTTCCTCCAGGAGTTGCATGCTCCCTCCATCAAAACGGAGATAGCATCCGGGACCGAGGAACCACACCCCGAGGGATCTAGTAGCATTCAGCAGATTTCGCAAGAAGTCTTGGTCACCACTCCCGACTGGACAATGCCCTTCCTCGACTACCTCCAGCGGGACATGCTCCTACAGGATCAGACCAAGGCGCGATGCCTTGTGAAGCGGGGAAAGGCCTATGTCGTAGTCGAAGGCGAACTTTAGAAGAAGAGCACCTCCGGCATCCTCCAGCAGTGCATATCTCAAGACCAGGGGAAACAACTACTACACGATATTCACTCGGGAGTTTGCGGGCACCACGCGGCGCCAAAGTCACTAGTCAGGAAAGCCTTTCGACAAGGTTTCTACTAGTCGACCGCCATTTCGGATGCCGAGCACATCGTGCGCACTTGCGAGGGATGCCAGTACTTCGCCCGGCAGACACACTTGCCGGCTCAGGCACTCCAACCTATCCCGATCACATGGCCTTTTGCTGTCTGGGGTTTGGACATGGTTGGTCCCCTCAAGAAGGCTCCTGGGGGTTATGCACATCTCTTCGTTGCCGTCGACAAGTTCACCAAGTGGATTGAAGCCAAGCCAGTTGCCATGATCACTGTCGAACGGGCCGTCGAATTCTTCTGGGATATCGTATACCGGTTCGGCGTCCCCAGTAGCATCATCACGAACAATGGCACTCAGTTCACCGGCGGCACAGTCCTCTGATTCTACGACGACTACAACATTGGCCTCAACTTTGCCACCGTGGCACACCCACGCACCAACGGGCAGGTTGAGCAGGCCAATGGTTTGATTATGCAAGGCATCAAACCTCGGATCTTCTAGCGCCTGAAGAAATTTGTGGGTAAATGGGCAGCCAAGTTGCCCTCGGTGCTTTGGAGCCTGCGGACTACACCCAACCGGTCAACCGATTACACACCTTTCTTCATGGTATATAGAGCCGAGGCCGTGCTGCCGACTGATCTGGACCATGGATCCCCCATGCATCCATGCTTACACCGAGGCTGAGTTGAGGAAGCAAGACAAGATGCTATTGACCAGCTTGAAGAAGCACGCGAAGTCACTTTCCTTCGGTTGGCAAAGTACCAGCAGGGCCTACGACGCTATCACAGTCGGCACGTATGCGGCCGCTCGTTTAACGTTGGCGACTTGGTCCTACACCGAGTCCAGTCCAACAAAGACAAGCATAAGCTCTTGCCACCATGGGAGGGCCCGTACATGGTCGCTGAAGTACTATGCCCGGGGGCTTACCGACTGAAGGATAAGGACGGCAACCTCATCACCAATGCATAGAACATCGAACAGCTACGTCGCTTCTATTCTTAAGCTTCGTACTTCTATATTTTCAGTACGACTGAATAAATAAATTATTTTTGGTTGCTCCACCCAAGTAACTTTTGAGGTTCCGACTGACCCGCTATGTACGCTCACGGCCACACATAGCGGATATTCGGGGGCTACACCCTCTGAGTGCACTTAAGTGCACTCGGATTTCATTCTTTCAGCAAATAATTTTAGTACTGTGTAAAAGACCTGGCGTTAACTCTTTGTCTTCGACAGTTGGTCTACGCCACAACCCTGCGCTACACGGAAAATAGCCCACGGCTAATCTCTACGCAATGGGGGCTATGGCGGGTCGACAAGAGTACACACAAAAGGTTAACTTGCACACGAACAAATTTTTTAAAAAAGAACGAAGCGACTGATAGACATAGAACGTGTTCATTGAAACATGCATACATAAAGTTGCACTCAGACTTCCTGAGTACTTTACATGCGTTTCCAAAACAGTTTATGTACATGTCCCCACTTCTACAGGCTAGCACGTTCGGCTAGGGAGTCCACGGCTGAAAGGACTTCTACGATCAGGAATGGGACCTCGTCCTCGGGGACGTTGGCGGCAAGCCCATCCTCGATCTCTTTCATGTCAATCGACAGATAGTGGGACTTAGCCACCACGAGCGCAAACTCGACTCCGGCCTAGGTGGACTCCTTCAGCAAGCCTTCACTTCATCAGGCGCTCGCCGAAGGCGCTCCACGACCACTTCCGTATGGTCCGGAGTCGGGTCGTCCTCCCACAACGCATCACAGACCTTTCGACCGGCCGCCTTCAGGGACTCGACCATCTCATTGATCTTGCCGACGCGTATCTGGAACGTTGTGGAGACAGTACAAATACATCGACAAGGCACTTAGCGGGTTCCGACTGAACAAGACCCAGGTCAAGTACTTACCGGCAGCGAAGTCCGAGGCCCTCTTGTTCGCCAACTCGACGGCCTCCAGAGCCCTCCTTAAGCTACCGTTGACGATGGTCGCCTCCTCTTCCAGCTACCCGACGCGAGCCTTCGTCACCTCGAACTCCTCCTGAAGCTTGGAGGCCTGGTCTTCAGCAGAGGCAAGTTGCCCGATGGGAGCTTTCATCGCCTCGAGCTCCTCCTTGAGCTTGGAGGCCTCATCTTCAGCAGCTGTAGAAGATGAGTCAGCACAACAAAAGCAGAAACTATCAAAGAAGCTCGGTTTCCTTACCTTGAGCTCGGGCGGCCTCTTGGGAGATGCCCCTTTTCAGGGATGCAATGTCAACCTCTCGTGCGAGCACTTGCTCCTGCGTCGCTTGGAGGGTTCCCTTCAAGTTATCCCACTCGGCCTTGCACTGGCCGAGTCAGTCGAAGGCAGGGAGTCGCTCCTGAAGAAACTCGGTTTTATCCCTAGACCGTTTGGTTAAGTTCTGCAAGAAATAACAGAGGAAGTTAGCTACTCGGACAAAAAGTCAGCTACTCGAGAAATGCGTCAAGACCCTCCGCTCGGTTCCACGAACCGAGTGGAGGCTCAGGGGCTACACCCATGGGGTGCACTGATCATGCCCCTAATGTGAAACCTACAAGCCAAAAAGAACCTCCGCTCGACTGTTCCAGTCGGCCGGAGGCTCGGGGCTACACCCTCTGGGTGCACTGATCGTGCCCCCAGAGTGAAACCTACATAATGACAAGGAGCCTCCTCCTGACTATCCTGGTCAACTAAAGGTTTGAGGCCCCTACACCCTAGTGGGCACACTATCCACGCACCCACGGTGCAAAAGAAGAAAGTACAACGACAAAGTACATACCTGCATTAACAACCGTAGCTTGCCATTCACCAAATTGGCGCTCTCCTTCACCATCTTCAACAACGCTGGGAGTGTCTCTCCGAGTTGGCCGGTGATATTCATTGCCTCGCCCCACTCTTCCGCCTCCCGGACGTCGTCAATTTCCCGAAGGACCTCACTTGGCCTCGAGGGGTCCGTTTGTCGGACCTGTAGCGGTTGGAGGGCCAATTGGAAGCCTTGCAGAGGAGGTGGCATGCGTCCGATCTCGATCTCCTCCACCGACATTGCCAAAATCCCCCTGTGGTCCGGCGGGATGGTCCCCGCCTGACTTGGGCCCGCCTGCTTCCGCTCTGGTGCTGGGCTTTTCCGGCTGAGGAGCGAGAGGCAGGGTCAAGGACGTGCCGCCCTATCGGGGAGAAGGCTGCGGAGAAGGAGTCTCTGCAGCCCTCGGAGGAGACGGGGGTCGGGCATCTGGCCCCGAACCACTTCCGCTCTGGCCGGACCCCTAGGCACTCGACTTGCCTTTGGGGAGATTCGCCGGTTTCCTCGGCCTACAAAGACATCCGGGTTATGGCTATCGTCTGTAATAAAGCAAAAAGGGTAGAAGACGCACTTTCGGCGGCATACTTGACGCCCCGGGGGATGGGGATGTGTCTCCTGCACCTCGAGGCCTACTACCCCGGCGTGGCGGTTGTCGAAGTCGGTGGCACCGAAGGATGCCTTGTCCCCCGAAGGCGACGTCAGCTGTCCTTTTCCCCCTCCGACTGGGGGAGGGGGGACTTCTTCTCCAACTACCTGGGGAGTTTTCTCGGCGACGGCAGCTAGCACTGCCAGGTCAGGACGGGCGGAGGAGCCACCCTGTCCTCCCGGGGCAGCGTCGATAGTTGGCCTCCTCCTCCTCCGTATGAGGAGGGGGACGTCGTCTTCCTCTTCTTGGGTTCCCTTCCTCAGGAGCCGCTGCACTCGGTGGAGGGGCGCCGGGCTCCTCGGCAGCGGGTGTCCCACCGTGGGGCGCTCCCACTCCTGGGGAAGCTCGGTCCAGCTTGGCTTGATCTCGGGTGGCTGACCCTCGAACCCTGGAAGCAAAGGCTCGAGGTTGGGGCAGTAGAACCACTCCGAGTGCCACCCCTTGTTCTACGATTAGAAGGAGATCTCGAGGTAGTTCTTTCTGATGCCGCTCCTCAGCTGGAACCCGGTGCCTCCTACCACAGCCGGGTTGCTTCTACTCGGCTGAGGTTTGACGACGAAGAGTTGCTTCTAGAGGGCGAAGTGTGGCTCGATCCCGAGCAAGCACTCGCATAGCGTGATGAAGCACGCCAAGTGCAGCATCCCGTTGGGGTTGATGTTGTGCAGCTCCAACCCGTAGAAGTATAGTAAACCACGCAAAAGGGATGCACCGGAATGGAGAAGCCGCGGTGGAAGAAGGAGGTGTGGATGACGACTTCGCCCGTATTGGGAGTGGAGAAGTCCTTCCCGTCGGCGGTGCACCACTCGATCAGTTCCTTTGGTGGCAGCACTCCCACCTCCACCATGGCACGCAGCCGGACTTCTGTCGCCATGGAATTTGACCAAGGCGCCATCGAACCAGCTGAAGAGACCCCTTCGCCGAGTGTCGCCCACACTAACGCGTCCTCTTCCTCTTCGAATGGATCTGCTTCCCAGATGGAGGTGGGCATCCGGGCGGGTGGCGAAATTGATCTAGGGTTTTCCCGATCCCCAATTTAGATTTGGCTGGCTGAGATGCAGAATCAGATGTGCCGCGAGGCAACGAGGTGGGCTCTATGCGGCGGCGAGATGGTGTGGAAATGGAAGCAAATCAAACTCAATGTCGGCGGAGCACTCGAGCTAATGGCGCGCGAGGAAGACGAAAGGGCTGCTGGGCGCTGAGGAGGCAAAGTGTGAACGGGCTAAAGGAAAACGGTCCGTGCTGTCCCCTCTAGTCTTATAAAGCGGGACAGCCTAGCGGCGTGGCTTTTCCGCCTCCACAGGCATGGCGTTACCGTTTCCACAGCGCAACTTTCCACTTCCACGGGCATGACTCTTCCGCTTCCACGGCGTGGCGTTACCGTTTCCAGCATCCGCTTGACCAGGGTTTCAACGGTCGGTCTTCCGGGACTAACAGGCCGTTTGAATACACCCCACATAAAGAGCGACTGTAACGTGCCTTTAACGGCTCACTAGTCAGTTACCGAATAACTCGGAACTGAACGTTACAATTTTGAAGGGTTTCAGTGGTTGGCCTCCAGGGGAACGCAATCATTTGCATACACCCGAGTGAAGGGCAGTTGTGGTGCGCCTTCAGCAGGCCACTAGTCGGACACCGTACAACTCGAAGCCTCCGGTTTTTCCATCTGGACATTTCGGGAATTTCATCCTGGGTCTCTGGGATCTGAAATATCTGGATTCTATGGAACGTCCGGGCATCGGGCTTCGCCACTCGGGACCGAAGTGCTATAGCTTATGTCCTAGTTTTGACGTGAATTTCGAGAGTATTCCCCCAGAGGGACACCAGCTGGACCTGAGCCACTCGGGAATTCAGTCGGGATTCATGGTATGCCCCTCGCTGGGCTATCAGCCGGTCTCTATCCGCTGGAAATGACCAGATACCACTGGGACTTACTCGCTATTAGCTCACCTGCCATGGTATTCCTACCCTACGGGTGAATATTACTTAGCTTATTATTTTTATGTCTACAGGAGTTCTATGAGTCCTTCACAATCTCCTTGCAAGCAATAAGGATGTGCGCTCAGACGAATGTCACTCGGGAAACTTGTCCAAGGGAGAAGGTCAGCAGCAGCCAGATCGTGAAGGACTTGGGGGGTTACTGACAATGACATGGCACCCGGGTATCGTCAAGGAGGACAAAGCCGGCCTTCCTGACATAGGGTGGGCTGGACCGACTACTCGGAGTCCGACTTCTACACGGGGGCGCCTCATCGACTTGGAGTACAAGATAAGGATATGTACCTACCCGGTAATCCCGGGTTCTGGTTGTAACTAATTAGGAGATCAATCTGTAAACCGATCCGGACTCTTATAACCCTACCTCCGCCGCCTATATAAGGCTGGGTAGGGATCCCCCGATCAGGAGGTTCACATAGAAGCTTTCATACTCTTAGACACACAAACCCTAGCATCCCTGAGATCTATTCTCGAGGTCTTGCGGCACTCGGGATACAAGCAATATTATCCACCAAACACAGGACGTAGGGTATTACCTCCTTCCGAGGGTCTGAACCTGCCTAAACTATGTGTCCCGTGTGCACCCATCTAGATCTACTATGCGTATGCTGCCCCGTATTCATTATTGCCAAATCAAAACACCGACACTTGTGCAACATCGCAGCCTCAACCTAGCCTCAACGGCCCCCGGCATAGACAACCTAGATCATGGTCTGTGCACATAGTTGTGTCGATCCATGACACAAGTGCCCCACAAGCCTAGCACATAGCCACGTGGTCCACGTGCCTCCACTCAACTGTCCAGAAGAAGGCAGATCATAGAGGCCTCCCGCATCGCTACGCAAGCAGCCAACCGAGCAAGCCTAAAAATAGAGCGGGTCGTGCACACTGCCACATGGCCCACAGCTACGCAACCCAGGCAGCTGGTCAAACAGGCCCAAAGCGGAACAGTTTGTGTGTGCTGCTACACTGCCCATGGCTATGTAGCCCGAGCGGGCAAACGGGCTAGAGATCATAACGAGACATGCACACTACCTCACGGCCCACAAGTGCAACCGGCCTGATAGGCCCACCAAGAAATGGAGGAAAGGGAGCCTAGCTGCACGAACGCCCCCACACCACGATCGGCATCCCCGCGTGATCCGGTGCACACCCTACAACATAACCAACGTTGTAGCCCGCGCCTCAGACGTACGCACGACCACTGGCCCAACCATGTTGCTCCATCCTCACCATGTAGCTCTATCTTACTGCTCCAACCGCAACCAGTGCAGCAACCTGAGCCCCAGTCACATGCACGGTCGCTAACCTAACCGTGTTGCTCTGCTCACTACCGCACTACTTCACTTCTCCTGGTCATTCCTATCACCATCGCGCTATGCACGGCCGCATCCCCAGGACTCCTATGCCTCGTTGATCATGTCAAGACAGCGACAACACCGTGCATGGTAAGACACAACCTCGCGTGCATACGGGGCACCTACGCCGCCATAGCTTTGTCCCCTCGACGTTGCCTAAGGACCACGGCAGCGCCGTGCCGTGCAGAATAGATCGAGTGTGCCTAGCGCGACTGCATCGCCATGCCTCGTCTCCTCGAGCAGGCGTAGGCACACAACACGGGCCTCGCCGCCCCAGTTCTCTTGCCATCCACGCCAGATTCTACCGCTTGATGCAAGCACATGCTCCAGCCTCCTTCCCATGTCCCCAGTATGCCAAGCCATCCTCGCGTAGTATGTGGTAGGCGTGTTCATCTCCATGCCAATTGTCGCATCCATCTCGACTCACTCTAGCTGCCACCACCCTCCAAGGAAGGGGAAGAAAGCGAAAAGGCGAAGGGACGTCGCTCACTCTGGCATAGCCAGAGGCTCGCCAGCCCCCAGGGATCACTTGGGTCAAGCTGAAGGCACCGCCGGCACGGTCGCTCGAGCCGACGATGGAACGGCACCAAACCACTCAGCCCCCACCTAGCCTGGACCACACACGAGGGGATCCCGCCTCGCTCCCGATCTCCTATGTGGCGCAGCCAGTACCACCTTACCCTCCCTCGTTGGCCTCCTCTTCCCCTGTTCGGTGCGGTGTCTTCCGCACGTGAGGAGGGTCGCAAAGAAGGCCACGAGCTTGCCAAGGGAGTCGCGTGCATGTTTGATAGACCGGTAGGGGCCCCCAATGTCCGTGTGCATGAGCTTGATGGCCTCCACGTGTCTGGGACACCTCCCATCGGCCGCCTCTGCTTTTCAGCAAAATGACACCGGCACCGAAAGTGAGGGAGGCAAGGGCGTTCGGGAGAGGAAGATTAGAGGCACCCTCCCGTAGGAGGGAGAAGCTATGGAGCCCCTCGGGGGAGGGAATTGCGCCAGGCCTACCATGCCAAGGCTCATTCCGAGCTAGCTCATGCCCCCCCTCCCATGAACCAAGCAAGGAAAGGGGGCTAGGCCTCGCCACAACCCCGGCCTCTCCTTTTGCCCTACGAAATTCTTCAATACCACCGCAGAAAGAACCAGAGAAAAAAGAGAGAGAAATTGCTCAAAAAAGAGAAGAAGTTCCTTAGGGGTTCGACCTCTCTGCCAAAGGATTTTTTTTTCCCTCCCTCTTTCCTGCTAACTAAAAAATGCACTTCTTTCCGATATCCAAGATTGAAGCAAAATTCTCGAAGAATCAAACAATTAACATTCAATCCAAGAACAAGGGAAGAAGAAAAAATTTCGTCAACATCGGAAGATTAACCTACAGCTACTACCATGACTACAACTAAAGGGGGCTCCCTGTTGAGGAATATTCCTATATGGATTGGCCCATCAAAGTCCACAGCCACTACGATGACTACAACTCAAGGGGGCTCCCTATTGAGGAATATCCCTACATGGACCAGCCCATCAAAGTCCTATGTGGTGCTTATGTGGCATAAAACAAGGAAAACAGGTCAACAAGACAATTAGCAAGTCAAGATAAGTCAAAGAGAAGTATTAAGAGGTATATGTGAAGTCTAGTCCACCATGAACTATGCAACACCACCTCCTTTGTAGTCCACCATGGACTCATAGACCCTTTTACCTAAACTATCCATCTCTCACTCCCCCTTCAGGGATACCCATGGTCATTTGTCATGGACCTCTTGCCTATATAAATCTCCTATGGGGGGTGTAAAATCAATCTCATAAATGGGAAAATCTCATAAGAGAGGTCTAAAGCTTCAAGTCGCAGACGGGGAGCTCTAGGAGCGATCTTGGGAAGTCGCCAATGGTCCAAGTCACTAGTCAAGTCACTTACAGGGCTTCTCACTTGACATAGACTAGGCCGTGCTCCACGAGACGGTCGAACATATTCAAAAACATGAAATTACCTCTTTTTGTCAAGTGTACAATGACCTTTTTATAAGACCGCCGTACAAGGTCTAATATTATTGTGATATAACCATTGAGTTATAGATACTTCATCTCTAGTATTGATTCGACAACGACAACATGACTGATCGGCAAAAGATAAGGGGTTTTTAGTGTGCACGAACAAATTACTAATCATGAGATTCTCATGATTGATTCTGTTAATAATAAAAATAAAGTACTTATTTGCTTTGTTTAGCTCACGACATGGAGTGGAGGTAGAAAAATTAGAGGTCACAGGTTCACAACTCACGAGCATGCCGAGGATTGGACGCAGTTGTGAGGGCTGCGCGTGTGGTGCTCATCAGCATGAACCGAATTATTGAATAGGGCGCTACGGTCACTTGAGCCATGATATCTGCGAGCTGATTGTACTATGTGTAGACTTAATTAGTTTTCTTATGCATACTTGCGGAGAAGCTTGCATATCTTCGGTTAACCTAGGAATTTCAAGCGAGATTTGAAAAATAGACTTGAGGTTTCAACCAAGTTTAAGGCCCCGCCGGTTTCGTCCTGATCCGGTTTGCTTCCACGAAAGACGATGTTAATCTCTACCTAATATTAAAGGACGGACGATTTCTTCGTCCGTCGCTCCCGTCCGTCCTACCCCAAAACCCCAAACGCCATCTCCGACCACCGCCACCACCCACCACTGCCTCCTCCTCCCCGTCTCCTCCAACCGCCGCACCCTCGCCCCGCCCGCGCTCCACCTCCTGCTCCGCGCCCTCGGCCACGGCGTCCGCCTCTCCGTCTCGGCCGCCGCCGCCGCCCCCGTGGCATCGACCGCGTCCCCGTCCGCCCCCGCCGTAGGAGCCCTTCCCCGACCACCTCTCCGTCTCGGCCGCCACCGCCGCCCCTACGGCGTCGACCGCGTCCTCGTCCGCCCACAAGCTTGAACTTTCTGAAGGAAAGGTTGCTTCTACTTCTATGCGCCTCCTCCAACCGCCGCGCCCTCGCCCCGTCCGCGCTCCGCCTCCCGCTCCGCGCCCGCGGCCACGGCGTCTGCCTCTCCGTCTCAGCCGCCGCCGCCGCCCCCGCGGCGTCGACTACACGCAGTTGTAGCACTCGTCGGCGGCGCCCTTGTGCGTGCACACCGTGTGGAGGAGCAGGTACTTGGCACGCCCCGCGTCGGCCTCCTCCGCTCTCCCCACGACCACAGCGACCACGCCACCATCGCCGCGCGGGCTGGCTCCGCCCCGACCGCCGGCGCGGCCGCCCCCGCGGAGCGCCTCGGCTCCCTCGCCGGCTACGGCCTTTCTCCCGTTGCAACGCACGGGCACATTTGCTAGTTGACAAATAACATATGTCGCTTGATCGGTGCCGGTGGTTCGCCCATTACTATACAAGTAATGGCATTCCTCGTGATGGGCATTTAACAGCCAATCGGCGATGCGAGTATTGATGACAGCCTAGCTGGCCATTAGCCACTTGTTGTAGAAAGGAAGCAAGGCATGCAATGTCCATCCGGCTGTGTGGCCACTCAGACTACGGACTGAAAAGCGGTACTGATCGATCCACGAGCAAACTCAGCCCACCAAGACGTCGTGCACGGTGGACGAAATGGAGGCTTGAATCGTAACGCCTGCGAGACAGTTACCACACGCTGCGTCGGGCACGTGTAAGTACGGTCCACGTCCCATCAATACATGTACAGGATCATCTCCTTCACGAGTTCTTCGTTGCACTGCGGTCTGGACGACAGGTTCACCACTCCCTGGATTCGCCGGATGTAGAGGAAAGAAGGGGAAGCGGCATCCAAGAGGTGTGGCGAGATACAGTGGTGCCACAGGCCCATGGATCGGATAGAGAGCTGCAAGACAACATGGGTTGAAACCTTAGCTATAGCGGGGTGGGGGCGGTTGGAGCTCATCGCTGTACGGAAGGAGATGCCCTCGTGGGCCTCGGGCCGTGCTCGTGGGGATGTTGGACGATGGGAGAAAAAAGTTCACTTTTGGATCGTGATTTGGCTCAAGTCTGCTTTTCGTTGTACGATTTCAAAACCATCTAATATAAACTTTGAACTATCAAAACCGTCAACTTTAGCGCTTCAGCTCATTCCAAATGTTGTTTCGCTAACATGGCGTCCACATAAACCCCCTCTAGCTAGCGTGATTGTCACATGGTATGAGGTGCCCTAACGAAGTGACAAAAGAAAGCTACGGGCATATACGCCTGCCCCGGGGGACAGGTGCCACCTCAACAGCTATATCCTAAATCGTTAAGCCCCGTGCTTGTATTTGCGAACCCTTTTATTTAATCCTAAAAAATAAAATGAGTACAGAAGGCACGGACTCCACAAGCGTCCCGCAGTCTTGCAATGAGCCCATGAAATAGCAATGCACGTAGGCGCGTACTTATTTCGAGTGATCAAATAATTTGCGCATCTCTTTCAAAGCCAAACACCCTGAGCAAATTCATGTGTCGTCCCGTTTTGTTCCCGGGACCGGTTGACGAGCCGAGCCTCTTGGCATGCTCTCAAGTCACATCAGGCCTTTTTCCTTTTGAAATAACGCATCAGAGCATCTCCAACCCACCTCCTTTCCAACTCCACATTCCTAATTTAGGGTATTCTTCCCCATAACACGTCTCCAACCCACCTCCCTTCCTAGTCCCCATCCCTGTCGCACTTCCCTTCCGCCCCTCCCGACTCCCCATCGATCGGGACCGAGCTCCCGGTGCCCAAATCCCAACTGCCTTGCTCGCGCGTCCCCTCCCCCGTTCGCGCTGGAGCTTGGAGTGTTCCCTCCCCGGGGAATCCATCTCCGTTCGGCCTCGGTGGCGTCAGCTCAGGCGCACTTCCCAAATCCCCAACCGCCGTCACCGCACATCTCCCCCTCACGTTCTTGCCCGCGCTTGGAGCCCTCCCTCGGCGGCAGCCGCCTCCCCCCGCCACCACGCCGGTTGCTGCTGCTCGTCGTCGGCCGGAGCAGGTCCGCCTCCCCGAGCTGCGGCCCATCCCCGAGCAGCTCCCCCACCCCGAGCGTGGAAGGCAGACCAGAAGGTCCTACTCGCTCGGATCTTCGCCCAGCACTTCCCCCTGCTCGAGCAGGGGTGCCCTTCCCCGCCGACCACTCCCCACCGGACTCAAGCCAGAGCGTCGCCTTCCTCCACCTCGGGCGAAGCTCCCGCAAGATCTGCTGCCTCCGCCGGTTACCACGTCCCTCCGTTGGAGCACCTCCTTCCTCAACACCAGCACGCCGCCGAAGCCACCAGAGCTCCACGCCTGTCGCCCTCGCCGCCAAGCACGGGAGCTGCGCCTGCTACAGCTCCGGTCAACTCCGCCCCACCGTCGACCGCCGCGAACCAAGCCCGGAGCAGCTCGTTTTGAAGGTAATTCATTTCTCCTCTACATTCCTCCCCTCGTGCAGTGTTGCTCCTGTCAATGGATGCTCATGTCAGTTATGTTCCTCTCTGCTCCTACTTTGTATGCACATAATTTTTTGGATTCTTGACTCCTCGACGAAGAAGGTACTGCAGTAGGAACAGAAGCTAGCTCGTTTTGATTTAGCACATGCAGATCCAAGAACTTGGTTCTCCTACCTATGAGCTGCAAAACTTTATTCATTGACTGCATTATTAAAGCAACAGCTTGATAGTGGTTTCGTTGTTCATCCTTGCTTATAGAAAGAAATTCAACACTAGATTGGCATGGGAGCAAATCCCTGCTTATAGCTCTAATATGTTCTTGTGTTCAATGCCATTGAAAAGATTACTTTTTTGGGCTAACTTTACTGCTTCTGGATCATATTAGCTGAAATTTCAACTTAATGGCACTGTCCGGTTGTTAAAAACTTCACCTTTATTGGTAACTTGCGTGCCATTTCTCTGAGATTCTGAAACCCGAACGAAACAATACTAAATAACCCGGCGTCTGTGCCATTTCAATTTGATCGGGCACGTAGGTGATTGATATAGCGTGCCAATCAAAACGTGTTTGAGATGAACTGATGAACATACTAGGATTGATATATACGGCTAATCATCCATGAGCCTGCAAATTCTGTTTGCGCCTAATTATTCTGATCTATACGGCTAATCATCCATGATCTGTACTTCAGTTTTGTGGCTTCTGTTCTGTCAGTGTTGTGGTGTAGAAGAAAAAGGGAGAAATGAGAAGGTGTTATTCTCAGTTGAGCTGTAGAAGCAAAGTTCCTGTCCTGACCAAGATCAAGGATGCCAGGCACTCGTTTGATCAGGCTGATGTTTTCACTTCTGCAATCTTTAGAGATTCATGTAAAGATAATGGCTAGACTTGTGACAAGTGCTTTTGTTATGTAATATATTTCAATATTTGACTGCATGAATATGGATTATGGACTAGTATGTAAATGCTGAACTGCATGGATATTTGACTAATAGTGCTAATGTGGTTTTTTTTTATTTTTTATTAGTTTTCTTATTAAATATAGCCGTTAGAAATATACCCATTAGAATTTTACCAGTTAAAAATATAACATTTACAAATAATATGTTAGTTAAAAGATATTAATTTAATATAGGAGAGTGGAATATATAGAGTGAGATTTGGGAGGTGGGTTGGAGCACGAAGAAATTTAGGGAGAGAATCTTTGGGATGACTTCTCAAATTAGAATTTAGACAATCAAATTTAGGATGTGGGTTGGAGATGCTCTCACGCCTTTGTTTTCCAAGATGATGTGATGAAGTGCCGAATGCACATCCACGTTGGAGTCCCAGAGCCGAGGTAGCAGAGTGGCACAATCCAGTCCCAAGACAACCGGAGCATGCGCCTTCTATACCGCTGACGCCAGTTGCATGTACTATGTTATCGTGAATTTGCCGAAGACGCCAAAATAGCAGCGGTGCATGCATCTGAAATCTTTCTTCCTGCGTTAGGAAGCTGAGAAGCAATAGTAACAGATCTCGTCCATTGTTTTTCCAGATCTTATCTCGGCCCAGAGTCAGCCGGTAAGCGCGCGCGAACGCTTCCTCGTCGCCTCTCGTGACATTTTGGCACTTGGACACTGTATAATAATTGCATGATAACGTATCCATGCATCTGCCTCCCAGAGCCACACAAATTATCACAGGTTTTGTCCACAGCAAGATGGCGACGCCATTTACCCACTTCAGTACACACGTGTTCTTCCAGATCACATCGACCGTGGGTGAAGAAAAATACGAAGTCGATCGACTGTCCTGCAGCAGTTGAGCTGGCCACGGCGCCTACGGCCGCGCGTACCATCAGTCGACGTGGACAGGACGATCCGGGGGAGGAGACCGCCTCATCGGTGCGGTGGCACTCACTCACTCAGCCAGGACGCCTGGATATCAATCATCAAGAATCCAAGACGAGGCAGACGGAAGGGATAGCATACGGCTATACCTGTGGGGCAAAAGAACTAACATTTTACTACCACTTAGAATTAATTCGTCGCATTGAACTACATACACAGTATATCAAAAGCTCTAGAGAAAAGAGAATAATATACTCCAATACTTTCTCAAAGTCTATGCTTCTTTGGAGCTGATACGTGGAAGCGGAAGCAGTGGCGGGCCGAAATTATTTATTGTGTTAACTGGATTTTAAATCTAAAGTCTCTTAGTTGACAGTTGTATGCATTTAATCAATTCATCCATCAGTCTAAGCTAAAGAGAGAGAGCCAGACATTTCGCCAACAAACTACACAACTAAGCAAGAAGTACCAGAGTAAACAATATCAATTAAGGTTAAGACGTCGGTGAAATTCGAAAATAGTTGAATTTTATGCCAATAGATAAATGACTTCAAGTTTTGGAGATAGTAGCAGTACGTACGAAGCATGAATCATCCGAGTTTCAAATGCGAACAGAGTATTTGAGCAATTGTGGTTGCCTTAATCATCATGATGTCCTGTCCGAGCTTGAACTTTCTGAAGGAAAGGTTGCTTCTACTTCTATGCGCCTCCTCCAACCGCCGCGCCCTCGCCCCGTCCGCGCTCCGCCTCCCGCTCCGCGCCTGCGGCCACGGCGTCTGCCTCTCCGTCTCGGCCGCCGCCGCCGCCCCCGCGGCGTCGACTACACGCAGTTGTAGCACTCGTCGGCGGCGCCCTTGTGCGTGCGCACCGTGTGGAGGAGCAGGTACTTGGCACGCCCCGCGTCGGCCTCCTCCGCTTTCCCCGCGACCACAGCGACCACGCCACCATCGCCGCGTGGGCTGGCTCCACCCCGACCGCCGGCGCGGCCGCCCCCACGGGGCGCCTCGGCTCCCTCGCCGGCTACGGCCTTTCTCCCGTTGCAACGCACGGGCACATTTGCTAGTTGACAAATAACATCTGTCGCTTGATCGGTGCCGGTGGTTGGCCCATTACTATACAAGTAATGGCATTCCTCGTGATGGGCCTTTAACAGCCAATGCGGCGATGCGAGTATTGATGACAGCCTAGCTGGCCATTAGCCACTTGTTGTAGAAAGGAAGCAAAGCATGCAATGTCCATCCGGCTGTGTGGCCACTCAGACTACGGACTGAAAAGCGGTACTGATCGATCCACGAGCAAACTCAGCCCACCAAGACGTCGTGATGTCCTGTCCGAGCAAACTCAGTATTTGAGCAATTGTGGTTGCCTTAATCATCATGATGTCCTGTCCGAGCTTGAACTTTCTGAAGGAAAGGTTGCTTCTACTTCTATGCTACCGTGAAAGCTAGTGTTGATGATAATATACTACTGCTTGTGTGGGTGTGTGGACAGTTGCCAACCTGCTTCAACCTTCTTCAGTTAGTTAAGACTAACTAATCTAGATGAGTGTACTCTTGCCTTCGAAGATATAGGTAGCATCATTATGCCTTGGAAACGTTGGTCATGGTTTTCCATTTAAAAAAGAAATTTTATACGTATGTCACTAGTGCGAGGTTTAACTTATATTATACCCTTACTTTTTCGTGAATTAAATATATGCCACTATTTTATTAGGTGTATTTATGCATATGTCTCCACTCCATTTCCGTCCATCTTGCAGTTAGTTCAGTACAAAAAAGACCAAAATACCCTTAAATCCCATTTGATAGGATCTTTACTTTCTCCGCTCCCTCTCACTGACATGGTCGGCCCACATGTCATATCATTCTTCTCTGCCTCCATACTCTCCCAACTCACATCCTCATCTGGTCTTGGCTGCCTCTCCCGGGCTCTCTCCCTCTACGCTGGGCTCATGGTAGCGTGAAGGCACGCCGAGATCGTGGCAGCGTGGACGCCTTTCTCGAGGCCGTCGCGTTGAGAGCTAGCACGGTCTATATCTGCGCAAGCAATTGTCGGCTGCCTCCATTTCGTTGTGCACGGGACCTAGCAGGGCAATGAATCTAGAGAATCGATCCAGAGAATCGGATCGTATCGTCTCTGTGAGCTCTTCTATCGATTTAATTTGAAATCCACCGAGAGAATTGAGGGATCAAAGTCATCTTCTTCGCTTCCGGCCGAACGTCGCCATGTCGTTGTCCTCCTGCTCCAGTGTCCAACGATCTGGCCATCGTCGAACGTTGAACCGCCGCCTCTGGAGTCGCCGAGGTTCCATCCTCCGTTCCAAAGGACGAGCGTCAGGTTCCAATTGCCATCGCACTCGCAACGACGACTGCCGAGAGCACGCGCAACTCAAAGCAAAGCAACCCGCGAGCAACTCCAGTGAGTCTCTGGCTCGAACTCGAGCACCTCCCGAATCGCATCAATCTCCTCTATCCAATTTTTCCCTCAAACGGATGTCTCCATCAATCCCGTGCCCAGCTTGAGCTCAGCCCGTGCATCCCATGGTGAGGAAAGGAGAAGCGCAGTGAGGAAGAGAGGAGGAAAGAGGAAGGGGGCAGGAATGTCTTTCTTCGAGAAACATATGAATAGACGTTGACTTGACGAAGACAGAGCGGAGTGGCATATGTATAAATACACTCAATGGAATAGTTGCATATGTGTAAGTTATGAAAAAGTAAGGATATAATGCAAGTTAAACTTCAGGCTAGTGATATATATGTAAAATTCTCTTTAAAAAAAAAGAAAGGTGAGGTTCCACATAGAGTGATCAGCTACTTAGCATGATAACTATCTAAAGTCTCGGTGATTCACTTCATCTGGTAAGTCAGAAAAGCACGGTATACATGTCTGCCATTGTCTATTGGCAACCGTCAGATTTAAGCTGGGCTCTACAGATCAATCGCTACAGTAGATCTACGACGTAGTACCATTCTTTCACAGCTCTTGCACTATATGCTGGATGCGTATACCAAGTCTCGGAAAACTCAAACATGACGGGACGAATTCCAATAGATGATAAATAGAAACATAAACATAAAGATGGTTTAGTGGACAACAAACTCCAAACTTTTAGTCAAACAACCGAGACATCATACTGTTTAGACTAACCAGCCAGTTTGTAATATTTCTCAGGGCTACATATGTATATTGTTTCCAATATGTACCAATCCCCTATTTATCTGCTATCGAAGTCAAGGCCACTAAGATAACATGGATTGCCAATGGTCATTTTTCCATTTGACCATCTCAAAAAGACGAGTAAATTGGATAGATGCTTTCAGCTTAATTTCTTACCTCGAGTTGGAGAGCTCGTGCTGCTGTGTGCCCGGCGAGAGGCCGATAAAACAAAGGCCCAGCTCGTCGCACGAACTGAACAATGTTCAGTAATCAGATGCGCGATAACGCTAGCCATGCACGTCTTGGATTAGTTTTTAGTACTCCAGTAACTGTAAGTCTACCTACGGGCCATTACTGTAGCCGTGCCCGCACGTGCGCATCCCGCTGCCACTCGCCACACCGCAGCGCCACTTGTTTTTTACCGTTGGGTTCCTGACCCCCACTCTCTGACGTCTCCGTCATATGTATGGTCAGGGCGTCAATCGCCCCACTTGGTTTTGCTTCCTTGATGATGGAATGATCTAGTATAATGGAAGAAGAAACGAGACCACAAAATCCAACTGCTTCGCTGACAGTTGCACTGAGTCACTTTTCCCTGGTTAATGAGTTAATCGCCATGTTTCGTTGTTGTTACTGTCTCTGACATGGTGGGCCCAGTTTTACGGATCGTGTTGGCACCATAGAGGTAAGCACGTTCTTGCCAGCCACACCTACTCTGGTCAGATTGATCTTGTAACTTTATGGGTATGCACATTTTAGGCTTTATTTGGGATCTTGTCACCCTTCTTGATAGGAACCTCCAAATCGTGTGTCCTGCATCTACCCCTGCTCCAGCTGCAAAGATCAATCGGACAAGTTTCACGTCTGCATCGCTCATGTCATCCTTTCTGCTCGATGACCTGATGAACAAAGTACTTGCCTAGCTTATGCACACACAGAGAAAACAAGAGAGCAATTTGTGCAGTCATCTTTGAATTGATATATGTAGCAATTAAGTTCAAACAGTTCAGTGTCATGTGCAATTAAATGGGAAGACGTCTATAATCATCTTTATTTTTTTTATTTACACAGATATGTATTATTATACTATTTACAAGAACATCATATTACAACCAGATGTGTCAATTGTATGTGAAATTAGAATTAGAATTCGAATCGCCGATCTGATTGTTGGTTTGTTTGTTAGACGGCTAGTCATTTGTACGTTATATTATATCAATACGTGGAATTAAAGTTTGGGCAGCAAGCCGATCGACCAAGCGGACATTGTTATATGATATTAGATCACACGGAATTAAAGTTTCGATCACGGTCTAGACGGTCTTTTGTATGTAATACTAGATTAGTACACATAGTTACACATAGTTAAGGTTTAGATCGGGGGTTGTTGATATTAGGTCACTACGCGGACTTCAAAGTTCGAAAACTTTTGCATGAGATATAAAATTATAATTATCTATGGGTCGTGGACCATAATAATTGAGGTCAGATCAATGACTAGATAATTTTTAGGTACAACTATGAAGATTAAGAATAAAGTTCTACCAGATTAATGGCCTGATGACGTTTAGGTGTAGTTATGAAAATTTATCGGTTATGATCTATTTGGTACAACTATGAAGATTTATTGGGAGTGATATGTTTAGGTACGATGAAGATCTACTGTTTATGATCTGTTAGGTACAGGTATGATAATCTATTGGGTGAAGATCTATTGGCTGTGATTTGTTTAGTTATGATTACGAAGATCTATCACTTCTAATATGTTAAGGTGCAGTTATAATGATCTATTGTCTGTGATCTGTTTAGGTACGAGTTATGAAGATCTATCTTTTGTGATCTGTTTAGTATCCACCGTATTCTATTTAGGTACAATTATGAAGATCTGTTGATTACGATCTACTAATGAAAAGATAGTCCATCAGATTAACGATGAGATGTTTTACTTTTTTTTTGATTTTTTAGCATGTCTCTTATGTTTCTAGTTAACCTACTTTTTTATTGACGAGCATTAACCTACTTTTAATATACAACTAGCGGAGTAGCCCGCGCAAATTTGGGTGGCTAGCTTTGTAGTGCTTTATCATTCTTTACGGGGATCTTATATGTATTTTTATGATACTTTCTGATGTCCGTTTTCTTTCTTAGCGTGATTTCTTCATAAATTTTTTATTGGAGGTTTTGCTACAAAGTTTCTATTTCAGTGTCTCGATCATCAGACTAGGATTTTGATATGCGAAATAGCACGTCTAACCCACATATAATTTTATTGGTGTTAAAAGAAATTTCCTAAAATGAGAAGACCTCTCTAAGTGTTTTATAAATTTCTCTGACCTTTTATTGTTTTTCTTCTTTAATGATTTATTTTCCATTGAAAAAAAAAGATCAATCCGCGGACTTATGCATTAGATGCCATTAATTTTCATGCAATGTAAAGAACCTGGGCTCTAAGTTGGAATTATTTCGGTCACCAAAGAAATTTGGATTAGGTTAGTCTAAGGTAAATCACCTCGACTTCGTATGATTAGATTGATCTATACCGTTCTGAATATATATGAGCTCTTTTCTTTTATCTGATTAACGTGAAATTTCTTTTGTTAAATTGAAAATTTATGTCTCTTAGAACGAAGGAGTTGCTCTGGATTCCACCTGTTATTTATAAATATATAGACATAGATAGATATCTTCTCTTACACGGTATTTCATGAACATCGATACAATACAACAAGTTGTGTCGCATTGTGCCATAACGGAGTAAATGGGTTAAAGAAACAAGATTAACAGCAAGTTATCCGAGATTACAAGGTCCATCACCCTCCACGCTTTGTAGCTCCCATCCCAGGGGAAAAAGGCTAACAATTTCCATCACCTCGCCAAGGCTTTTTACCCAGAGTGAGAGTCGAACGACACGAACAAAACAAAGACTTTCCTTCCCAAGAAAAAAAGAAGAGGAATTTGATGATATACCCTGTTTTTGGGTGCTACTGGAGTATATGCCCCATTTTTCGTTGCAATAGACAATGTGCCCCGTTTTCCTCTCAGCTTTAAGCATATGCCCCGTTTCTCAGATTTCGTGGTGACTAGGACAGAGAATAATGTGATTTGGCAATACATCTGATGACCAGGATTGAGACTTCCCGTTTTGCCCTCTCACTCACGCGCCCTCTCACTCACACATGCCCTAATGTCCTCACACAGCAGCAATTGTAGTCATCTCCTCCATCTCCTATCTCCCTAGCTCCTCTGTCTTCTCTGCCCGTGGCAGCCGCTGCCGGGATTGAGTCGGTGAGCACCAACACGGAGGACACGGCTGCCAGCATTGGTTCATCTCCCTCCCACGCACAGCTGTCCCCTGCCTCCACATCTCGGGTTGTCCCCTATCCGGAGGCACCAGCGAACACAGAGGCACGAGCAGTGGCATATGAGGCTCGGGAGCGACTGAACAGGCTGGGTAAGCATCCTCCCTCTCCAATACATGTCTTTGGCTACCCGATTTGGTTGATTTGAATGAATCCCATTGTCCCGTGGAAACCCTAGGTGTTCTCCGTGTGAAGAACTAATGGACGCGAGCTCGGTGATGGAAGGTGGCAGCACTACCGCCGTTGATCCCGATGAGTGAGCACATCATCTCCCCCCTCTCCCCCCTCCCTCGTTGTGAATGTGATCTAACCGGTTATAATCTGTCGTAATCAGCTGGGCCTAACTATATATTTTAATTTGTTGCCGTTGATGAGTAGGCCTCGAAATTCTGCTTTATCACAAGTAGAGTCTAGTGCTGCTATTCAGTCTTGCAACAAATCCGCTGCTTCACATGTCAAGGCAAGAGAAGCTAGTCATTCATGTATTTCAGTGGATGGTGTTAACTTGTCAGCATTAGAGATAGTACAATCCAATGCCTCAAATGTACCAGTTCTAGGAGATATGGAGTGTGATGTATTTGTGAGCAATGTGAGCAATGTTTCATATGTGTCAAGTGGGGAGGAAGGAGATGTTGATTGGTCACAGATAGAGATAGCTCCCATGAATAATGATGACATAGACGTTCCGATAACAGAAGAAAACATGTGCTTGGTGCTTGGTATAGATAGTGAAGATGTGCAACAGCAACTTGCACCATCTTCTAGTACTATTGAGGACTGTGTTGGTACAATCGATGAGGACCTACTTGCGGAGGCAGCTATTCCTGTTAATGATGACAATCATGAGGAGGAACACTTCATATATGACAAAGATAATCCTGAAATAGTGAAAGGATCTTTGTTCCCATCGATGACAGAATTTAGGAAGGCAATTACACAGTTTGCTATTAACAAAGAATTTGATATAAAAGTTTCCAAAACTGATACCACAAGGTATATGGGACATTGTAGAGTACCAAGATGTCCATGGAAGATAACTGCCAGGTTGCGGGCAGATAAGAAGTCAATCAGGGTACTATCTTGAGTTAACTAATGGTGTTGAATTATTACTTGGTACAATCAATTACTAATGGACGATATTCTTTATGCAGGTTAACAAGCTAGTACCTACTCATGAGTGTTCATCAACAAGCAGAGTCAAGACAAGCATGGCATCCCAAGCGTGGGTGGCAGATAGGTCAGTTAGCATTCTCCAGCAGGATCCTTCCATTGGGGCTACGAAACTGCAGAAGAAGCTACAAGACATGTATAACTGCACTATTGGGTATGACATTGTTTGGAAGGGCAAAGACAGAGCACTTGATAAGATGTATGGTAGTTGGGGCCAGAGCTTTCAATACCTATAGAACTTCAAGCCAGAGATTGAGAAGAGGTCTCCAGGGAGCCTTGTGGAGATAGATGTGAAGACAGTTGGAGGTAAAGTGTACTTTTCCAGATTCCTTATGGCACTTAAGCCCTGTATTGAGGGTTTTTTGGCTGGTTGTAGACCTTATGTTAGCGTAGACTCTACAGCATTGAACGGAAAGTGGAATGGGCACTTAGCGGCATGTACAGCACTGGATGGATATAATTGGATGTTTCCTGTAGCATTTGCATTCATTGATTCTGAAACTGATGCCAATTGGACTTGGTTTATGACACAATTGAGTAGGGCATTAGGTCCAATAGAAACCCTTGCAATATGTACTGATGCTTGCAAAGGCTTAAAGAATGCAGTCCAAAAAGTTTTTCCTCAAGCAGAGAAAAAGGAATGCTTTAGGCACTTGATGTTGAACTTCGTGAAGAAGTTTCATGGAGATAGTTTTGGTCATATGTGGCCAGCAGCTAAGGCTTATAGGCCCAAAGTCTTTGATCACCACATGCTCAAGGTCCTCCAAGCTTGTCCCGATGTGGGTGGTTACTTGAGTAAGCACCATAGGTTGAAGTGGATGAGAAGCAGTTTCAACACTGAAATAAAATTGTGATTACATTCACAACAACCTAGCCAAATCCTTCAACAGTTGGATAAAAGATATCAAAGATGGTTTGATGAAGTTGATGTTATTTTCTCGGATGTGAACTGCTATTTTGCTTTATGTGCACTTGTGCCATATAATTGGTTGGTACTCTCAGTCTACTGCTATGTATTCTTATGCTATGTAATTGGCATATGCTGTCGAATTCTTATAATTTGTTACTGTCGAATTCTTATAATTTGTAATCCAGCAGATTGTCCCTTTTTCTCTTGTGTGATGGTGGACATGGATGCAGGAAAATCTTGCTGATTTTTGTCATCTTTTAAATGGTTGGTTTGTTCCAAGTAACCTGTCTGGGTGCCTGGGGCAACTAGTTTCTTAAGTGCATCAGAGAAGGGTATTGTAGCATAAGTTTCAGATTTTTAAGAGCGTATGCTGAACCTCTGTATGCATTGCACATGCTTAGCAGTTATAAATAGGTACGAATTTCGTGTATCATACTTGGTAAATTCATAGTATAATTTATAAGATGATAGATGATGTTGTTGTAACTTGTAAGGATATCTGATGCCTTCTTGGATATCCATTTTGTTCAACTCGTATTCAGATTTTAAAATTTTGATATAAAAAACCGCAGCAATTTCCCTTATCTATGTACTCTGCGAAGCCATCACTTGCATGCAAATATGTCTCCAGCAAGCACTCCAGCATGTCTCCAGCAAGCACTCCAGCAAATATGTCTCCAGCAAGCACTCTAGCAAATATGTCTCAAGCAACCATTCAAAAAGCATTCCAGCAAGAATTCAAGCAAGAATTCAAAAAGCATTCAACAATAATTCAAAAAGCATTCACCAAGCATTCAAGATACATCAAGGCATACAAAAGTTCCAGCCAAACAAGTGCATTCTCCAGCCATCTCAATTTCCTTCCCAAAGGTATTTCTTACATTAGGGAATACAGTGATCAGGGCATACAAAAGGTCCATCTGCTACCAGAGATGAAGCTCCATAACCAGTTGTTCCATCTGCTACTACTTCACTAGTATAACAAGGAGGACGAGAATAACAATAAATACAGCAAAACAAAGCATTAAGAATTGAAGTCCCACCGTCTTGCCCAGCTTATTGATTCTTCCACTCATCCCAGATACTTCAACCCTCATAGCCTCGATGCTCCGCCAAATTGCGTCTGTTTCGATATTTGCAACCACTTGCTCATCTCCATTTAGCATGCCAAGCTCCCCCAATGAACTGCCTGTATTGCTCCAACCACATAAAAAATGTGCAATCTTTCATTATCTGTCAAAAGATTCGGGCAACTCAATCACATCGACAACTAAAGCATGTGCACAAGTTTACAAGAAAGAAGTCATCCACCTTACCTTCTTTTCCTTCTCATTCCTTGGGCACTTGACGAAAAACTTGCCCAGATTGTCCGTCGTTGACGACTGCAGGAGACGCAACTGCTCCCGTCCGCAACTGCCCAAGTTGCACGATGAGCTACTGAAAGATCATCTAGGCCCCTAATTGGTTTTGATGGTTAATGGCAACTCAAACTGGAATCTAATGTTTACAATGAGTGTAAACAGGTTTAAGAGGTTTCAGGAAGAAGGGTCATCAAGGAAAGGATGACCACCCAAAAAGTACAAAGGTGGTTTTCAGGACAAGAGAATGGCTGTGCTAGGCAGCTGTGTCACAGCTGTGAGGAAGCTGGTGCTGTGCAAGGAGTTGCAAGCAAGGTGATGGTGGCTTGATGCGTCAAGGGCCGTGACTGCAGTTGGTGGCAGGTAAAGCCTACATTTGCTAGTTTCCTTGAGTCCATAGGAAGCACCCGTACTATTAAGAGGGATGAAGTAGTAATAATCTATGGAGGTTCTTTTGCTCAATGCTTAGGTTGTTGGACAGTGGCACTGATACTTTGAGGTCAATGGCCCTGTATCAACAGTTTTGCACAAGTGTGAAACTGGTTTGTGTTAGCACTCTGCAGTACTAGCAGTAGAAAAAACCCTAGAGGTTAGAGTCACCGGTGTGACGTAGCTGTGTCACAGGTGGTCTAGCACTCTATGACTCAGGTACATCTCTGTACCAAGGGAGAGCTTGTAAATGCTAAGGGATCTGCACTGCAATAGTTTGTCTGCTGAGTCAGAGGACTGTTGGAGGTTCTCTCCTTATTAGGGATCAGAGTTAGTTGTGCGCTGAGGGCATGTGATGTGCCAAGATCGGGCTGAGTAGTTAGGCTATGTCAGTTAAGGGTTCACCTGTGTGTACCTCTGATGACACAGGTGTCAATTTGCCTGAGCCGGTTATAGTTGTGCGTTGTGACTAGCTGTGTCACCGGTGACTTACTCAATCCTATGTGGCAACAGTGTAACGGTCAGATGCCTGTGAACCCTATAAATAGGGGACCAGGGGAGATCTTCGACCTCAACCTTGCTCAAACCAGTGAATCATATTCGACCGTTGCAAACCTCTCGCCCTCTGAATAAAAGCCAAATTTCCTAAGAGAGTTAGAGCTTTTGAGCAAAGAGCATTGGTTCCTCCAAGAGTCGTTGCTGCCGAATCTATTACTCTTGGAGTGTCTACTCCTAGACGGGCGTAGGAGTTGCTGGTATCACCCAAACTTGTGTGGGCTGAACCAGTAGTTTGTGAAGGTGATCCGAAGTCTACCTGCTGCAAAGCTAAAGGACTTCCACAAGCAAAGCAAGAGGCATGTTCACTCGGGTACTCGGAGAACAAGCACGATTTAGTGCTGACGATCTCTTCGGAGTAGCCTCTCCAACGGAGACGTACCTCTCTGAAAAGAGTAGGAAATTTCGGTGAAAAACACCTTGTCTCTCTGAGTACTTGTTATATTGCTTCTAGTTACTCATCATATCTGCATGCTTGTGTGTTCTTAGATATATATTGTTTATCTGTGATAGATCACATTTTCTCTCTGTTAGCATAGCTGTGTCTCAGTTGTTGTAGATCATATCTCTTACCTGTGTCAGCTACCTGTTACACAGCCATTTAGTTTGCTCACCTGTTTCTAAGTCTTTAACTCACCTGTGTTAGCTACCTGTGTGATAGCTACGTGTTAATTTACACATCATATATTGCCTGTGCTGTTCACCTGTCACACAGCTAGCTTATCCTTGCAACTAACTAAGACTTAATTTGATAAACTAAGTTAAAAAGAAGTAAATTTAATTAGCCTCCTATTCACCCCCCCTCTAGTCGGCACCTTCGGTCCTTTCAGCTACCCATCGACATCAGTTCGGCCTCCCTGCAAAGTGTTTGTGCACCACAAAATAAATTTTGTCAAACAGATTGGAGGAGACAATGAAGAAGTACGGATTGCATAATTCTCTCCTCTAGATGGCAGTACAGCTAAAGTGCTAAAAATATCACACAAGAAGTGTTAGCTTCAGATGGATAAACATTATGTTTAGACAAGGGTGAACTAACATCAGACGGGAATGATGTCTTGGCCATTGGACAGTGCCAGCTTGCTGTCTTAGAATACTCTCCTGAGAAAGAGTGTACCTGAAGTTGAAAGAATTGTAGAAGAAAAGGCACAAAAATCAGAAGAGAATTCTTTTCTTCATGGCGACCGTCTTCAGCCTACTGCTTCTGAATTATCGCCTCAGCAATTTGGTACAGCTCAAATGCAAAACGCAATACAGAAAACAACATTAACTTTAGATGGAGATGGGACAAACGGATTTCCTTCTGCGCATTGCATTAACTTCAGATGGAGATGGGGCAAACGGATTTCCTTCTGCGCGTTTCAACAGTGAAGAAGAACTAGGGATTGCACAGCACAAGAACTAGGGTTTCCGTAGCACATTGACCAGTCAATTCATACAGATCTAGAGGGCAAACCCTTGATTCGAGACGGGAGTAGCCGATTTCAGATGGGAGAAGCCTTACCGAGGTTGCGTGCTCGCCGCCGAGCCGGTCTACTCGCCAATCATGCCATGCGCTTCCTGTCGCCGAGATGGAGAGAAGATGGGGGTTGTCGAACCGTTGCCGGCACCATGTCCTCGGGGGGTGGCAGAATCACCTTTGGGACCGACTCGTAGGTTGCGCCGCCGGTGAGCGCCGCTAGGATGCTGGAATCACCGTCGTCGCCGGTCTTGTGCCTAAGGGGCATTAGGGCATGTGTGAGTGAGAGGGCGCATGAGTGAGAGGGCAAAGCGGGAAGTCTCAATCCCAGTCATCAGATGAATTGCCAAATCACGTTATTCTCTGTCCTAGTCACCACGAAATCTGAGAAACGGGGCATATGCTCAAAGCTGAGAGGGAAAACAGGGCACATTGTCTATTGCAACGAAAAATGGGGCATATACTCCAGTAGCACCCAAAAAGGGGCATATCATCAAATTCCTCAAAAAGACACGACACGAGCACCGCTCCACGCCGGGGCTGGAGACCGGGCTAGAGAACACGCACCCAGGTCACCAGCCCGGTACGGCGCGTCCTTTTCCACCCTCTAAAAACGGCTAAACCCCCACACCCCACGCTGGGTAGATCCGTGAAGCCTCGAACACACCTAGTGCCACGTCGATCCATCGAAGCCACTGACCCACGCGCAGCGTGACCACAGATGAGTCGCACATATAGCCAACAGCTTGTCTTCTAGAAAATGCTATATTTAGACAGTCTGATTTTTATTTTTGGTAGGATGAAATTTTATTGCATGAAAAAAAGTACTTTTATCGTGCGAAAATTTGATTTCGTCGTATAAAATTTATTACATAAAAGTACGAGGTCCAAAATCCATTGTTATCGTAGCTTATTTTTTATGATCTCATGGTGGATCGGTGAGATGCCCAGTTCTTCCCCTTTTTTACTGCCGCAGAAGCCAGCTCGGCTCCCCAGCGCCGGGGGCATTGATGGCGCCCAACGGCCACGTGAGCACGGGTTGGTCCCACATGTCATGCTCCGTGAGCGTGCTACGGCCCCACTCCGAGCCTCAGGCTCGGACAGCCGTTTGCGGCACCGAACCTACTGCCAAAGTGCCAATCCGGAAGCCACTAAAAAATTCGACAGATACGCGGAAAAAGGCGAGAGAGCCAATGAGGAAAAGGGGACTGCTCGTGGAGTGATACGCGGTAGCAGTGGGCTAGTCAAGTGCTCGCGAGAGAGGAAGCAGAGCAAAGCGAGTTGATTACTCCCACCGCACCACTTCGTCTCCACCTCCGACCGAATCCGTCCTCGCGAAGCCACCATCATTGCGCCACCGCGGCAGGACCCGAGCTCACTAATTTCTTACTGCTTCCTTGCTAGCTACTGCTGCCGTAGTGGCTTCTCGGCAAAGGCTTCTTGCGGTTGCGGTACTGGACTGGAGTGGCGTTGGGCGGTACGGTGCAAGACTACAAGAGTGAGTGAGAGCAGCTAAGCTAGCGCCACCCACCACCACCACCCCCCATTAAAGGCGCTCACGCACCGCCTCGCCCCCGCCATCTCCACCTCCACGAGAAAGCGAGCTGAGAGAGAGTGAGGAGTGTTCACTTCTCCCCTCACGGGAGCAGCCACAAAGGCAGCAAACCGCCCAGCGCCACCCCCACGCCACGCCGCGGCGCCTTTAAAGAAGGGCCACAGCGTGCCACCTTAAAGATTTCCCACCGCCCCTCGCACTCGCAGCACGAGGTTGCATTGATCGGCGCTTTTAATTGTTCCTTCTTGCAGAAGAGCTTGCGCGCGCGCGCGAACCGATCGAGGTGGTGGAGAAGAGATTGAGGAGGAGCTAGCCAGCTAGCTAGCGGGAAGCGGGGAAATGGCGGTGCTCGCGCGGCTCGGCGCTGTTGTGGCGGTGTTCTTGGCGGCGGCGGTGGTGGAGGGGATTCTTGACCCGGTGGACTTCCTGGCGCTGCAGGCGGTGCGGAGGTCGCTGGACGACATGCCGGGGTCGCGCTTCTTCGACGGCTGGGACTTCACGGCCGACCCCTGCGGGTTCCCCGGGGTGTACTGCGACGGGGACAGGGTGGCCGGGCTCGCGCTCGGGGACCCGAGGGCGGGGTCGCCGGGACTGTCGGGGCGGCTCGACCCGGCGCTCGGCCGGATGACCGCGCTCACCGAGCTCTCGCTCGTGCCCGGGCGCGTTGAGGGCGAGCTCCCGGCGTCCCTCGCGTCGTGCTCCAACCTCCGGTTTTTGGCCGTCAGCAAGAACCTCATCTCCGGCCGGATACCGGACGGCTTCGGCGCGTTGTCCAACCTCCGGACGCTCGACGTCAGCTTCAACCAGATCTCCGGCGCCATCCCGCCGTCCATCGCCACGCTCCCGTCGATCACCAACCTCATCCTCTGCCACAACCAGCTCACCGGCGGCATCCCGTCGTTCCCGGACTCATCCCCGCTCCTCCGGATGGACCTCAAGCACAATGCCCTCTCCGGCGGCGTGCCCAGCCTGCCGGGCTCGCTGCAGTACCTCTCGCTCTCGGCGAACCATCTAACCGGCACCGTCGACTCGGTGCTGCCCCGGCTGAACCGGCTCAACTTCCTCGACCTCAGCATGAACCAGCTCGAAGGGGCAATCCCGCCTTCCGTCTTCACGTTGCCGCTCTCCGTGCTTCAGCTGCAGCGAAACTTCTTCTCCGGCCTCCTCCAGCGGCGAACGATGTGACGATCCCGGTGGTGGACCTGAGCTACAACCGTTTCTGGGGGCCCCTCTCGCCGCTCCTTGCGGGCGTGGGGCAGCTGTACCTGAATAACAACCGCTTCACCGGCGAGGTGCCGTCGCGGCTGGTGCAGGAGCTGGTGGGCTCCGGCGGGCTGCAGCTGCTGTACCTGCAGCACAACTTCCTCACCGGCATCGAGATATCGCCATCGTCATCGCTCCCCTCAGGCGTGTCCCTCTGCCTGATGTACAACTGCATGGTGCCGCCGGTGTACGCGCCGTGCCCGGTCAAGGCCGGCACGCAGAACACCCGGCCGGCCGACCAGTGCCCGAGTGGAGGGGCTGAGCTGGCTCGGCCAAGATGACGCCAATGCCATTGCCGAGATCGCCTCGGATCGATCGGCCCAGAATCGGGGAGAAGAAAAAGATGGAGGAGATTGCAAAGGGTGGTCTCTGATTCTTTGATTAATTTGTTCAGTTTACTAGTGTTCTACTGTGGATTATTATTCTTTTTGGTTGGGGAGGGATAGTCACAGACAGACAAGTAATTTCTTTAATAATCGTGATTTTAGGTGTAATTTTTTCGTTTAGCTGGTGTATGTGCTTGTGTCTCTGCTGTACAGTGAGTTAGTAGTGCACATTGGCTCTTGATGTTGTGTGAACAGTGTGAGGTGGTGATGTCCTGATCATGATGGTGGTTTTAGAATTAGTGATGATATTTATGGTCATCTCAGTGGGCAATAGGGCAAGCATTCGCTGTGCTTGATTTTGTTTTCTACATGGAACTTTGCACAATGTTGTAAGAGATGAAATGAAAATGATGAACAGTTGTTACAGTTCTTTTGGTTAGCATGTGTTCTGGACTTCTGGTGATGGCGCCATGCTGTGATCTTATCTGTCAAATCATTAGATGGATCACGCTGCGGGAGTTTATATTGTACTATGCTTCCACGCGATTGCCCTCTGAACAATCATTACACATGCATTTGCAGATCTAAAACCTAACTAGGGAGCCTGGTATGTGATCACTTAATTGCCAATTGCAATTGCTTTGCTTCACAATTTTTTTCCAATCATGTGAGATTTAGTGCCATTGGGAATTTATTGTTTTGTTGGAAAAAGTGAATTATTGTTTTCTTGTAGTGAATCTCAGGTTGTAACGATGCCCTCTCCTTTCTTTTCATTCTCTTTTCTCTATTCCCCCGTTTCCTCTTATCTTTAACAACTGATCGAACTCGATTCGTTAGAACAACTCCACTGGGTCTCTTCACCTATCCTTTTCCCAATGGATTCTAATTTATTTATTTTAGGAAAACAGCAGATATCCAACGCTGCCCGTGCTGCCATGGATTCTAATTCGAGAACCACGTCTTTCTCAAAACACAGATTTTGCTCAGAGTCACCCATTTGTATCACCCGAGTTTTTTCTGAATCTAGGTTCAGATAAGCCACTCAGCAGGATGGTTCCGTTGATGATGCTGAATGCTTGGAGCAGACAGCAGTGTAAGTGTGTGTAACCGTGCACCACTTTCTCATTGTCGTTTTCTTCTCTACTCCTCTTATCATCCTGTTTCCTCTTAAGCTGCTTCCTCTGGACTACGGATTGTTCAAGCAATGATGTCCTGAAGAAGACATGGCAGTAACCATACACGCTTTAAACCCTTCGCGCGTACAGATTTTGCTCATCCTAATTTACTGATATGGGTAGCAAGGGCATGCTAGCTTTGCAATGCTTCCATCAAAATTTCTCCGTATAACGCGCAGTACTACCTGCTGGTGTTAATAGGCAATTTCCCGCGGGTACGGCAGCGCATTCGATCGCCAGCATCTCGGCCAGCGTCCGCACAGCTCTACGTTCCTGCGAAAATATCTGGATCTGCCACTGCACAGAACTGTAAAGATATCGCCGGATCGGCAGGCATCAAGGCTGGGGAGACGCTACGACAGTACGCCGCATTGCCTTCTCGGCCTCGGCATTGAAGACGGTACGTACGGCGCGTCGTTCGTGCATGCACCGGGGCCAGTATGCGTAACGCAGCTGGTGAGAAGACATGTACAGCGCTTTGATGGTACTAATTGGTAGCGAGACGCAAACGGAGCGATGTTTATTAGCCCTGGGTGCCGTGAGCGTGATTTAACATTTTTTACACACTCTCCTTCGCCTCTCTCCTTTTGCGTTTTGTTTCTCTTCTTTTCGTATGGTCTTCCTTGTTTATGTTACAACTGCTGCTGCACCTTGCCAGCACTAGTACGACACCTCGTTGAACTGTAAAGAGGTGAGTGATAACAACTCACCTGGAACTGAACGACATCGCCTCCTCAAAAGGAAAATTTAGAGAGATCGTCTCCTCAGTTACTAGCAGTACTCGGCTACTCCTCGCTACTCGCAGGCGAGCGGATGGGGCCCATCCACTGCCATGTGGGCCATTGCTGATGTGTATAAAGTGGATACGGATGGTTGTTTAGTCGACCATGGCCCCACGTGACAGTGATACGGCGCACCGAAGGCACGTGACAGTGGTACGGCGCACCGAAGGCTTTTGCTTAGGCACCTGCTGCAGCAGCAAAGCAGGGTTCGCGGTCCTGCTCCCGTCGTGATTTCACCGTCGTAGCTTTTCCCTTTGTCATGTGTTGGGGTTCTTCTGGAAGCGTGACGCCGACTGGTCTCTTTCCATTCCTGGCTCTTTTTGACTGTTGGGCTGGCCCTTTTTCGCATGCATTCCTCTTCCTCATCGCGATCGAGAGAGAATTTCAGCGTGATGCGCTGTGTCGTCAGAGCAAAAGCAAGGTTTGTCGTGGAAGACGATGACGAAGTAGCTTTCATGCAAAGAACGACCATTCAGGCTCGCAGTTCTGCTTTTTGTACGAACTTCCGTCTTCGATCTCACTAGGTAAGTTTGTGTTCCCGCGAAGAGCACATCGACCGAAGAAATTCAAATCAAAGTGTTGACAAAAGATCTTTGCGTCTCTCATTCTGACGTGTTTCAACATTGCTTCACATTAGACATGTTGTTCAACCGCTCCTGATTTACATGTCAGTTAAAAGCGTGAAAACTAGGGTATTTGCCTGATTTGGTAAAAGCGTGAAAACTAGGGTATTTGCGTGGTTATGGACAAATCTTGACGCCGTGTTCATATAGAAGTTTTTTTACACTGCTAGGTAACACTATACCGCCACACAGCAACCAAAGCTCAATGGCTCCTCCTGCCCCTGCCTTCTCTTTCCTCTACCGCCAAGACGTTGCCCTCACATCAAATCCTCAATTCCGTCATGTCTCCTCTCTCATTTCCAATGACTATCACCACCGTATCTGCGACCGTCGATGGTTGCCTCCAAACCATTGCAAACAACGGCTGCTCTTGCAATCTGACGTCGACCGCTAGCTAGTCCTGTGCAAATACTAGTCCTCTGCTACTAGTGGTGCCATCATGTCCTACTAGATCTACCACCACCGTCTGTTCGTGCTCTCGGGCCATCCGTCTAAATTCTGATCCTACGTTAGTCATTCATGTTGCAAGAGAGAAAGAAAACAGAGCTAGATCAATGTGTGAGAGAGACAACACGCACAAAGTCAAAGTGGGAGGTTGAAGATGAGCTTTAAGCTGTTGGATCTCAAGTCGAGCGGTGGAACATTGAGGTTCCGTTTAGAATATAGAAATTTCAGAGAAACTAGTTCAGTTTTTTCTTTTATGGAAGAGAAACTAGTTCAGTTTCCACACGATTCAGAGAAAATTTCCATATTTCACATAGGCCTGAAATCCTGCAGAAAGGTAGTCTTTATAGGGTTTTCGGGATAAATATAGAGCCGAGGATGGAAGGTCAATTTTCCATGATTTGTCTTCCCCAGTTTCCGATCAGCCCATCTGCTGGCGCCTGTTCGGCCCACCAGTCACATCCTCCAAAACCCATCACCACCACCGCCCACTGGCGTAGCTCTCCTACAAGTTCCACCGCTACGTGGGGCGCACGGCCCAGGCCACACCGCTGCACACGCTACCACCGGGCCGCGGCGGATCCGAACTCGATACGATGCCGCGTCCGCCCGCTCCGAATTCGCGTAGCCCGCACGCAGCGTGGAAAAGGCTTGGACGGTGCGCGCTGCTTCCCCATTTTTACATGCAGGAAGGTTCCAGAACGGAGAGACGCTTCCGGAAACTCCCCCTTAGCGCCCTACATATACCATACCACACGCATGTCTCCCTTTTCACCCCACGATCCAGACCAAAAGGAGGCCACATAATTCCACCAATCTCTCTCCCCACCTCTTCCAATTTCTTGATTTCAGAACACCAATGACTCATATCCTTCGCCACGAACAAAATTCTGTTCTCAAGCTCTCTTTTAACCCTTGAATTGATGTTGTTAATTCTTGCAAAGAATTGGGTATTCTTTTTGGTTCCTCTGTGTGTATTGGATTTGGATCGGTTCTGTTGTCCTTGACCTGGCGAGTTGCACGCGGCGACCAGAGGGAACGGGACAGGCAGAGGGCGCAGGCGCGGAAGCCGGCGACCAAGGGACGCGACGACGGGCTCACGCCGGAGCAGCGACGGGAGAGGGACGCCAAGGCCCTGCAGGAGAAGACCGCAAGGAAGGCGGCGCAGGCCACGCAGGGTGGCGCCGCCGACGCCAAGAAGAAGAACGCCGGCAAGAAATAGATTTGGATCTGTTTCGAGCGCCCAGGTGGCCTCCGTCCGGGCATCGGATCTGTTCCGTGTGATTGAGTTGTCCTCTTAGGACTTCTAGATGTTCTGATCTGAAACCGGTGCGGTGTAAAATGTTTGCGAGACAATACTTTCGACCATCATTTGTTCCAAATCGTGTGTCCGTGTCGCGAGATTTGTATTTCTTGGATCTTCGGAGTGTGATTTTGTCCATGCTTGCGTTTATGTTTTCTTTTTTTTCGAGGAACGTTGCATTTACATTTTCATGAAGGGTGATTTCTTAAAAAAAATTCTAAATTTTCGACATATGGATACGCGTGACGAGATTTTATGTTTTTTGCTCTGTGTGTGTGTGTGTGTGAACTATATGCGGCACGGGTTAGGGCAAGCTGCGTTGGCTGCTAAATTTTTAGGCTGATTGGTTCATGGCCAAAAATTGGCAAGCCAACATGTTGGCATGCCTACATTTTGGCAATGTCAACATTTGCTAAATATTGGTAAAATAGTGTTGATTGGTTTAATGTCAATTGTCACATACACATTGTAGCAATGCCAAAATTTAGTAAGTTGTCACTCTTTTGGTAGCAAACCAATTAGAGGCCAATTTTGGGGCTTGCTAATTTTTGACAATGAACCAATCAGCCTCTTTGTCTCCGAGCCGGGAATTTCCACCTTGTTGATCCAGTGGTGCTACCTGAAGACTTGCATGAATATCCATGGCTGTTGGGAGCAGCCAAGGTCCTGTCAGAGCAAAACTTGGCTAAGTCAGTATGAACTATGTTTAGTTTATGGATAATTATGGCCGTCGGACGACCGGAGAGGTCGGACGCTTCGAGACGTGGGCCTTGCCACTTACAACAGCGTCGTTTTCTCCATGCATGGTCCTCTCCACCAGTCATTTCTTATCCTTTTTCTTCTTGTCTTCGCGGTCTCTCTCAAACACAGCACCTTCACCGGCGAGCTCCTAGGCCAAGCTGCGCCGCGCGAAGAGAGCGTGCGCCATGTCCGTTGCGCTCCTTTTCCTCGGCGCTGGAAGGGACTGCATAGCATGGCCGCCGCCGTCGCTGTGTGTGTGCGGAATGGGGCCACAAGCGGAACGACGTCGAGGCGGACGCCAGCTGGAGGCGACAACGGTTGGGAGGAAGAGAAGACGAGGAAAGCGTGTGTGCTATGATCGGCGCGCAGCTCGCCCTCGTCGACGGAGAGGCACCGTCTCTTGCTTCTCCTCCATCAGGATGCAACGTTTCCGACGAGCTCCGGTTGGGATTTGGACGGGGATCGGTCAGCACTAGGAGACCACGTGGTGATTTTTCTTTTTTGGCTTTTTTCGTTGTTGCACCAAGTGCAACTGGATGTTGCGGTATCTATTTTTTACATGCTGCGGTGAAAAAATTTCTACGTTGCGGTGGTTGCATCAACTATATTTTTATGTTGCACTTACGTATGTTGCAATGAGGTTTTATAATTATTGCACTATTTGATTTTCGAACGCTGTAGTGAGTGTTTTTAATTGTTACATCAATTGATTTTAGGATGCTGTAGTGAGGTTTCTTAGTCTGTTGACCAAATGAATTTTGGATGTTGCAGCAGATTTGGTATGTTGCAGGGTTTCAGTTTCTCATGGTCGCCTATCTCGGTGAGGATTCCAGAGGTGATTAGGGAGAATGACAGGAGGCAGAAGAGGTGGGGGAGGGGAAAAGAAAGAGATAGTTTCTCACTTTATTTAATTACTATAATGTTAAATCGATTTTAAATATATGTATAGAAATTAAAAAATGTATAAACGTAGGAGTACATGTAAAATCTATATTATGCTATCAATAATTAAAAAATCTACATTTATATCCCAACCCAAATCTAATCGTATGATGCAGTCTGTTTACATATCAACTCTTAATTGGCCTTTTCACTTCTTTTGCAACAGTTGCATGGAATATAAGTAATATAATACAATTATTAATCTTAAGAACAAACAATCGCCCTAAAACATCCCTAAATTGCTAGTCGATAGCAACAATCAGACAGATCTCCGATTCTCAAATCTATCTGGTTGTGGACCAAATGTTTATAGAGTAAAATATCTCATACGGTTCACCAAAAGAAATCGTCGTAGATAAGAGCCAGATCCGCCACGGCTCCACAAATTAAATTGTCACAAAGCATTACAGACGGTTAACATGAAAAGAACCGTCATGTATAAGTGTCTCATCCACGACGGCTCCCTTCTACCAACCATCAATGATACGTTCTTTAACAGTTTCTTGGGTGAACATTGTGGATATGACCCTTATCTGGGATGATTTTCTTTGGGAAATCTAATCCTATACAATTTTCACTATCAGATCATTTAGGATATTTTATATCCTTGACAGATTTCTCAAACTATCACGAATAAGGGGTCTTGTATGAGTGGTTCTACACTAGTGGAAGAGGGTGAAATCAAACACTTAGTGTAGGCTATCCCGTTGCATTTATATATATTGGATTATAATCAGAAGCTTATATACCATACGAGTTTGAGGGGGCTTTTAGGGAAGGACAAGGCACAAAACATTGAAAACTCAATAATGCACCGTCTAAAGGAATAAAGATGTCAAATTAGATACTTCGTCCACTGCTAAAAAGTTATCATTTTGGACATCAACCAGGTGTC